>CM077034.1:176003862-176465329 GCA_039090855.1 Macrothele yani | reverse complement strand
ACAATAGCGTACTTGAGAAACTCGACCCCCCTCGGAAAAAATATCTTCGACGCCCTTTTCCGAAAAATTATTTGCTCTCAATTAATGAAAATTTTAACTTCCATATTATGAACTAGGTTTTACGGGCGTTTTAATGCTTCAAATTATTTGGAACGTACAGGTATTTTTCGTAAAACCGAAATTGTTACACTTTTATTGCGTGCATTATAAATGTACACGTTGTAATTAAAATGACTGTCCTAGGTTTATACCAATACGCAGTATTACAAAACACTTACGACAAATTAATCATATCATGAAAATTTTACTTTTTAGAGCCTTATTTCAAGCCTCTCTGAAATGCTTCACGATCACAATATTATCGCTTCCTGTCGGGTATCAGCGAACCACAACTACGTCTTATTCGCCGTAGTGGGAAAAAGTTAAAAAGGTCGAAATTCAATACTAATAAATTTACCCCCAAAATTTCGCCTAGTGGTGTCAACAATGAATTTGGATTCCTAAATAAGGGTCTCCAAGCTCAGGGTCGACAAATGTATCGCGTTGTGCTTCGTATAAATTAGCATGGGATTTCCATGCTCATTCATATGCCGCAAAGAAGTTAAAATAAAGCTGCATGAATAACAATAATAAAATCACTAATTGAACTCTAATTAAATTTGGAGAAATGATCTGAGTTACACGTGAATTAAAATTTAACTGTTTATTTCTTTAGAAGAAGGACTTAAAGCTAGGTACAATGTACCGGTGAGGTTGCTTGTTTTAGCTAAGCAATTTAGTATTTATTTCAAACGGGTATAATGCACTTAAATATTATATAACTGACAGAGGAAAATTATTAATGCACTATGTGAGACACTTTCGGGTAACTAGTCCTGCATAGCACATGCAAAGCTATGAGGCACGAATCAGAAATGTGTAAGATAAAAGTCATCATACCCACTTTCCTTGAGAAGCCCCGATCGTGAAACTCGGTTGCCGGCTGGTCGTAGACTATTTTAACTCTTTAACTATCTCATCCTCTGTCGTGCAAACATCACTCCTCCGAAACCGCTGAGACTTCTCTTCTACTCAGCATGTAATTTTCGAGTGTTCTCTCTGTCGTTATCTTAGAATCTCTAGTCTCTAGTCTGTAGTCCGAGGTCTATCCTCTTTAGTCTTCATTCCTCATTCAGTTAATATTTTTGTTTTTCCCGTGACCGGTGTCCATCTTGAGGCGTGACTGCCCGGCCGTCCGATATGTGTCGGGTTATGTCATTGGCCCTCACAGATAGCCGTCCTGCTATATGATTCGCTTGCTATCCGTTCAGTTCGGGTCACTTTCCCAAAAATTATGTCTTCTTTCAGCTGTCAACTTGTTCTCGCACCTTTTTGTTAATTGACCGTGCCTAGCTACTTAGAAGCGAAGATTGTCACGTAGGTATTTCCGGCGACGTGACTTATCCCGAATTTCGCCGATATCCCGGACGATACAGAGATGCTCGCAAGCGTTGCTTCAGAAAAGGGGTGACGCCCCCTAAAGGAATTATTGCGCTCCTGCTATTCTCTCAGCTTCGGCTACGAGACTACTGCCATTATATCTTCCTTCCGTGCGTTCCGTGAGAAAAATAAAGAACTGTGAGTGTCTTCCTTTTTCTTCCTTCGCATCTGGGATTTTCATCAAGTTTCCGTGAGAAAAAAATATAATTTTCCCCTTTTCATTTGGCTTGAGTGCAATTAGGACTGATCTAATTATCAACCGAAACTTTCTGGTAGCCTGGCTCAGCTTCACCGGAAAGTAATTATTAATCATTGTTATTCTATTTTGGCAATTTAAATATTTATTTCCTACCGCTTTAGAGTAAACAAAAAAAGAAATAATAAATTAGCAAAATTATACGGATGAAATTTAAATGTTACGGGGATATAGAAAATTCCGCGGTAACAACAAAGGTAAAAGGGAGAAAACACGTAACGGCTGTGTGAGAGTATTTAAATGACATTCCGAATTATACAAAGTACAGAACATAAGCTAGCAAAAAGTAATAATCAGAAATGTGACACAAAAAGACTAAAATTATTTAAATTATTTACTCTTGAATATGAAAAAACACACTTAACATGATGTCATAAGTTTTGCACATGGTAAAAGTATTTTCTTTTGACTCTGTTATATACACTATATTGACAATAGTCATCATACACCCCTCCAAAAGAAAATGAACGGATCCGCTGCGTTGTTAACGTGCGCGGTACAGCTGCAATCGGTATAAAAACAAACCTGCAGCTGCCCGCAATCATATCGCACTTTGAGGTTGAGTGAAAATATCGCAGCGGGATAGAACTGACTTTGAGAAAGGAAAGACTGTTGGGTGTTATATTAATGGGTTGTCCATAAGAGAAACCGAGAGGCGTTTAAACATATTCAAGTCAACTGTTTTGGATGTACTGAAGAAGTGGAAGACACGTGGAGTGCCTGAAGCAGCAAAGAAAATCAGTGATAGAGGACGTCGAAGCCTCAGGAGAGTCGTTACAGCTAATCGACGGTGTACTGCACAAAACTTCAGTGTACAGGTGAGTAAAAATGCTGGAAGCTCGGTATGTACACGTACCATTTGCAGAGAAGTTCATTCGATGGGTTACCGTGGTCGTGCGGCTGCTCATAAACCTCTCATCTCCACTCGGAATGCTACTCGTCGTTTAGCATGGTGTAAAGAACATTTATCGTGAACCGTAGATCAATGGAAACTGGTCCTATGGACTGATGAATCCAGATACATGATCCATCAGTCTGATGGCCGTGTGTGGGTATGGCGTCAGCCGGGGGACCGCAATTTATCACAGTGTACTTACCGTTCCTTCGGTCAAGTTTGGAGCTCGCAGTGTACTCGTGTGGGGGTGTTTTTCGTGGCATGGTTCCAGCCACGAAAAACACCAGTTATCGTTGACAAACCTATTAACCAACATGTCTACCTCGATATTTTGGACAATTATGCACTACCAACTCTGTGGCAATACTGTAGAATCGAGATTTTGTTGGTACCAGCAGGATAATGCACTGAGCCATAAAGGAAGGACTCTTACGGCGTGGTTTAACGATAATTCCATATAGTGTGTAGACTGGCCAAAACAGATCCCTGATCTTAATTCCACAGAGCACGTACGGAACGAGTTAGTGCGCCGCATAAAAAGTTTGAAACCAATGCTTAATACGGCAGCATTATGTACTGAATGGAAGCGCATACCTATCGCTGAGTTCCAAAACCTTTTCGAAAGCATGTCTCGAAGGGTCAGTGCATGCATTAAGGCCGAAGATGGACCGACACCGTACTAATGTATGTCGAAAAATGCTATGTTGTGTTTCTCTTCTAGGTGTCCGGTGACTTTTGTCAATATAGTGTATATCATCATCATCATCGTTGTCAACCATTATCAATCCACTGCTGGACGAAGGTCTCCCCAAGTTTCCTCCACAACGGTCTGTCTTGTGCCAGTCGCCTCCATGTCACTCCTGCATACTTTCGAATTTCATCTACCCATCTCCCATGTGGTCTTCTTCTAGGTCTTTTCCTGTCCCCTGGAATCCAATCTAAAATTTCGACTGTCCATCGATGGTCTGTCCTCCTGGCAGTATGTCCAGCCCATTGCCGTTTCAGGGATTTAACTCTGATCATCATGTCTTCCACTCTTGTCATTTTTCGGATCCACGAGTTCCTCTTCTTATGTCTCCTGGTTACACCAAGCATGCACCTCTCCATGCTATCTTGAGTTGTCTGCAGCCTTTGTATGTCTCTTTTAGTTAAGGTCCACGTCTCTGCACCATACGTAAGCACTGGAAGGATGCATTGATCAAACACTTTTCTTTTAAGACATAAAGGCATATTGCTCTTGAAAATTATGCTGTTTTTTTTCAAAAGCTCTCCAGGCAAGTTTTGTACGCCGATTAATTTCTTCATCAATATGACCCTCATTTGATATCTGCTGTCTAAGATAAACGTACGTGTCTGTTATCTCCAGCTTTTTTCCATCAATCGATAAATCTTCATTTCTTCAACATCACTTTTGCCTTCTGAAAGCTCATTTTTAACCCCACTTCTTTACTCTTGTCAGCAAGTTCCTGGATCATACTCTGCAGCTCTGATGGGGTAGTTGCAAAAATGACTACGTCATCAGCAAAACGAAGGTGGGTTAGATAATCTCCATTAATCTTTATCCCTTTGTTTTTCCAGTTCAGTGATTGAAAGGCATTTTCAAATGTGGCATTAGCGAGCTTCGGAGATATGGTGTCACCTTGTCTCACTCCCTTTCCAATTTTATGTGTGTTGTATTTTCAAACAGCCGAATTTTTGCACTTGCATTTTCATAGATGTTATTAATAATATTAATGTATGCATCTTCAATACCGCAGGTTTTCAGAGCCATTGTAATCTGCTGATGGTTTCACCGAATCAAAGGCTTTTTCATAATCGATAAAAGCCATGCACAATGGAAGTTCATATTCCCTCGCTCTTTCAATTAGTTCTCTCAGTACGTGGATATGATCTATTGTGCTGTAGCCACTCCTCAATCCAGCTTGTTCTCTCGGTTGAGCCATGTCCAGTGTCACCTTCAAGCGGTGTGAAAGAACTTTAGTGAAGATTTTATAAACCACTGATAGGAGGCAGATAGGTCTGTAGTTCCTGAGATCCTCAATGTCACCTTTTTTATGTAGCAAGATCATTGTAGCGTTGTTCCAATCCTCGGGAATCTACCCTTCATTAAGGCATCGAGTGAAAATTTGGGCGAGTACTGTTTCAATTTCTCCACTTACTTCATGTATGATGTCTACAGTAATTCCATCTTCTCCTGGAGCTTTTCCCCGCTTCATGTTCTTGATTGCATGTGCAACTTCTGCTGGGAGGACTGGGAGAACTCCGGTACTGGTACCTTTCATGATGTCTGGAGTACATGTATCATCCCTTTCATATAATTTGGAGTTGAAATTTTTCACTCTTGTCAAAATTTCGCCTCTATTTCTTGTTACAGAACCATCTTCTTTTCTCAGTGCCATAATCTGTTTTCTTCCCTTACTGAGATGTCTCTTTGCTATCTTTAGGCTTTGGTTGTTTTCAATTGCTTTCCGTACTAGTTCACAGTTGAATTTCCTTACGTCTTCAGTGATACTTTTTCGTACTGTCTTGCATAGCTCTATATATTCCACTTTGGAAGTCACATCTTCTTTAGTTTTCTCTCATCTCTCTTCTTTTTTGCATCAACATTTTGGTTTTTCCTGATAATTTGTTCACATGCAACTTGTTCTTAGACCCAGCTAATTTTGTTGCTGTTTCCATAAGAGCTTTGGTTACTTTTCTGTTAACTTCAAAAATATCCACTTCTTCCGATGTTAGGCCTTCTAAAGCAGAGAATCTGTTCTTGGTGTTTTTTAAGGTTGGTTATGTCAATACATTTTGTTTGTCTTATGAGCTTGCCTGTAGTCGTACGTATTTTCCCATAGGAAGTGCGTTGTTTACGTCTCAGTAGAAAGGTTATCAAAATAGCATCCGACGGGTGATAAAAATTGAATTGGCTGCCGCGGTAGCGTAGTGGTCTAAGTGATGGCTTCTGATCATTCGCGCGGGAGGAGCCCGGTTTCGAATCCTGGTGAGGCATGGATGTTGTGTTTGTCGTACGACCAGGCTCTTTCCCTTCCCTGGAACTAGTGGCCCTAAATTACTGCTTATAGCCAGTGATGCAGTTCTAAATAAAAAAATGTGCCTTAGCGGTGAAAGGATTAGGCAAAAAAAAAAAAACTGGAAAGAAGACTTATAAAAGATTTTTAAAAGTCTGACTTGTTTTAATCATTCATAATTTTTAATTAAATTTTATTAATGATGTTTATTAGTTTTTGTTAAACTTCTGAGTTTAGGCAATTTAAAACAAAAGAATAACTGTTACGTGTGAGTCACATGCCAAGAATATAACTACCTTTTTTTATTTCTATAAGAAAGGAAGTGCCTTCGCGATTTTAAGCATTAAACTTAACAGAGGTAACCCACCCATCAGCCTTTTTGATAAAAGAGTTAATTTTCCTTTCAAAATAATTAAATATCTGCACTGGAACAAGAACATCTGAACCAAAGTAATTGAGAATGCACTAATTTCTCAGGTACTTAGAATTTCAAAACTTTGCAGCAACAATTTGGACTTCAATAACCACATTAGAATACTATTAAACTGTTTTCTAGAAAACAAAATTCCAACATCTTTCATCAAAAGAACTATAAGAAAAATTATTCTGAATAATAGAGTAAGGTTGGCAGATCTGTTTTAATTTCTACACCGTTAATAAAATGATTCTGGCCAATGAAAGCCTTTTGGAAGGTGGTCTAGAGGATCCATATTAACTACAAAAAGGAACCTTAGTGCTATGGACAGGACAGTCCTATTAAAAATTAAAAATAAATTAATACGAAAAAAATCACACAAAAAAACTTTGAAATTTGATTAAAAAATAAAATAAAAAGAAAACTAGGTATTCACTCACTAGAATAGCTAAACTAAAAACAGCAAAACTAACGTTAAAATAAATAGGATTATGAATTATTGTCTGTAGAAGTTCACTAAGGTGATTAAATACAAATAAAGGTTATTAAATACACGTGTATTTGATAATATTTTTCATGTATTCTGGAGAGTTAATTCTACTCTATCTGAACAAACAGGGCTCCATTCTTATTGTATAATTCTCTAGATTAAAACTCCGCGAGTAGGATCTTTTACAGCGAGTAGAAGCCTTCAGACCCTCCCAGGGCCGCCCCCCCACCAGCATCTAGGGAGTGGCCGGGGAGAAAGTTCAGCCATGTTTTTTGACAGTGGGGGCAGAAAAGAAGCATAAGAGGTAAGCTCTCTTCTTTGTTCTAGTAATACGGGAGTTCCAAGTTCAATTTTATGAACTTTTTAAGCAGTTATTTTCTTTTTTCTCGCATCAGGCAATTAGGTGAAAGCAAGTCTATTAACTTTTTGTGCTTTTTTTTTCACTTTCACTTTACTTGGAATCTTAGCGTGTTTTTTAGGGCACTTGTTCTTGTAGTCAACGATGTATTTTCAATGCAGACAAGAACATAATAACTAAATTATTATGCACTTAAAGCACTCCTGGAATACTTTGTATATATTGCAACTAATTGTTAACGTAATATAATCTTCACAAAGCATTTTTTACTTGTTATTATCATTTTTTAATTTTTTTTTTCTTGTGATGTCATTTGTTGAGGAGTAGGAGGTTCAATATTCCAGTTTTTCTTTCAGGAATCTATTCTTTTTTAAAAAGAAATTATTTTTTATTATATGGCATTTTCCATAAAGCTGTTTTTCACTGCAAAGCTTAAGAATCTGCAGTACTTTAGTATTACTATTCTCGTTTAAATTCTTTCTTGGGCGGCTAGGTAACTTAGCAATGTGTTATTACTGAATAATTCTACTGCTTCATTCAGTCACTCTCACAACTTGTGTTTTTTTGTAATCGTTTTTTCTGTTTTTTTAGTTGCACATGAAGAGCATGGGTTGGGCCAGGAAAGTTACAGATGCATGCAAAAATAATATTAACTTTGTGTTTCGTCAAGTAACTCTGAGGAGGTTATGATATTTAAAAAAAAATTTGGTGGGCTTATTACTTGCATTTATGGCTTTGCAGAAACCCATTTCCAACTAGGTCTTTGTGGAAGCGAGAAAATGCAGAGTTTTGCTCGCGTCGAGAATGCCCAGCCTTGGCTGGGCATTCTTGACACTTTCTACATTCAGGTTGCTATTATTTTATCCTCTTTTTACTCATACCTGTCGGTATATGAGTTTTTCTATGTTGTTTTTGGTATGTTTTTTTTTGTAAATGTTTTTGCTTGTGTCTCTTCTTAATAGTATGTGAATTCTGAATTTTCATAACTGCTGCGTTGCGCGTCATGATTTTCAGGTTATTTTGCAAATTGCGTTTTAAATTCTTAGGTGATATCTTTTGTTTTTGACTCTGCTCTTACGTATATATATATATATATATGTACAAACATGTCTTAAAAGAAAAGTGTTTGATCAATGCATCCTTCCAGTGCTTACGTATGGTGCAGAGACGTGGACCTTAACTAAAAGAGATATACAAAGGCTGCAGACAACTCAAAGCAGCCTGGAGAGGTGCATACTTGGTGTAAATAGGAGAGATAAGAAGAGGAACTCGTGGATCCGAAAAACGACAAGAGTGGAAGACATCCTGATCAGAGTTAAATCCCTGAAATGGCAATGGGCTGGACATACTGCCAGAAGGACAGATCATCGATGGACAGCCGAAATTTTAGATTGGATTCCAAGGAACAGGAAAAGACCCAGAAGAAGACCACATGGGAGATGGGTGGATGAAATTCGAAAGTATGCAGGGGTGACATGGAGGAGACTGGCACAAGACAGACCGTTGTGGAGGAAACTTGGGGAGACCTTCGTCCAGCAGTGGATTGATAATGGTTGACAATGATGATGATGATGATATACAAACACTGGTGGAAAGTGAAAAAAAGAACACCAAGAAGGAATTGGCGGACGATCATGAAATTTACATATGTTAATGGGGTCGAGATTACGTAGGTGTGATGTTAATTTCGGGACCAACCGGTGAGCGCAAACGCCACAGCACGGCATAATATGCAAATTATCGTCGGTGGTATTTAAGGAGTACGGCGAAGTGAATGTAATCAGTCGCCGGCGTACAGACACGTGCAAAGACTCTGAAGAAGCTGCAATGCCTCGACATGGAAGATGTGTACGATTTCTGCAGTTATCGGACTTTGAGCGAGGTCGTCTTGTCGGACTCCGCGAGGCCGGGTGGTCGTATCGTCGTATTGCGGAGCGAATTGGACGGGAAGTATCGGTGGTGGTACGATGGTGGCGTAGATGGTCCAGGGAACATTCCCACACGAGAAGACGTGGAACCAGGAGTCACAGGCGGACTGATAAACGGACCGTTCGACGCATAAGAAGAGCGGCGTTATCAAGCAGAACATCCACTGCGACGCAAATCCGAGCTGCCGTTGCACCTGAGGTGACTGTGCGAACAATCCGCAACCGTCTACTGGATGCAGGACTACGTGCACGTGTGCCTCTGGCATGTGTACCTCTTACTCCAGCCCACTGTCAGGAACGGCTGCAGTGGTGTCGCCAACGTCTGCACTGGAGAACGCAATGGCGATCTGTCTTGTTCAGCGATGAAAGCAGATTCTGCTTGGGAGCCTCCGATGGCCGTATGCGCGTTCGCAGATGCACAGGGGAGCGTCTCCACCCTTCTTGCATCCACACAGGGCCTACACCTGGTCTCCTGTTGTGGGGAGCGATCAGTTATCATTCCCGTACACAACTAGTGTTTTTACCGGGTACGTTAAACAGCACCTCCTACATCAACAACATCTTTCCTCCCGTTGTTGTGTCATTTGTAAGGTCGGTTTATCGTGGTGTTTTCCAGCAAGATAATGCACGCCCACACACGGCACGTGCAACGCAACATGCACTTCAGGGTGTGAGACAAATTCCATGGCCTGCATGTTTGCCGGATTTGTCCCCCATTGAGCACGTGTGGGATTTTATGGGACAACGACTTATCCAGTCTCCACGGCCAGCCACGACCATCCCCGATTTACGCGTCCAGGTTGAGGATGCTTGGAACTCAATACCCCAAACTTACATTCAACATCTGTACGACAGACTCCATGCCAGAATTGCACAGTGTGACGCGGTTCAACCTCGTACTAATCGCTCTACTACTTATGTTACATGGAAATTTAATTTTTCAGTTTACCAGCAAATACAGCTGTATTTTTATTGCCATAATGTTTTGATCACGTTATCCTCTGTATTCCGTTATTATGCTGTATAAATTTCGTTGGTATCAGACGTCTCCTTCTTGGTGTTCTTTTTTCACTTTCCGCCAGTGTATATCAAATAGTGCATAAATAAAAACAAAAAAAAATACTTTATAAATAAATTATTTTAACACAAAGAAATTAGACAAAAAAGGCTAATACCATGAGAAGCGCCAAAGGCAGCTAAACCTCATGTAGTAGCTTATATAGAATAAAAATATTACAGAACAAAAATTTCAAAACAAGTGAAAACTGAAACGGGTTGCCGTCATCAGGAGAGCATCAACCTGTGGGAGTGGTCTTTCTCGTACCAACAAAACGACAAGGCAAGTCGAAATTGTCAGTTGATCATGCTCTCTAGGCCTTAAAACCTACTTCTAATAAACACAAAAATTCCAAGAATCAAATTTATAAAACTAAAAAAATAATTAAAAGCTTACCGGCAGAACAGAACCCGCCATGACAAAAAGTCCAACAAGACTGAACAGAGCACACACAAGAACCCAAATGTATACACTGATACGAAAGGTGGTCACGGTTACCTGGTAAGCCAAAAAATGTGTGAATTGACAAGATGCAAAACTGTGTATGTAGATAAGATCTTCAGCTATTAGTGACCCACCAAATAGCACTTTATGTTACCTATATACGTAAAATTGTCAGGTCCTAGGAGAATAAAGCATGTCAATTTGTAATTTGAAACTCTTGGACATCGAAATATAGTTTAAAATGAAATGGTTAAAATGATGTCTTAAGAAATTTTTAGGAAAATTGTTAGATTACAATTTAGAAAGAAGAGCTTTCAGATTTTTTACAAGTAAGAGCTGTGTAGAACAAGTTTTTGCTGTTCTATGAAACTGAGAGACGAGTAGATTGCGATGTATAACTTTTGAAATGTTGGATGACCAGTGAGTGTAGTGAACGATATCAAACTCAAAAGAGTTTCTTTTATCAAATACATTCACCACACCTCTTCCCTCCTCGTCCACCTGAACCTCTAAATCGAGATAACAAACATAAGTACACGATCTGTTGGTTTTTTTCATGGTAATGTCGTCAGGATACAAGTCAGTGGCGAAGCGCAAAAAGTCCGGAATGTTAATGACAATGATGTCATTAACATATCTTAGAGCAATCCCAGGTAAAGGATGATTGGCAACATATCTATCAACAAGTTAAAGAGCTCTGGTGTTTGTACCCGGCAATCACACAATTTTGCTTTGATTAATTCACTAATTCATGAACTTCAAAACTTATTCACTATTTCTCCAGTGGATGAACTTTGCCTTCTTTTGTAAACAGTTCTATCAGGATCTCCTAATACAGGAGATGAATACCACGGATACTTACACTCCGGTTTCTCAAAACCATAAAGACATTGTTAAAAAAATAATCGCTCTGCATAAAAGGATAAGGCTTAATGTGTCCAATTTAAACTTTCCTTTTATTTATGCTATCCCAAAGTTTCATAAGGGACCTGTTTCCTTCCGTTTCATTACTAGTGGACGCCACTGCTATAATACTAAAGCGGGTGGGTTGCTTCAGAGATACTTGTCCGTGGCGCTTCGCAGGTTGGGTTCGACCTGGATTATTGGGAGCAATAACAGAGTCTTGGAGACACTTGGCTCGGTGACTGTCACATCTGTGGATACTTACGATTTTAAAAACCTCCTCACCTCAATTTCATTGAAGGGTCTGTGGCAGGTAGCCCTAAACATACATACGAAGTTCGAGCCAGGGACTACAGAACAGTATTGGCATTTCCTACTGGATTTCTGTATTAATAACAATTTCGTTACCGTGGGCGATGGGCTTTACCTCCAAACACGTGGTATCCCGATGCGCAGGTGCTTTTATAGCAGTTTGGCTAATCTCTACCTACATTTTTTTGAGGATAGATATTTTGCCAATCATCCTTTACCTGGGATTGCTCTAAGATATGTTGATGACATCATTGTCATTAACATTCCGGACTTTTTGCGCTTCGCCACTGACTTGTATCCTGACGACCTTACCCTGGAAAAAGCCAACAGATCGTCTACTTATGTTTGTTATCTCAATTTAAAGGTTCGGTTGGACGAGGAGGGAAGAGGTGTGGTGAATGTATTTGATAAAAGAAACTCTTTTGAGTTTGATATCGTTCACTACACTCACTGGTCATCCAACATTTCAAAAGTTATATATCGCAATCTACTCATCTCTCAGTTTCATAGAACAGCAAAAACTTGTTCTACACAGCTCTTACTTGTAAAAAATCTGAAAGCTCTTCTTTCTAAATTGTAATCTAACAATTTTCCTAAAAATTTCTTAAGACATCATTTCAACCATTTCATTTCGAACTATAATTCGATGTCCAAGAGTTTCAAATTACAAATTGAAATGCTTTATTCTCCTAGGACCTGACAATTTTAAGTATATAGGTAACATAAAGTGCTATTTGGTGGGTCACTAATAGCTGAAGATCTTATCTACATACACAGTTTCGCATCTTGTCAATTCACACATTTTTTGGCTTACTAGGTAGTTGTTTAACCGTGACAACCTTTCGTATCAGTGTATATATTTGGGTTCTTGTGGGTGCTCTGTTCAGTCTTGTTTGACTTGTTGTCATGGCGGGTTCTGTTCTGCCGGTAAGCTTTTAATTCTTTTTTTAGTTTTATAAATTTGATTCTTGGAATTTTTGTGTTTATTTGAATTTGGTTTTGCAGCCTAGGGATCATGACAAACCGACAATTTCGGCTTGACTTGTCGTTTTGTTGGTACTAGAAAGGCCACTCCCACAGGTTGATGCTCTCCTGATGACGGCAACCTGTTTCAGTTTTCACTTGTTTTGAAATTTTAGTTCTGTAATATTTTTATTCTATATATATATATATATACGACCGCCAATAGCGGTATACCTATACCATCGGGATTAGAGGAAATTCTATCCCACACTCACCAACCCGCTTGGCCAGCGTGGTGAGTTATGGCCAAACCCTTCCAAAATGACTCTACAACTTAAATCTTGGCCCTCAGTCTCCGGCAGCTGGAATGTACCTGGCCAAGGCAGCGGCCAGTACGACATGAGGGCAGAGGGTGATAAGAATCGCCGGAGGACCGGACTAGGCTGCCATCTGATGCTGACCTTGGCTACGTATAACGGACGCTCCCTATCTTCTGTTTCAAGGCTTCTTGAATTGAAAGAGGAACTACAAAGGATCAAGTGGGCCATCGTCGGGCTAAGTGAGGTAAGGAGAAAAGGAGAAGACCTCATTGAACTCAACAGTGGATATCTCTTCTACTACCGTGCGGCAGATACTGGCAGAACTAGTGTTCGATTTATAATAAACAAGAAACTGAAGAATAAAGTTGTAGAAGTTGAAAGTTCCTCTGACAGAGCTGCACGACTCGTTATCCAACTCTCGAGAAGATACAAGTCTCAGATTATTCAAACTTATGCACCCACCACAAGTCATCCTAAAGAAGAAATTAAAGAATTTTATGAGGAAACTCGTCATCTAAATAATAAAGGTAAGCAGCTCTTAAAGATAATTATGGGAGATTTCAATGCAAAAATAGGGCAACAGCAACAGAATGAAACTTCAGTAGGTAAATTCGGTCACGGCAACAGAAACCAGCGTGGAAATACTCTCGCTGAGTTTGGAGAGGTAGAAGGGTTTCTCATCTTGAACTCCTTTTTCAAGAAAAAGCCACACAGGAAATGGATATGGAGACATCCAAATGGGACGACAAGTGAAATTGATTTTATTATGTGTAACAAAAAATTCATCATAGAAGACTGCAGTGTGCTAAACAAGTTCAACACAGGTAGCGACCATAGATTGGCGAGATGTAAGATGCACCTTAACACTAAACTCGAACGTGGCAAGCTCATAAGACAAACAAAATGTATTGACATAACCAACCTTAAAAAACACCATAATACCTTCAAGTTGGAACTGAAGAACAGATTCTCTGCTTTGGAAGGCCTGACATCGGAAGAAGTGGATATTTCTGAAGTTAACAGAAAAGTAACCAAAGCTCTTATGGAAACAGCAACAAAATTAGCTGGGTCTAAGAATAAGTTACATGTGAACAAATTATCAGGAAAAACCAAAAGGTTGATGCAAAAAAGAAGAGAGATGAGGACAACTAAAGAAGATGTGACTTCCAAAGTGGAATATATGGAGCTATGCAAGACAGTACGAAAAAGTATCACTGGAGACGTAAGGAAATTCAACTGTGAACTAATGAGGAAAGCAATTGAAAACAACCAAAGCCTAAAGATAGCAAAGGGACATCTCAGCAAGGGAAGAAAACAGATTCTGGCACTGAGAAAAGAAGATGGTTCTGTAACAAGAAATAGAGGCGAAATTTTGACAAGAGTGAAAGGTTTCTACCCCAAATTATATGAAAGGGATGATACATGTACTCCAGACATCATGAAAGGTACCAGTACCAGAGTTCTTCCAGTCCTCCCAGCAGAAGTTGCACATGCAATCAAAAACATGAAGCGGGGAAAAGCTCCAGGAGAAGATGGAATTACTGTAGACATCATACAAGAAGCAAGTGGGAAAAGAGAAACAGTACTCTCCCAAATTTTCACTCGATGCCTTAATGAAGGGAAGATTCCTGAGGATTGGAACAACGCTACAATGATCCTGCTACATAAAAAAGGTAACATTGAGGATCTCAGGAACTACAGACCTATCAGTCTCCTACCAGTGGTTTATCAAATCTTCACTAAAGTTCTTTCACACCGCTTGAAGGTAAAACTGGATATGGATCAACCGAGAGAACAAGCTGGATTCAGGAGTGGCTACAGCACAATAGATCATATTCACGTACTGAGAGAGCTAATGGAAAACGCGAGGAAATATGAACTTCCATTGTGCATGGCTTTTATCCATTATGAAAAATCCTTTGATTCGGTGAAACCATCAGCAGTTACAATGGCTCTGAAATCCTGCGGTATTGAAGATGCATACATTAATATTATTAATAACATTTATGAAAATGCAAGTGCAAAGATTCGGATGTTTGAAAATACAACACACCTAAAAATTGGAAAGGGAGTGAGACAAGGTAACACCATATCTCCGAAGCTCTTTAATGCCACATTGGAAAATGTCTTTCAATCACTAAACTGGAAAAACAAAGTAATAAAGATTAATGGAGATTATCTAACCCACCTTCGTTTTGCTGATGACGTAGTCATTTTTGCAACTACCCCATCAGAGCTGCAGAGTATGATCCAGGAACTTGCTGACAAGAGTAAAGAAGTGGGATTAAAAATGAACTTTCAGAAGGCAAAAGTGATGTTCGATGCTTTTACAAGAAATGAAGATTTATCGATTGATGGAGAAAAGCTGGTGATAACAGACACGTACTTTTATCTTGGACAGCAGATATCAAGTGAGGGTCACATTGATGAAGAAATTAATCGGCTTTCAAAACTTGCCTGGAGAGCTTTCGGAAGAAACAGCATAATTTTCAAGAGTAATATGCCATTATGTCTTAAAAGAAAAGTGTTTGATCAATGCATCCTTCCAGTGCTTACGTATGGTGCAGAGACGTGGACCTTAACTAAAAGAGACATACAAAGGCTGCAGACGACTCAAAGCAGCATGGAGAGGTGCATGCTTGGTGTAACCAGGAGAGATAAGAAGAGGAACTCGTGGATCCGAAAAACGACAAAAGTGGAAGACATCCTGATCAGAGTTAAATCCCTGAAATGGCAATGAGCTGGACATACTGCCAGAAGGACAGACCATCGATGGACGGCCGAAATTTTAGATTGGATTCCAAGGGACAGGAAAAGACCCAGAAAAAGACCACATGGGAGATGGGTGGATAAAATTCGAATTTATGCAGGAGTGACATGGAGGAGTCTGGCACAAGACAGACCGTTGTGGAGGAAACTTGGGGAGACCTTCGTCCAGCAGTGGATTGATAATGGTTGACAATGATGATGATGATGATGATATAAATATATATTATATATATATTATATATGTATTATACACTATCTACCAACAAGTAATTGGACACCTGTGATAAAAAGGAAAACGAAGTTTATTCACCTTCAACAGTTGGTGGAGCCTCCACGAGCGGCGAATCCAGCTGCGGCCCTCCGGAGCGTACTCTCAACCAGGCGTTGTACGACGGCTAGCGGTATTTTCTTCCACTCGGCTTGGAGAAGACAGGTCAGTTCCTTAACCGATTTCGGACGGAGGGGCACCCCTTAAGTCGACGCTCCAACTCGTCCCAGAAATGCTCGATAGGGTTAAGGTCCGGGCTCTGCGCACGCCAGTTCATTCGATTAACCCCATTGTCACCATACCAAGCCATGGTGGACCTCGCAACATGACAGGTGGCATTGTCATCCTGAAAGTAACATGGGATCACCCCGTAAAACTGCCGCAACGTAGGAAGCGCATGGTCATTCAAAATGGTGCAGTAGGTCTCTGCGTGGAGTCTACCAGGATTTGGGGCCACGGGTCCCGTGCCATACCAGGAGAAACACCCCCATAGCGTAATTCCACCGCCGCCGAACTTCACAGTTGGCACAATACATTGCGGCAGGAGGGGTTCTCCAGGAAGATGCCGAACCCAGACCCTGCCATCCGAACGGTAGAAGGTGAACCTTGATTCGTCGTTCCAGAGAACCTGTTTCCACTATTCAACGGTCCACTTTCGACGTTCTTTGCAACACGTTAGCCGAGCAGCGCTATTGGACTTGGTGATCAAAGGCTTGTGGGCGGCATCACGTCCATGATAACACCGAGCAGATGGGCTTCCTTAAGGATGGTATTCATCGAAAGAACACTCCCGGATGCCTGTTGAAACTCCTTGCGGATGTGGCCCATCGATTTGGTGCGGTTCTTCCGACTTTCTTTGGCCAGCAGCCGTCGGTCTCTGACTCCCAGTTTTGTGGGTTTGCCGGGTCGGGGCATATTCCGACAGTCACATCTCATCTTCCACTTGCCAATCACGTAGGCCACTGTCGATTTTGGGTACTTCTACTCGCTGGATATGTCACGTATGGATCGGCCATTTCTGTGTTACCCGACGATTACACCTTTCTCGAAATCAGTAAGCTCCGAACTGCGTGGCATCTTGCATGCGACTGGTTGCGTTGTTGTTTCCCACACGATATTTAACGGTGGCGGCCGTGACATGCATCAGGACCGCAGATATCGTCGATTGCAGGGGTGTCCAATTACTTGTTGGTAGATAGTGTATATATGTAGGGATGTAAGGTCAGGTGATGCGTAACATCACAGCCTCTCCTTGACAAATGTCAACCCCGCCTTCTCATGGTGCATCCTGTTCCCACTAAAGGGGCTCTGACCACCGCCAATAGCGGTATAACTATACCATCGGGATTAGAGGAAATTCTATCCCACACTCACCAACCCGCTTGGCCAGCGTGGTGAGTTATGGCCAAACCCCTCCAAAATGATTCAACAACTTAAATCTTGGCCCTGAGTCTCCGGCAGCTGGAATGTACCTGGCCAGTGCGACATGAAGGCAGAGGGTGCTAAGAATCCCCGGAGGACCGGACTAGGCTGCCATCTTATGCTGACCTTGGCTACTTACAATGGACGCTCCCTATCTTCTGATTCAAGGCTTCTTGAATTGGAAGAGGAACTACAAAGGATCAAGTGGGACATCGTGGGGCTAAGTGAGGAAAGGAGAAAAGGAGAAGATCTTATCGAACTGAAAAGTAGACATCTCTTCTACTATCGTGGGACAGATACTGGTAGAACTAGTGGTGTTAGATTTATAATAAACAAGAAACTGAAGAATAAAGTTGTAGAAGTTGAAAGTTCCTCTGACAGAGCTGCACGACTTGTATCCAACTCTCGAAAAGATACCAGGCTCAGATTATTCAAACTTATGCACCCACCACAAGTCATCCTGAAGAAGAAATTGAAGAATTTTATGAGGAAATTTGTCATCTAAATAATAAAGGTAAGCAGCACTTGAAAATAATTATGGGAGATTTCAACGCAAAAATAGGGCAACGGCAACAGAATGAAACTTCAGTAGGTAAATTCGGACACGGCAACAGAAACCAGCGTGGAAATACTCTCGTTGAGTTTGCAGAGGCAGAAGGGTTTTTCATCTTGAACTCCTTCTTCAAGAAAAAGCCACACAGGAAATGGACATAGAGACATCCAAATGGGACGACAAGTGAAATTGATTTTATTATGTGTAACAAAAAATTCGTCATAGAAGACTGCAGTGTGCTAAACAAGTTCAACACAGGTAGTGACCATAGATTGGTGAGATGTAAGATGCGCCTCAAGACTAAACTTGAACGTGGTAAGCTCATAAGACAAACAAAATCTATTGACATAACCAACCTTAAAAAACGCCATAATACCTTCAAGTTGGAACTGCAGAACAGGTTCTCTGCTTTAGAAGGCCTAACATCGGAAGAAGTGGACATCTCTGAAGTTAACAGAAAAGTAACCAAAGCTCTTATGGAAACAGCAACAAAATTAGCTGGGTCTAAGAACAAGTTGCATGTGAAGAAATTATCAGGAAAAACCAAAATGTTGATGCAAAAAAGAAGAGAGATGAGGACAACTAAAGAAGATGTGACTTCCAAAGTGGAATATATAGAGCTATGCAAGACAGTAAGAAAAAGTATCACTGAAGACGTAAGGAAATTCAACTGTGAACTAGTGAGGAAAGCAATTGAAAACAACCAAAGCCTAAAGATAGCAAAAGGGACATCTCAGTAAGGGAAGAAAACAGATTATGGCACTGAGAAAAGAAGATGGTTCTGTAACAAGAAATAGCGGCGAAATTTTGACAAGAGTGAAATATTTCTACTCCAAATTATATGAAAGGGATGATATATGCACTCCAGGCATCATGAAAGATACCAGTACCAGAGTTCCTCCAGTCCTTCCAGCAGAAGTTGCGCATGCAATCAAGAACATGAAGCGAGGAAAAGCTCCAGGAGAAGATGGAATTACTGTAGACATCATACAAGAAGCAAGTGGAGAAATCGAAACAGTACTCGCCCAAATTTTCACTCGATGCCTTAATGAAGGAAAGATTCCTGAGGATTGGAACACCGCTACAATGATCCTGCTACATAAGAAAGGTGACATTGAGGATCTCGGAAACTACAGACCTATCAGCCTCCTATCAGTAGTTTATAAAATCTTCACTAAAGTTCTTTCACACCGCTTGAAGGCAACACTGGACATGGCTCAACTGAGAGAACAAGCTGGATTCAGGAGTGGCTACAGCACAATAGATCATACACACGTGCTGAGAGAACTAATTGAAAGAGCGAGGGAATATGAACTTCCATTGTGCATGGCTTTTATCGATTATGAAAAAGCCTTTGATTCGGTGAAACCATCAGCAGTTACAATGGCTCTGAAAACCTGCGGTATTGAAGATGCATACATTAATATTATTAATAACATCTATGAAAATGCAAGTGCAAAGATTCGGCTGTTTGAAAATACAACACACGTAAAAATTGGAAAGGGAGTGAGACAAGGTGACACCATATCTCCGAAGCTCTTTAATGCCACATTGGAAGGTGTTTTTCAGTCGCTGAGCTGGGAAAACAAGGGGATAAAGATTAATGGAGATTATCTAACCCACCTTCGTTTTGCTGATGACGTAGTCATTTTTGCAACTACCCCATCAGAGCTGCAGAGTATGATCCAGGAACTTGCTGACAAGAGTAAAGAAGTGGGATTAAAAATGAACTTTCAGAAGACAAAAGTTATGTTCAATGCTTTTACAAGAAATGAAGATTTATCGATTGATGGAGAAAAGCTGGAGATAACAGACACGTACGTTTATCTTGGACAGCAGATATCAAGTGAGGGTCACATTGATGAAGAAATTAATCGGCGTACAAAACTTGCCTGGAAAGCTTTTGGAAGAAACAGCATAATTTTCAAGAGCAATATGCCATTATGTCTTAAAAGAAAAGTGTTTGATCAATGCATCCTTCCAGTGCTTACGTATGGTGCAGAGACGTGGACCTTAACTGAAAGAGACATACAAAGGCTGCAGACAACTCAAAGCAGCATGGAGAGGTGCATGCTTGGTGTAACCAGGAGAGATAAGAAGAGGAACTCGTGGATCCGAAAAATGACAAGAGTGGAAGACATCATGATCAGAGTTAAATCCCTGAAATGGCAATGGGCTGGACATACTGCCAGAAGGACAGATCACCGATGGACAGCCGAAATTTTAGATTGGATTCCAAGGGACAGGAAAAGACCCAGAAGAAGACCACATGGGAGATGGGTGGATGAAATTCGAAAGTATGCAGGGGTGACATGGAGGAGACTGGCACAAGACAGACCGTTGTGGAGGAAACTTGGGGAGACCTTCGTCCAGCAGTGGATTGATAATGGTTGACAATGATGATGATGATGATATATATATAGTAGTACATACATGTACCTAGTACTTGTATGATACGGCTGTAATGTGAAATCCGTTATAATGACAGTTTTTCCGATTTTTGTCAGCTCTCATAATATCGGACTTTTACTGTATTACATATATTCACTAAAGAACAATTGAATTAGAGACAGCTGGCGTTATGCATATGTGGCGCTGTTCGCGGCCCTGTAAACGGAAAACACATGACGTATGCAGGGATCCGACAATATAAGGAGTGATGCGACGGGAATCAGTAAGAGTCGGACGCAGTATGGGTAAGACGAAGGATCTAAGCGCATTTGATCGTGGGCAAATTGTCGGAGCCTGACGATGGGTCACTCCATTACAGAAGTCGTGCAGGCAATGGGATTTTCACGAGCCACTGTGTCACGGGCACACCACGAGTACATTGAATCCGGTAAAACCATCTCTGCAAGGGCCAACTGCCGTGGACAACAGCGTGTGGATAAGAGGTGTGATCGTCGACTAGCTCGCATGGTAACAGCGGATAAAGGAGCCCCAGTGTAAGAAATCACTCGGCAATTTAACGCTCGTGCACAAAAACGTGTAAGCAGCCACACTATCCAGAACCATCGTCTCGCTATGGGGTGCAGAAGCCATCGTCCCACGAGTGTACCGCTGCTGATCGCACATCACAGGGTACAAAGATAAGCGTGGGAAAGGGAACATCGCCACTGGACACTAGACATGTGGGAAAATGTTGCCTGGACTGATGAGTCAAGATTCACGTTGGTATATGCGGATGACAGGATACAAGTACGGCGCAAACCACATGAAGCGATGGATACTTTTTTCCGGCAGGATATTCTTCCAGCTGGTGGGGGTGGTATTCTCGTATGGCGACTGCTTAGGTGGACTGAAATCGGACCACTGGTACGTGTGACATCGTTCCTCACAGGTCAACGTTACCGGAATATACTGAAGAACCATTTGCTCTCGTTTGTGCGTCTTCAATATCCCACTGGGGACCTCATACTTCCAGAAGACAATGCACCGTGCCATCGCTCCCGAACTGTATCCGAATGGTTGGATGAACACTCCACCGACGTGAGCTCACTTTCTTGGCCAGCTTGGTCACCTGACCGCAATCCCATCGAGTACACCTGAGTTGCCATCGAGAGAGATGTTCGAGTTTCTGAACCCCCTCCATCAAATCTTCGTGAACTGTGGGAGCTTGTTCAGGGGTCGTGGATCCGTATGGCTTCCCAAAGCTTCCGGTGTCTTGTCGAGTCCATGCCGAGACGAATCGCCGCCGTCATAAGGACAAAAGGTGGTGCTACACGTTACTAGACAGGTATCTCTAATTCAATTGCTCTTTAGTGTAACTGTATTATAGGGATGTAAAGTCAGGGGATTCGAAACATCACAGCCTCTCCTTGGCAAATGTCAATCCCGCCTTCTCGTGGTGCATCCTGTTTCCACTAAAAGGCTCTGACGACCGCCAGTAGCGGTATAACTATACCATCGGGATTAGAGGAAATGCTATCCCACACTCACCAATCCGCTTGGCCAACGTGGTGAGCTATGGCCAAACTTGTCCAAAATGACTCCACAACTTAAATCTTGGCCCTGAGTCACCGGCAGCTGGAATGTACCTGGCCAAGGCAGCGGCCAGTGCGACATGAAGGCAGAGGGTGCAAAGAATCACCGGAGGACCGGACCAGTCTGCCATTTGATGCTGACCTTGGCTACTTACAATAGACGCTCCCATTTGATGCTGACTTTGGCTACTTACAATAGACTCTTCCAATTTAAGGCTTCTTGAATTGGAAGAGGAACTACAAAGGATCAAGTGGGTCATCGTCGGGATAAGTGAGGTATGGAGAAGATCTCATTGAACTGAAAAGTGGACATCTCTTCTATTATCGTGGGACAGGTACTGGCAGAACTAGTGGTGTTGGATTTATAATAAACAAGAAACTGAAGGATAAAGTTGTAGAAGTTGAAAGTTCCTCTGACAGAGCTGCACGACTCGTTATCCAACTCTCGAGAAGATACCAGGCTCAGATTATGCAAACGTATGCACCCACCACAAGTCATGCTGAAGAAGAAATTGAAGAATTTTATGAGGAAATTCGTCATCTAAATAATAAAGGCAAGCAGCACTTAAAGATAATTATGGGAGATTTCAATGCAAAAATAGGGCAACAGCCACAGAATGAAACTTCAGTAGGTAATTCGATCACGGCAATAGAAACCAGCGTGGAAATACTCTCGTTGAGTTTGCAGAGGCAAAAGAGTTTTTCATCATGAACTCTGTTTTCAAGAAAAACTCGCAAAGGAAATGGACATGGAGACATCCCAATGGATGGAGAAGTGAAATTGATTTTATTATGTGTAACAAGAAATTTGTCATGGAAGACTGCAGTGTGCTGAACAGGTTCAACACAGGTAGTGACCGTAGAATGATAAGATGTAAGATGCACCTCTACACTAAACTCGAACGTGGCAAGCTCATAAAACAAACAAAGTGTATTGACGTCGCCAACCTTTAAAAAGTATCATAATACCTTCAAATTGGAAATGAGGAACATATTCTCTGCTTTAGAAGGCCTAACATCAGAAGCAGAGGACATCTCTGAAGTTAACAGAGAAGTAACCAAAGCTCTTATGGAAACAGCAACAAAAGTAGCTGGGTCTAAGAACAAATTGCATGTGAACAAAAATTATCAGGAAAACCCAAAATGTTGATGCAAAAAAGAAGAGAGATGAGGACAACTAAAGAAGATGTGACTTCCAAAGTGGAATATATAGAGCTATGCAAGACAGTAAGAAAAAGTATCACTGAAGACGTAAGGAAATTCAACTGTGAACTAGTGAGGAAAGCAATTGAAAACAACCAAAGCCTAAAGATAGCAAAGGGACATCTCAGTAAGGGAAGAAAACAGATTATGGCACTGAGAAAAGAAGATGGTTCTGTAACAAGAAATAGAGGCGAAATTTTGACAAGAGTGAAAGATTTCTACTCCAAATTATATGAAAGGGATGATACATGTACTCCAGACATCATGAAAGGTACGAGTACCAGAGTTCTTCCAGTCCTCCCCGCAGAAATTGCACATGAAATCGACAACATGAAACGGGGAAAAGCTCCAGGACAAGAGGGAATTACTGTAGACATCATACAAGAAGCAAGTGGAAAAATTGAAACAGTACTCCCCCAAGTTTTCAATCGATGCCTTAACGAATGCAGGATTCCTTAGGATTGGAACAACACTACAATGATCCTGCTACATAAAAAAGGTGACATTGAGGATCTCAGGAACTACAGACCTATCAGCCTCCTATCAGTGGTTTATAAAATCTTCACTAAAGTTCTTTCACACCGCTTAAAGGTAACACTGGACATGGCTCAACCGAGAGAACAAGCTGGATTCAGGAGTGGCTACAGCACAATAGATCATATCCACGTGCTGAGAGAACTAATTGAAAGAGCGAGGGAATATGAACTTCCATTGTGCATGGCTTTTATCGATTATGAAAAAGCCTTTGATTCGGTGAAACCATCAACAGTTACAATGGCTCTGAAAACCTGCGGTATTGAAGATGCATACATTTATATTATTAATAACATCTATGAAAATGCAAGTGCAAAGATTCGGCTATTTGAAAATACAACACACATAGAAATTGGAAAGGGAGTGAGATAATATCTCCCAAGCTCTTTAATGCCACATTGGAAAATGTCTTTCAATCACTGAACTGGGAAAACAAAGGGATATCGATTATCTAACTCCCCTTCGCTTTTCTGATGACGTAGTCACTTTTGCAACTACCCCATCAGAGCTGCAGAGACTTGCTGACAAGTGTAAAGATGTTGGATAAAAAATGAACTTTTAGAAGACAAAAGTAGTGTTCAATGCGTTTACAAGAAATAAAGATTTATCGATTGATGGAGAAAAGCTGGAGATAAAAGACAGGTACGTTTATCTTGGACAGCAGATATCAAGTGATTGTCAGATTGATGAAGAAATTAATCGGCGTATAAAACTTGCCTGGAGAGCTTTTGGAAGAAACAGCATAATTTTCAAGAGCAATATGCCATTATGTCTTAAAAGAAAAGGGTTTGATCAATGCATCCTTCCAGTGCTTACGTATGGTGCAGAGACGTGGACCTTAACTGAAAGAGACATACAAAGGCTGCAGACAACTCAAAGTAGAATGGAGAGGTGCATGCTTGGTGTAACCAGGAGAGATAAGAAGAGGAAATTGTGGTTCAGAAAAATGATAAGGGTGGAAGACATCATGATCAGAGTAAAATCCCTGAAATGGCAATGGGCTAGACATACTGTCAGAAGGACAGACTATCGAAATTTTAGATTGAATTCCAAGGGACAGGGAAAGACCCAGAAAAAAACCATATGGAAGATGGGTGGATGAAATTCGAAATTATGCGGGAGTAACATGAAGGAGACTGGCGCAAGACAGACTGTTGTGGAAGAAGCTTGGAGAGACCTTCATCCAGCACTGGATAGGTAATGGTTGACAATGATGAGGATGATGATGATTATGATATATATACTTGATTTAACTAAGAGGCATAAATTGGTTTATAAGTGCCTCCTAAATCTATAGCATATGAATACTTGTTAAAAAAATGTTATAATCAGAAAAAGAAAAAAATTCAAACATAGCCGTTTATTCTGTGATATTTCGTTGGCAAGGCATTTACAGAAAGTAGAATAGTCAGTTTAATTCTTTAATGAAATAGCTTCTTTTTTATACATTTAATTGTGTGCGCCATCTTGATAACGCCATTGATAGGTATCCTCTGGATACTCTTGACGGCTGTCAGTATAGGTTACTTCATTTATTGAGAGGAAATCTATTTCTGACAGTAAACCAAAAACGACCTTTATTTCTGCAGGTATGATCAGAGTCAATTCCTTTATGTCTATAGCTTTACAAATGATCTTGAAGGCTTCTCTAACAACCATGGAATGCAGCTCACCTTCCATTTTTATTTGCAGTTTTTGTAAATTGCTGAGACACCTGAGATTTCTGAAAGGCCTGTTGCCGAATCTTGGGCTATTCAGATAAATATCCCTCAAATTGAGCTCTTCTAAATGGGGACACATGTTTAGTATATATTGGAGATCTTCTGTGTCGAATGACATCTTTTTCGTCATTTCTCCAAAAAGGTGTAAATACTTTATTTGACATCCTCTGCTGTTCCAGAACATCTTCATGCTTTCACTGAGATGATCACTGCTTGTACTGGAAAGAGAAATGCGTGTTAGGTTACTGAGTTTGCACAAGGCCAGTGTCTGGTCTATGCGTTTATTATCATCATCACTAATGAATATACCTACATCCCGTAATTCTGGGCAACTACTAAATACAGTTTCCAAGTTTCCACCGAATTCATGGCACCAAAGAGACGTTAGCTGCACATATAGTTGGGGAATTCCGCATGTCTTTCGGTGCATGTCTATCTGACACAAGGTGTAATGTACATCATCAAAGGAGGGAGGGCTTAGATCTCGAAGTGTTGGCATATGTGTTAGAACGCAAGCTACTCCAGCCTTGCTGGCTTTTGTACCATTTATGTGGAGTTCCAAGAGTTGCAATGGACTGTTCATTCCACACTCTGTTGTATAGCAACAACTTCCAATGTCTGTACCATCAATTGTATGACCGGAAAGTACAAACAATGCATCGTCATTAATGTTGGTAAACATCAAACTTAAGAATTTCAGTTCCGTGAGGGAACTGGCAATAATTCCCATGGCCTCCACATTGAGACACTCGACTGTATCCAAACGAAGAATTGTCAAGTTCTTCATGTTCCTGAGAAGAGGATTTAATACTGAGGGATCCCAATTCCCTGCGCTGGAAAGGAATGTTTTCAAGTTCTGAAACAAAAAACAGGAAATTTCAATCACTGAAAAATTTAACCAAATATATGCATACACATTAAAATTTCTCCATCAGAATAAAAATTAAACAAAAATGCATTCAGGAGCCATATCGTCAAAAACTGACGCCGATCACAGCACTTATCAGTAGCGTCCTCCACCGTTGCCGAATACATAAACTGAAGAGTCGAAACGCTTTGATCACCTGCCTAATGTGCTTTCTTTGTTCCACCACGTCCCACCAAATCAGCTCTTGGCCGGCGAGACATGGATACTGCAAGATTTCCTAATGTGCTTTCTTTGTTCCAATACGTCCCACCAAATCCGCTCTTAGCCGGCGAGACATGGATACTGCAAGATTTCCTAATGTGCTTTCTTTGTTCCACCACGTCCCACCAAATCCGCTATTAGCCGGCGAGACATGGATACTGCAAGATTTCCTAATGTGCTTTCTTTGTTTCTCCACGTCCCACCAAGTCGCTCTTAGCCGGCGAGACATGGATACTGCAAGATTTCCTAATGTGCTTTCTTTGTTTCTCCACGTCCCACCAAATCCGTTCTTAGCCGGCGAGACATGGATACTGCAAGATTTCCTAATGTGCTTTCTTTGTTCCACCACGTCCCACCAAATCCGCTATTAGCCGGCGAGACATGGATACTGCAAGATTTCCTAATGTGCTTTCTTTGTTCCACCACGTCCCACCAAATCAGCTCTTGGCCGGCGAGACATGGATACTGCAAGATTTCCTAATGTGCTTTCTTTGTTCCAATACGTCCCACCAAATCCGCTCTTAGCCGGCGAGACATGGATACTGCAAGATTTCCTAATGTGCTTTCTTTGTTCCACCACGTCCCACCAAATCCGCTATTAGCCGGCGAGACATGGATACTGCAAGATTTCCTAATGTGCTTTCTTTGTTTCTCCACGTCCCACCAAGTCCGCTCTTAGCCGGCGAGACATGGATACTGCAAGATTTCCTAATGTGCTTTCTTTGTTTCTCCACGTCCCACCAAATCCGCTCTTAGCCGGCGAGACATGGATACTGCAAGATTTCCTAATGTGCTTTCTTTGTTCCACCACGTCCCACCAAATCCGCTATTAGCCGGCGAGACATGGATACTGCAAGATTTCCTAATGTGCTTTCTTTGTTCCACCACGTCCCACCAAGTCCGCTCTTAGCCGGCGAGACATGGATACTGCAAGATTTCCTAATGTGCTTTCTTTGTTTCTCCACGTCCCACCAAATCCGCTCTTAGCCGGCGAGACATGGATACTGCAAGATTTCCTAATGTGCTTTCTTTGTTCCACCACGTCCCACCAAATCCGCTATTAGCCGGCGAGACATGGATACTGCAAGATTTCCTAATGTGCTTTCTTTGTTTCTCCACGTCCCACCAAGTCCGCTCTTAGCCGGCGAGACATGGATACTGCAAGATTTCCTAATGTGCTTTCTTTGTTTCTCCACGTCCCACCAAATCCGCTCTTAGCCGGCGAGACATGGATACTGCAAGATTTCCTAATGTGCTTTCTTTGTTCCACCACGTCCCACCAAATCCGCTATTAGCCGGCGAGACATGGATACTGCAAGATTTCCTAATGTACTTTCTTTGTTCCACCACGTCCCACCAAGTCCGCTCTTAGCCGGCGAGACATGGATACTGCAAGATTTCCTAATGTGCTTTCTTTGTTTCTCCACGTCCCACCAAATCCGCTCTTAGCCGGCGAGACATGGATACTGCAAGATTTCCTAATGTGCTTTCTTTGTTCCACCACGTCCCACCAAATCCGCTATTAGCCGGCGAGACATGGATACTGCAAGATTTCCTAATGTGCTTTCTTTGTTTCTCCACGTCCCACCAAGTCCGCTCTTAGCCGGCGAGACATGGATACTGCAAGATTTCCTAATGTGCTTTCTTTGTTTCTCCACGTCCCACCAAATCCGCTCTTAGCCGGCGAGACATGGATACTGCAAGATTTCCTAATGTGCTTTCTTTGTTCCACCACGTCCCACCAAATCCGCTATTAGCCGGCGAGACATGGATACTGCAAGATTTCCTAATGTGCTTTCTTTGTTCCACCACGTCCCACCAAGTCCGCTCTTAGCCGGCGAGACATGGATACTGCAAGATTTCCTAATGTGCTTTCTTTGTTCCACCACGTCCCACCAAATCCGCTATTAGCCGGCGAGACATGGATACTGCAAGATTTCCTAATGTGCTTTCTTTGTTCCACCACGTCCCACCAAATCCGCTATTAGCCGGCGAGACATGGATACTGCAAAATTTCCTAATGTGCTTTCTTTGTTTCTCCACGTCCCACCAAGTCCGCTCTTAGCCGGCGAGACATGGATACTGCAAGATTTCCTAATGTGCTTTCTTTGTTTCTCCACGTCCCACCAAATCCGCTCTTAGCCGGCGAGACATGGATACTGCAAGATTTCCTAATATGCTTTCTTTGTTTCTCCACGTCCCACCAAATCCGCTCTTAGCCGGCGAGATATGGATACTGCAAGATTTCCTAATGTGCTTTCTTTGTTCCAATACGTCCCACCAAATCCGCTATTAGCCGGCGAGACATGGATACTGCAAGATTTCCTAATGTGCTTTCTTTGTTCCACCACGTCCCACCAAATCCGCTATTAGCCGACGAGACATGGATACTGCAAGATTTCCTAATGTGCTTTCTTTGTTTCTCCACGTCCCACCAAGTCCGCTCTTAGCCGGCGAGACATAGATACTGCAAGATTTCCTAATGTGCTTTCTTTGTTTCTCCACGTCCCACCAAATCCGCTCTTAGCCGGCGAGACATGGATACTGCAAGATTTCCTAATGTGCTTTCTTTGTTCCACCACGTCCCACCAAATCCGCTATTAGCCGGCGAGACATGGATACTGCAAGATTTCCTAATGTGCTTTCTTTGTTCCACCACGTCCCACCAAGTCCGCTCTTAGCCGGCGAGACATGGATACTGCAAGATTTCCTAATGTGCTTTCTTTGTTCCACCACGTCCCACCAAATCCGCTATTAGCCGGCGAGACATGGATACTGCAAGATTTCCTAATGTGCTTTCTTTGTTCCACCACGTCCCACCAAATCCGCTATTAGCCGGCGAGACATGGATACTGCAAAATTTCCTAATGTGCTTTCTTTGTTTCTCCACGTCATACCAAGTCCGCTCTTAGCCGGCGAGACATGGATACTGCAAGATTTCCTAATGTGCTTTCTTTGTTTCTCCACGTCCCACCAAATCCGCTCTTAGCCGGCGAGACATGGATACTGCAAGATTTCCTAATTTGCTTTCTTTATTTCTCCACGTCCCACCAAATCCGCTCTTAGCAGGCGAGACATGGATACTGCAAGATTTCCTAATGTGCATTCTTTGTTTCTCCACGTCCCACCAAATCCGCTCTTAGCCGGCGAGACATGGATACTGCAAGATTTCCTAATGTGCTTTCTTTGTTTCTCCACGTCCCACCAAATCCGCTCTTAGCCGGCGAGACATGGATACTGCAAGATTTCCTAATGTGCTTTCTTTGTTTCTCCACGTCCCACCAAATCCGCTCTTAGCAGGCGAGACATGGATACTGCAAGATTTCCTAAAGTGCATTCTTTGTTTCTCCACGTCCCACCAAATCCGCTCTTAGCCGGCGAGACATGGATACTGCAAGATTTCCTAATGTGCTTTCTTTGTTTCTCCACGTCCCACCAAATCCGCTCTTAGCAGGCGAGACATGGATACTGCAAGATTTCCTAATGTGCTTTCTTTGTTTCTCCACGTCCCACCAAATCCGCTCTTAGCCGGCGAGACATGGATACTGCAAGATTTCCTAATGTGCTTTCTTTGTTTCTCCACGTCCCACCAAATCCGCTCTTAGCCGGCGAGACATGGATACTGCAGGATTTCCTAATGTGCTTTCTTTGTTCCACCACGTTCCAATAAATCCGCTCTTAGCCGGCGAGACATGGATACTGCAAGATTTCCTAATGTGCTTTCTTTGTTCCTCCACGTTCCACCAAATCAGCTCTTAGCCGGCGAGACATGAATACTGCAAAATTTCCTAATGTGCTTTCGGTGTTCTACGACGTCCCACCAAATTAGCTCTTAGCCGGCGAGACATGGATACTGCAAGATTTCCTAATGTGCTTTCTTTGTTTCTAAACGTCCCACCAAATCCGCTCTTAGCAGGCGAGACATGGATACTGCAAGATTTCCTAATGTGCTTTCTTTGTTTCTCCACGTCCCACCAAATCCGCTCTTAGCCGGCGAGACATGGATACTGCAAGATTTCCTAATGTGCTTTCTTTGTTCCACCACGTCCCACCAAATCCGCTATTAGCCGGCGAGACATGGATACTGCAAAATTTCCTAATGTGCTTTCTTTGTTTCTCCACGTCCCACCAAATCCGCTCTTAGCCGGCGAGACATGGATACTGCAAGATTTCCTAATGTGCTTTCTTTGTTTCTCCACGTCCCAATAAATCCGCTCTTAGCAGGCGAGACATGGATACTGCAAGATTCCCTAATGTGCTTTCTTTGTTTCTCCACGTCCCACCAAGTCCGCTCTTAGCCGGCGAGACATGGATACTGCAAGATTTCCTAATGTGATTTCTTTGTTTCTCCACGTCCCACCAAATCCGCTCTTAGCCGGCGAGACATGGATACTGCAAGATTTCCTTATGTGCTTTCTTTGTTTCTCCACGTCCCACCAAATCCGCTCTTAGCCGGCGAGACATGGATACTGCAAGATTTCCTAATGTGCTTTCTTTGTTTCTCCACGTTCCACCAAATCCGCTCTTAGCAGGCGAGACATGGATACTGCAAGATTTCCTAATGTGCTTTCTTTGTTTCTCCACGTCCCACCAAATCCGCTCTTAGCCGGCGAGACATGGATACTGCAAGATTTCCTAATGTGCTTTCTTTGTTTCTCCACGTCCCACCAAATCCGCTCTTAGCCGGCGAGACATGGATACTGCAAGATTTCCTAATGTGCTTTCTTTGTTCCACCACGTTCCACCAAATCCGCTCTTAGCCGGCGAGACATGGATACTGCAAGATTTCCTAATGTGCTTTCTTTGTTCCTCCACGTCCCACCAAATCAGCTCTTAGCCGGCGAGACATGAATACTGCAAGATTTCCTAATGTGCTTTCGGTGTTCTACGACGTCCCACCAAATTAGCTCTTAGCCAGCGAGACATGGATACTGCAAGATTTCCTAATGTGCTTTCTTTGTTTCTCCACGTCCCACCAAATCCGCTCTTAGCAGGCGAGACATGGATACTGCAAGATTTCCTAATGTGCTTTCTTTGTTTCTCCACGTCCCACCAAATCCGCTCTTAGCCGGCGAGACATGGATACTGCAAAATTTCCTAATGTGCTTTCGGTGTTCTACGACGTCCCACCAAATTAGCTCTTAGCCGGCGAGACATGGATACTGCAAGATTTCCTAATGTGCTTTCTTTGTTCCAGCACGTTCCAATAAATCCGCTCTTAGCCGGCGAGACATGGATACTGCAAGATTTCCTAATGTGCTTTCTTTGTTCCTCCACGTCCCACCAAATCAGCTCTTAGCCGGCGAGACATGAATACTGCAAAATTTCCTAATGTGCTTTCGGTGTTCTACGACGTCCCACCAAATTAGCTCTTAGCCGGCGAGACATGGATACTGCAAGATTTCCTAATGTGCTTTCTTTGTTTCTCCACGTCCCACCAAATCCGCTCTTAGCCGGCGAGACATGGATACTGCAAGATTTCCTAATGTGCTTTCTTTGTTCCACTACGTCCCACCAAATCCGCTATTAGCCGGCGAGACATGGATACTGCAAAATTTCCTAATGTGCTTTCTTTGTTTCTCCACGTCCCACCAAATCCGCTCTTAGCCGGCGAGACATGGATACTGCAAGATTTCCTAATGTGCTTTCTTTGTTTCTCCACGTCCCAATAAATCCGCTCTTAGCAGGCGAGACATGGATACTGCAAGATTCCCTAATGTGCTTTCTTTGTTTCTCCACGTCCCACCAAGTCCGCTCTTAGCCGGCGAGACATGGATACTGCAAGATTTCCTAATGTGATTTCTTTGTTTCTCCACGTCCCACCAAATCCGCTCTTAGCCGGCGAGACATGGATACTGCAAGATTTCCTAATGTGCTTTCTTTGTTTCTCCACGTCCCACCAAATCCGCTCTTAGCAGGCGAGACATGGATACTGCAAGATTTCCTAATGTGCATTCTTTGTTTCTCCACGTCCCACCAAATCCGCTCTTAGCCGGCGAGACATGGATACTGCAAGATTTCCTAATGTGCTTTCTTTGTTTCTCCACGTCCCACCAAATCCGCTCTTAGCCGGCGAGACATGGATACTGCAAGATTTCCTTATGTGCTTTCTTTGTTTCTCCACGTCCCACCAAATCCGCTCTTAGCCGGCGAGACATGGATACTGCAAGATTTCCTGATGTGCTTTCTTTGTTTCTCCACGTCCCACCAAATCCGCTCTTAGCAGGCGAGACATGGATACTGCAAGATTTCCTAATGTGCTTTCTTTGTTTCTCCACGTCCCACCAAATCCGCTCTTAGCCGGCGAGACATATATACTGCAAGATTTCCTAATGTGCTTTCTTTGTTTCTCCACGTCCCACCAAATCCGCTCTTAGCCGGCGAGACATGGATACTGCAAGATTTCCTAATGTGCTTTCTTTGTTTCTCCACGTCCCACCAAATCCGCTCTTAGCCGGCGAGACATGGATACTGCAAGATTTCCTAATGTGCTTTCTTTGTTTCTCCACGTCCCACCAAATCCGCTCTTAGCAGGCGAGACATGGATACTGCAAGATTTCCTAAAGTGCATTCTTTGTTTCTCCACGTCCCACCAAATCCGCTCTTAGCCGGCGAGACATGGATACTGCAAGATTTCCTAATGTGCTTTCTTTGTTTCTCCACGTCCCACCAAATCCGCTCTTAGCAGGCGAGACATGGATACTGCAAGATTTCCTAATGTGCTTTCTTTGTTTCTCCACGTCCCACCAAATCCGCTCTTAGCCGGCGAGACATGGATACTGCAAGATTTCCTAATGTGCTTTCTTTGTTTCTCCACGTCCCACCAAATCCGCTCTTAGCCGGCGAGACATGGATACTGCAGGATTTCCTAATGTGCTTTCTTTGTTCCACCACGTTCCAATAAATCCGCTCTTAGCCGGCGAGACATGGATACTGCAAGATTTCCTAATGTGCTTTCTTTGTTCCTCCACGTTCCACCAAATCCGCTCTTAGCCGGCGAGACATGAATACTGCAAAATTTCCTAATGTGCTTTCGGTGTTCTACGACGTCCCACCAAATTAGCTCTTAGCCGGCGAGACATGGATACTGCAAGATTTCCTAATGTGCTTTCTTTGTTTCTAAACGTCCCACCAAATCCGCTCTTAGCAGGCGAGACATGGATACTGCAAGATTTCCTAATGTGCTTTCTTTGTTTCTCCACGTCCCACCAAATCCGCTCTTAGCCGGCGAGACATGGATACTGCAAGATTTCCTAATGTGCTTTCTTTGTTCCACCACGTCCCACCAAATCCGCTATTAGCCGGCGAGACATGGATACTGCAAAATTTCCTAATGTGCTTTCTTTGTTTCTCCACGTCCCACCAAATCCGCTCTTAGCCGGCGAGACATGGATACTGCAAGATTTCCTAATGTGCTTTCTTTGTTTCTCCACGTCCCAATAAATCCGCTCTTAGCAGGCGAGACATGGATACTGCAAGATTCCCTAATGTGCTTTCTTTGTTTCTCCACGTCCCACCAAGTCCGCTCTTAGCCGGCGAGACATGGATACTGCAAGATTTCCTAATGTGATTTCTTTGTTTCTCCACGTCCCACCAAATCCGCTCTTAGCCGGCGAGACATGGATACTGCAAGATTTCCTTATGTGCTTTCTTTGTTTCTCCACGTCCCACCAAATCCGCTCTTAGCCGGCGAGACATGGATACTGCAAGATTTCCTAATGTGCTTTCTTTGTTTCTCCACGTTCCACCAAATCCGCTCTTAGCAGGCGAGACATGGATACTGCAAGATTTCCTAATGTGCTTTCTTTGTTTCTCCACGTCCCACCAAATCCGCTCTTAGCCGGCGAGACATGGATACTGCAAGATTTCCTAATGTGCTTTCTTTGTTTCTCCACGTCCCACCAAATCCGCTCTTAGCCGGCGAGACATGGATACTGCAAGATTTCCTAATGTGCTTTCTTTGTTCCACCACGTTCCACCAAATCCGCTCTTAGCCGGCGAGACATGGATACTGCAAGATTTCCTAATGTGCTTTCTTTGTTCCTCCACGTCCCACCAAATCAGCTCTTAGCCGGCGAGACATGAATACTGCAAGATTTCCTAATGTGCTTTCGGTGTTCTACGACGTCCCACCAAATTAGCTCTTAGCCAGCGAGACATGGATACTGCAAGATTTCCTAATGTGCTTTCTTTGTTTCTCCACGTCCCACCAAATCCGCTCTTAGCAGGCGAGACATGGATACTGCAAGATTTCCTAATGTGCTTTCTTTGTTTCTCCACGTCCCACCAAATCCGCTCTTAGCCGGCGAGACATGGATACTGCAAAATTTCCTAATGTGCTTTCGGTGTTCTACGACGTCCCACCAAATTAGCTCTTAGCCGGCGAGACATGGATACTGCAAGATTTCCTAATGTGCTTTCTTTGTTCCAGCACGTTCCAATAAATCCGCTCTTAGCCGGCGAGACATGGATACTGCAAGATTTCCTAATGTGCTTTCTTTGTTCCTCCACGTCCCACCAAATCAGCTCTTAGCCGGCGAGACATGAATACTGCAAAATTTCCTAATGTGCTTTCGGTGTTCTACGACGTCCCACCAAATTAGCTCTTAGCCGGCGAGACATGGATACTGCAAGATTTCCTAATGTGCTTTCTTTGTTTCTCCACGTCCCACCAAATCCGCTCTTAGCCGGCGAGACATGGATACTGCAAGATTTCCTAATGTGCTTTCTTTGTTCCACTACGTCCCACCAAATCCGCTATTAGCCGGCGAGACATGGATACTGCAAAATTTCCTAATGTGCTTTCTTTGTTTCTCCACGTCCCACCAAATCCGCTCTTAGCCGGCGAGACATGGATACTGCAAGATTTCCTAATGTGCTTTCTTTGTTTCTCCACGTCCCAATAAATCCGCTCTTAGCAGGCGAGACATGGATACTGCAAGATTCCCTAATGTGCTTTCTTTGTTTCTCCACGTCCCACCAAGTCCGCTCTTAGCCGGCGAGACATGGATACTGCAAGATTTCCTAATGTGATTTCTTTGTTTCTCCACGTCCCACCAAATCCGCTCTTAGCCGGCGAGACATGGATACTGCAAGATTTCCTAATGTGCTTTCTTTGTTTCTCCACGTCCCACCAAATCCGCTCTTAGCAGGCGAGACATGGATACTGCAAGATTTCCTAATGTGCATTCTTTGTTTCTCCACGTCCCACCAAATCCGCTCTTAGCCGGCGAGACATGGATACTGCAAGATTTCCTAATGTGCTTTCTTTGTTTCTCCACGTCCCACCAAATCCGCTCTTAGCCGGCGAGACATGGATACTGCAAGATTTCCTTATGTGCTTTCTTTGTTTCTCCACGTCCCACCAAATCCGCTCTTAGCCGGCGAGACATGGATACTGCAAGATTTCCTGATGTGCTTTCTTTGTTTCTCCACGTCCCACCAAATCCGCTCTTAGCAGGCGAGACATGGATACTGCAAGATTTCCTAATGTGCTTTCTTTGTTTCTCCACGTCCCACCAAATCCGCTCTTAGCCGGCGAGACATATATACTGCAAGATTTCCTAATGTGCTTTCTTTGTTTCTCCACGTCCCACCAAATCCGCTCTTAGCCGGCGAGATATGGATACTGCAAGATTTCCTAATGTGCTTTCTTTGTTCCACCACGTTCCACCAAATCCGCTCTTAGCCGGCGAGACATGGATACTGCAAGATTTCCTAATGTGCTTTCTTTGTTCCTCCACGTCCCACCAAATCAGCTCTTAGCCGGCGAGACATGAATACTGCAAGATTTCCTAATGTGCTTTCGGTGTTCTACGACGTCCCACCAAATTAGCTCTTAGCCAGCGAGACATGGATACTGCAAGATTTCCTAATGTGCTTTCTTTGTTTCTCCACGTCCCACCAAATCCGCTCTTAGCAGGCGAGACATGGATACTGCAAGATTTCCTAATGTGCTTTCTTTGTTTCTCCACGTCCCACCAAATCCGCTCTTAGCCGGCGAGACATGGATACTGCAAAATTTCCTAATGTGCTTTCTTTGTTTCTCCACGTCCCACCAAATCCGCTCTTAGCCGGCGAGACATGGATACTGCAAGATTTCCTAATGTGCTTTCTTTGTTCCACCACGTTCCACCAAATCCGCTCTTAGCCGGCGAGACATGGATACTGCAAGATTTCCTAATGTGCTTTCTTTGTTCCACCACGTTCCACCAAATCCGCTCTTAGCCGGCGAGACATGAATACTGCAAGATTTCCTAATGTGCTTTCTGTGTTCTACGACGTCCCACCAAATTAGCTCTTAGCCGGCGTGACATGGATACTGCAAGATTTCCTAATGTGCTTTCTGTGTTCTACGACGTCCCTCCAAATTAGCTCTTAGCCGGCGAGACATGGATACTGCAAGATTTCCAAAGCAGTCTGGTGGTACCAGGTACCAAACTTTTACCAGTAGATCATTTTACTCTGGTAAATTACATGGTACAGCCGTCGTAGATCGGGTTTCCTGTTCCCACACAAACCCCATGTGCTGGATTGGACTAATGTCTGGAGAACTAAGAGGTCAACGAACCAATCTTGTATAATCGCGGCAATGTGGCTTGGCACATTATGCTGATGAAAGAAAGCACTACCAGTAGGAAATACCGTTGACATGAAAAGATGTATCTGGTTTGCAATCATATTTAGGTAGGCTGTACTCGGAAGACGTCATACTCTCCTGCACATGATTGACTGGATCCCAGGGATTCCCATTAGAACAATACATAAAGCGTTACACGTTATATGAAGCGCGTGTATTAATAAACCTTAGAACAAAAAAACACACCTTTACTGCGAAAACTCTGTATATTTGTAAATATGCAGACCCATGTTGTAAGGACGACATGCCCTCCTTTCTTCCTACGGTATGGATATCACTTATACAGTCATCAACACGGGATATGCCAGATTGTAGAAGTATAATACATGATGTAGCAGAGTAACTGCTTACACCTTAATACGAACTAGCCCAATGAGTCGATGAGATTGCGCAGTCTCAATGCAATTTGGTCATACATTGTTATCTTGACGATGTATACATATATACAACACCGTTCTTATGTCTCATTTAGCTTGTACATCCTGAAGATGGGTGGATGTTCCACCCGAAAGTACTTGTAGAACTTTTAACCTGTGTGTATTTTAACGTAGAATACATTTTGATGTATTCTTTATCAGTTGGGGAGTATACACTTGTGTTTTTACCTCTGATTCTTCAAGATCCTACTTCGACAGTTTTACCTTGTGATATAGGGAAATTATTATCTGTGCAGAAAAAGCGGAGATCGCGCAAAGACGTACTTAACCGAGGGCATTCTTGCGTGCTTGAGAGCCGTCGTACTGAAAGTTTCACGAAAATTGACTGAAAAGTAGTTCTCATCCAGGTTGGTACCTGCTGTCCAAGGAAATGCAATTTTAAGACCAATAATGTTTTCCATTTACATCAGTCACTTAACTTTCAACATTGGTGTCCCTTGTCTTTTGTTCGTTGATGATCTCAAGCAATATCGCAAAGTACAGACTATTGAATATGATTTGCCTTTCAAAATGATATCAATAACCTGCTTCAGTCGTTTTACTCTTAACCATATTCACCACAACATCTCCAAATATGATATCATTTTCTTTTCGAGGAAGGTACTCAATTATGTTTGCCTACAAAGCCAGCGACTATATTTTGAGCCGGACAAACAGTTTCCAAGACTTGAAAGTCGCATTAGATTTGAAGTTGAACTAATAAAATACATATCCAACGAGTTGTATGTTCCGCTTATAAAAGTTGTGTATTCATTATGCAACTTTCTAAGTGTTTTTGTGATTTTCAGGTAGTTATTGGAATTTTTGAGACCACGGCCACACCTTTATTACTAGTACAGTATGCTGTACGATCTTTTCAGGTCCTAGTCTCATAACACAAATACTATATCAAATAGAGGAAGCACCAAAATGATTCCTATGACACAGTTTTCAAACATACTGGAATATGAATATACAAAATAATGCCCACAAAAAAATGCCGACTTTTCGAAAAGAGGAAAAAATGCCCACATCTTGAGAATAGGAAGATACCTCAGCTGGTGCTTGGTGTTTTCTTACGTCTGTTAGAAACACGGATTTTTCTTAATTTTAAGAAGAAAAAACAACTCCAAATGAGCAATCGACATAAATAGTCAGAGTATTTCCTCTGTCAACATCATAACGTTAACTTGCATTACAAGGACATAATAGTTTGTTCCCGAAATGGCAGAATTGGCTCATTGTTCTTACGAATATGTGCATGGCTTATGCACAAACAATATATAATTACGCCTAAGGCAATTCTGTTCAGTCAGTGGGGTATTACAGATGAAGCATTTCCAAATAAATCTTACACACATGGTAAAATGAAAAGAAAACCCTTTGCATAAACAAAGCATTGCATCATAGGGGTTTTAGGGGGCAACTAAAATTCCTACGCTGTGTGGACTTTGTGAGCGTTTAAGTTTAATGCGTTACTGAGTCTTGGTAATGTTTAATTCCATTTTTACACATATTAGCATTGTTCTGTCTCTCCTGACAATGAGCTTCTTCTGCCATTTTTGGGAGCACACTACAGTGACTACACGATGAATACAGCACCAAGAAGGGCACGAGATAGCGATGCCAGATTTACTGGACGCATAACAACAGATACAAAGATGAAACGATTGAGCAAACAGGCCCGAGCGACTTGCGGAACACGTAGACATCAATAGTTCGTGTGGCCCCCATGGCTGGCAATAACGGCCGCTACACGCCGCGGCATCGAACGAAAGAGGCTTTGGATGTGGGCTTGGGATATGTCGGTCCAGGCTGCTTCTACACGTTGCCACAGTTCATCAGACGTAGCCGCGGGTGGTGCTTGCCGGACCACTCGGTTGCCGATCAGCTACCAGATGTGTTCGATGGGCGACATATCGGGAGAACGGGCGGGCCACGGCAGCAGTGACATCTGGTGGCCCGTGAAGAATTGTTGCACGATGCGTGCCACTTGCGGGAGCGCATTGTCCTGTTGAAACGTGGCCTCTTGCAGGTCCTGCATATAAGGGAGGACTACAGGCTCCAAAACGTCGGAGATGGCGCGGTGGCTGTTCAGTGTACCGGCGATGCGTACCAAAAGGGTGCGGTTGTCATATCCAATTGCGCCCCAAACCATAACGCCAAGCGACGGACCGGTATGGCGATGCATAATGCAGGTTATACAGTCTCTCGCCTCTGTGCCGCCACACGTGGATCCGACCGTCGTGGTGTTGCAGGCAGAAGCGGGATTTGTCGGAGAAGACAATGTCGTGCCATTCCGTAGTACAGGTGCAGCGTTCAACGGCTCACTGCCGCTGCACTCCCCGGTGGTGCAACGTCAATGGTAATCGGAGCAATGGGCGCCGTGCGACAAGTCCCCGCTCCTACAGACGGCGTCGAACGGTACGTGCTGAGACAGGTTGTTACGCAACACACTCTAATTCCTGCGCTAAAGTTTGTGATGTGGCGGTGTGAGCCGTCAATGTCCGCCGCAGAACATGGCGGTGCTCTCGTTCGTTGGTGTACCGCGGCTGCGGAAATCGCTCACGTCAGTCCGTCCGTCCCTCCTGCACCCACCGAATCCATACTAACCTGACTGTGGCTGGATGTCGCCCCACGCGGGCGCCGATGTCTCTGTGCGATAAGACGTTGTCGCGTTAAGCCACTATTCATCCTCTGTCGAGATCCGAAACGTGCTGGAGTGACTGCCGTATTCTGCGTCGAGGCACCAGGAAGCTTCCCACGCACAGGTCCGGCAGTGCAACACACTTCCACTACTTACACCCCACCTTCTGTGCACCCTTCTTATAGTGCTTCTAAGTGGCGTGTCGGGCGCACATGATTTTCATATGCCCTGCAATGCTAATCGTTTGCATGCCCTCTCGCGGGCGACGCATGCTGTGGATTTCAGGCCAATGGGATGCTTCCTTCTTGGTGTTGCATTTTGGATGGCCAGCAGTGTAATTCTAGGTAATGCTATGTGCTTCTGCAGGGGCAAAGTTTTATCGATTTCTGAGTTGAAATTAGGATTTTTATTCATGAAATAAAAAAACCCCACCTCATGGTTCTAACAGACGTAACTAAACATCAGTCAACAGCTGGCCTATTTTCCTATTTTCAAGATGTGGACATTTTTTCATATTTTCCAAAAGTGAGCATTTTTGATATGGGCATGCTTCCCTCATACCAAATTTAATAGACAGGAAGGTTTGCTCATCCATTCTTCCTCGTAGACGAATACTCGTAACGACACTGAGGGACATGACCGTCCTACCATAACGTGTGAACCGTAGATCCGAACTGTAACTACGAAGGATGTTTTCTCAACAATTTTCGTCACTCAAACACAGAACAAAAGCACATTTACATTAAATGAAGTACTCTGTTCTACCGAGCAGAAAAAATGAATGCTAGATATATTGATTTCGTGAAAAGGGCATTGCATTTACTTTATAGCAATTATGATGCATAAAAATGTAACATGAAAATAAACGTATTATTATTTTCCATAATAAAGTAAATATCTCTAATTATTTCCATTACAATGACATTTATTTCGGTGAAATTAGTAAAAAGAATCCGTACATTATCGTGAACTACTTTCTTTCATGGTTGGTGTAATCAGGTTGTATGTAAACAAAGCGGAACGATACACGGAAAATTGAGAAGTACCTGAAATCGTTGTGATTCGGTAGTGCAGCCGAATCTCTTTAGGAGGAATGAAAAAAACACTTCGACAACATTCCCCAATTTTTTAAAATTAAAATTGAAAATAATATATATTATAAATTCTGGTAGAATTTATGAAGATTATTCCAGCTGGTTTACGAGTAGTAATTCCGACACGCCGTTATGGTGCAGATACAACGAAACCTGGCGATTAGGCAGTCTTAATGATGGCAATTTCGACAGTGACGTCACAAAGCAGTCACCGGAAGTGCAGAATGAGCAGAACCTTTCATCTACTAAAATTGTCTCACACCATAGAGTATATATCGTAGATATTCCGAATGCTGAGGTATTGTAATTTTTCATGATGACCTGTACATTCCAAAAACAAGGCTCTCCAATTTAAGTTTCTGTTTACACGAACCGCTGTTCTAATTCAAGTCTCTATTATATTATAATAAGTGCGTAGGACTCTCTATTCATTTTAAGAACTGCAGTTCTAGTGCACTCTACGCATAAATGAGTGCGTGGAGCACTCTACGCACTTTGAAAACAGCTGTTCTAGTTCACTCTACGCATTTTACCGTGTAACATATGATAGTCGTCCTATAGAGATAAAGCAGAAACAAAGTGTGGTCTTACAAAGGTATCTTTGTGGACGTCTAAATGAGATGATTTAAAATCTAACACATACCTTACAGTTGCGACCAATCGCTGTAATGATATCCGGAGTGTATCCTATGAAAGGCACGTGTATTCTCCTAACAAACTGGGTGAATATAAAATCAGAGAACTGGTGCATCGATCTCATATGACTCTCTTCTTCTGGACTCTTTTCTCCGGAAGAATAAGCAAATTTTTTATAAAACATTTCTACAATGTCATCGGCAAACATAAGTTCTGAAAAGAAAAAGAAAATGATTTTGAACTACGATGATTCTAACGAATCGTACTATTTCGGAACAATAAATTGATGTAAATATATTTCCACATTATTTTAAATAAAAATTTCATATGATCTTCTCATATTTGGTACAATTCAATATGTAAATATAGATACACACAGTGTGTGTCAGTGTAATTTACTTTTTCCCCTTGTGAGTGTTTGGGAGGAGATCTTTAGCAACATACTTTTACATGTTGCGGAATGTGACGTCCTTATTACCTCTTTCTTCTGCAGACAGTCTGCGCCCAGATTTCTAAATCTCGAAAGCGGAAAATAGACTTCATTCTTAAATATACAAAAATACGCGATTCATCGGCACAACATTCTTTGGAGGAAAGACTGAACGTTTTAATTCTTAGTTCCTTTTTCTTTCAGTTTTGAACAACGATTTACAATAATACCATGTTGTTGTTCTAATACGTTTATTATACAGCACACTGCAAAAAAAAATCTTATATTGGCGACGCAATTTCCTTGGTTTCTTTCGTGAATTAACGAAACATATTTCTGATACAACCTTTTCCGTGAAACGACGAAAAAAAAAAAACTCAATTTCATGGGATTTTTCGCGCGCCAGGAAAATTCTCAATTTTCAGAAATATTTCCGCAATTCCTTACTGACGAGAAATTGCCATTTTTAAGATGCGTTAACGGAAAATTCTGAACTTTCAGAAACCTTTCCGCATTTTCTTTCGTATATTAACAGAAAAACTGTGTTCTCACGTTTTCCTTATCCATTTGAATAAAAATTTCTGGTAATAAGGAGCGTTTCGCGGAAATACTTGAGATTTGATTAATTGTTAAATTTCAACCGTCTGTCAAAGGATCTAAGTTTAAAGTTCTGTAGCGAGATCGGATATTGCGAACAGAATATCACGTAAAATTTTTGTTGCTGTGGTACCGGATATTTCTTTCCCTTTCCCCATTTTGTGCTCCACACGTTGAATACTGTATTGAGTTACCTTAAGAAACTGAATACCCTTAAATTTTGGTAGAAATGATTTTATGCCTGTGTACAGGTCTGTGAAGGCTTTAAGACAAAAGCTATTGTAGATATTAAAAGCAAATTTTGCCGCTCTGGTGGCGCAGTGGTCTTAGCACTGCTTTATAACCATTCGTCCTAAGACAAAAGCTATTATAGATAAAAAAGCAAATTTTTCCACTCTGGTGGCGCAGTGGCCTAAGCGCTGCTTTATGACCATTCGTCCTAAGACAAAAGCTATTATAGATATTAAAAGCAAATTTTGCCCCTCTGGTGGCGCAGTGGCATAAGCACTGCTTTATGACCATTCGTCCTAAGACAAAAGCTATTATAGATATTAAAAGCAAATTTTGCCGCTCTGGTGGCGCAGTGGCATAAGCACTGCTTTATGACCATTCGTCCTAAGACAAAAGCTATTATAGATATAAAAAGCAAATTTTGCCGCTCTGGTGGCGCAGTGGCATAAGCACTGCTTTATGACCATTCGTCCTAAGACAAAAGCTATTATAGATATAAAAAGCAAATTTTGCCGCTCTGGTGGCGCAGTGGCATAAGCACTGCTTTATGACCATTCGTCCTAAGACAAAAGCTATTATAGATATTAAAAGCAAATTTTGCTGCTCTGGTGGCGCAGTGGCCTAAGCACTGCTTTATGACCATTCGTCCTAAGACAAAAGCTATTATAGATATTAAAAGCAAATTTTGCCGCTCTGGTGGCGCAGTGGCATAAGCACTGCTTTATGACCATTCGTCCTAAGACAAAAGCTATTATAGATATTAAAAGCAAATTTTGCTGCTCTGGTGGCGCAGTGGCATAAGCACTGCTTTATGACCATTCGTCCTAAGACAAAAGCTATTATAGATATTAAAAGCAAATTTTGCCCCTCTGGTGGCGCAGTGGCATAAGCACTGCTTTATGACCATTCGTCCTAAGACAAAAGCTATTATAGATATTAAAAGCAAATTTTGCCGCTCTGGTGGCGCAGTGGCATAAGCACTGCTTTATGACCATTCGTCCTAAGACAAAAGCTATTATAGATATAAAAAGCAAATTTTGCCGCTCTGGTGGCGCAGTGGCATAAGCACTGCTTTATGACCATTCGTCCTAAGACAAAAGCTATTATAGATATAAAAAGCAAATTTTGCCGCTCTGGTGGCGCAGTGGCATAAGCACTGCTTTATGACCATTCGTCCTAAGACAAAAACTATTATAGATATTAAAAGCAAATTTTGCTGCTCTGGTGGCGCAGTGGCCTAAGCACTGCTTTATGACCATTCGTCCTAAGACAAAAGCTATTATAGATATAAAAAGCAAATTTTGCCGCTCTGGAGGCGCAGTGGCATAAGCACTGCTTTATGACCATTCGTCCTAAGACAAAAGCTATTATAGATATAAAAACAAATTCTGCCGCTCTGGTGGCGCAGTGGCCTAAGCGCTGCTTTATGATCTTTCGTCCTAAGACAAAAGCTATTATAGATATTAAAAGCAAATTTTGCCGCTCTGGTGGCGCAGTGGCCTAAGCGCTGCTTTATAAACATTCGTCCTAAGACAAAAGCTATTATAGATATTAAAAGCAAATTTTGCCGCTCTGGTGGCGCAGTGGCCTAAGCGCTGCTTTATAACCATTCGTCCTAAGACATAAGCTATTATAGATATTAAAAGCAAATTTTGCCGCTCTGGTGGCGCAGTGGCCTAAGCGCTGCTTTATAACCATTCGTCCTAAGACAAAAGCTATTATAGATATTAAAAGCAAATTTTGCCGCTCTGGTGGCGCAGTGGCATAAGCGCTAGTTTATGGCCAGTCGTCCGTGAAGGTTGCGGGTTCGACTCCCCGTAAGGCATGGTTGTTGTGTTTATCTTACGGCACTGGCTCTCTCCCTTCCCTGGAACCAGTGGCCCTAAAGAAGGGACGGGCGAGTGCCCCTAAAGTAGGGACGGCCCATGGAGATGCTCACAGTGTTGGTTAAAACTCGAATAAAAAAAAGTAAATTTTATATTTAGTTTTGTGAAATAATACGATACAGCAGTACATTTAATCTTTTCTTAAAGATAACCAAAAGTCATTGTCAGTTTAAAAAAGACCTCAAGTACATACAGTATATAATTTATGACTACACACTTGTGGTATTGACATAGAATGAAAATACGGAAGTAAAAATGTTGGATGAAAATACCAACGTTAACCACAATAAAAGGTTTATTACACATCGACTGTAGATTCGCAGTGCTTTTGGCTCGACATCATCAGGACGAATAGCTATTTGCCATTCGTCCTGATAATGTCGAGCCAAAAGCTCTGCGAAACTATAGTCGAATAATAAGAAACCTTTTATTGTGGTAAACGTTGGTATTTTCATTCAAGATCTCAAGTTCCAAAGTATTCTGCTGCTTCGAAAAATCACGATGAAAAAATACCTAATTTGTTACAAGTCCTCCTACAGAAAGGAATAAGGTTGTTACAAACCTATTCAAAAAAATAATAAGCTCCAAGATAAAAGAAAATAAGTAATTCACCGGCATCAATGACAAAAAAAAAAAAAAAAAAATCATCGCGTATTTTTAGTTTTTCTTTGAACGTAAGCACGACTTACTAGTTTTTGTGGCTCAGTGGTTCCTTTTCAGCTAAAGCAACCGACCTCAGAAGAGTTCCGCCATGGAAAGGAATCTCTCGCTCAAGTGATGAAAAATTCAGCGTTTTCGATTTTGCGAAAATTTTGTGTAAATACGGAAAACCCTAAACGGGATTTCCTGAAATGGACGGAATTACTGAATACGGAAAATCTCTGAACATGCGGAAGTTAAAAAACGGAAACTTTATAAAAACGGAAACTTCCTTTAAAGATGGACACATACCAGAAACTTTGCTGCATATTGTTTTGAGAAACTTTCCGTGAATTCACAGCACTTACTTATTTCAATGTAGGTTGAGCTGCTAGCTGACTAACGTTCTTGTGGCGGAATGGATGCCACTTCACGCAGCAATGTACCGAAATCTAACGGACAGCCTTCCCAGTAGAAGATATCGAGTTGTTCCACTCTTTGCTGTTATGTGATAATAGCAAAGAATGCCAAATAGATATTAATGCCTTTCCTATTACAGAGAGTTTGTAGATAGGAAGCGTTCGGATTCTTTTGATCAGAGTTTGTGTTTGACCATATCGGCTTAGAAATCATGAATGAAAACCGGGATTACACCGTACAATACAAATTTTGAAGATGACAATCCGTTTCTTGGTGTGAAGATGACAAGGATGGTAAGTCAGATAATATTTGAAAACTTGAAAATCTCGTCGTCCTGAAGCGGGAATCGAATCCGCGTCTCCCAGATAGCGACCGGGTATGCTAACCACTATACCACCCAGAACGACCAAGTCTCAAGTTTCCGATTAATTTGAATATATCTATCACAGGATTCGCTAGTCGAAGCAACCGTCATTCATGTTTAGGGAATCTGGAGGTTAAGAATCATATCTCATGATTGCCCGGAGAAGCAGATAAATCATGAATTTAATACGGGCTTACCTCCAGATTCATTTATTTACCTCCAGATTCGGTAAACATGAATGCCGGTTGCTTCGACTAGCGAATCCTGTGATGGTTATATTCAAATTAATCGGAAACTGGAGAATTGGTCTTTCTGGGTTTTGAAGTGGTTAGCATACCCGGGTGCTATTTGGGAGATGTGGGTTCGATTCCCGTTCGAGGACGACGAAATTTTCAAGTTTTTGGATATTATCTGACTTACCATCCTTGTCATATTTACACCAAGAAACGGATTGTCATCTTCAAAATTTGCATCGGCTTATAAGTCGAAATTTCGCTACCTTTTTCATAGGTAAGTCGATTCTGAGTGAGAGACGAGGTTAGAACAAATATTGCTGTTTTTCCGAGATTCTGTGTGTGCGTGTGTGACAAGTACAGATATATTTTCACTGCATATATCTACAGCGAAAATATTGAAAAGTGTGAAATACGTTGAAAAAATGGAAATATTGTGCAAATGTGTGTCTAATTTCACTGTAAGAAGCATGGAGAGAGATACGTGCTTGGTGTAACCAGGAGAGATAAGAAGAAGAACTCATGGATAAGGAAAACGACAAGTGTGGAAGATATCATGATCAGAGTAAAATCCCTGAAATGGCAGTGGGCTGGACATGTTGCCAGAAGAACGGACCATCGATGAACAACCGAAATTCTGTACTGGATTCCATATATACTGTATTTCAGCTGCTGGACACGGCGGATGACCACATTGCACTGTAGATGTAGACAACTTCAGCCTTGTTGTGAATATCATTATTTTAAGGGAGTGGTCTGAACTCGTTTGACCCCTGACCTGCTGGCGCTCCATTCAGTCAATGGCAACAAGTTTACAAAAATCGAACTAACACTTTTACCAAGGTTCTTCGTAGCTGTTTATGATATTTGTGAAATTCTTTTAAAGGCATAGATGTCAAAAGCGAAATAATGGCAAATTGCTGAGTAATTCAACATAGATGATGATTTACTATCAGAGTGGGATGAGGATAAATCAACATATCTATCACAAACTACTATTCAGAGTAGTAATTTATCAAAATTGTAAAAAAATTCCCAATTCTGTTCAAATTAGACAGAACTGTGGGTAGATGATTCCCACTAATACAGAAACTTTTAAGCATTGCATTTACCTTAGCAAATGGTGAAGTGGAAAGAATATTTTCTCAAACTGCACTATAGTCCGGGCACACCTAACCTGAAAACAGGAGATACGCTACGACGACCTATTCACACACACTTCAAGAATATCTCTACGCCATTTCAAATGAATTGGCGAGACTCCAGATAGCAGAACCGGTTTACCAGAATTACACTGAACGCCAGTCGTACTCCCGCGAAGAGAGAGAAGCCGTGGGAGTGGTCAGATCGTTGTGTGACGTCATACTTTCGCTCGCTCACTCGCTGTAATGGATATGCTTTCGTAAATGCATTACAGACCACGTTTTAATTGCGCAAATATCCCTATGTTTTATCATTCAACCAATATTTTAATGTTTTATGTCTGAAATGTATTTTTCACCAACTAAGTTAATATGCGAAATTGCGAACTATAATGCAATGGCTGAATCATCGTGTTCTAGGTTTTCCACCCATTATCAGGTTAGGTGTGCCTGGAGTATAGCACTGACTCATAACAGAAACAGAATGAAAATCGACCACTTAATGATGTTAAAGATAATTAAACGAAGTGAATATTCATGATTCTGTTCCAAAATGGAGAAATGCCAGAAGCAGGCGTATATTTTTATGATTTTCGGAAAATCGTTTTGTTATTTTCTTAATGGTTTCATTTATTAGAAAATAATTTAAGTGCATTGTTCAGAAAGTGCTTATTGAATGTGCGCTCATTGAACGTTTAAGCATTGATATTAATAGTAATGTTTTAATATCCAGAGTGAATTAACGCTGCTTGTACAGTCTTGTTTTCGTAAGGTCGATGTACACTTTAATGCCTTTTAAAAATAAGTTGCCATTTTTTCATAACAAGCACCCTTTCCGTTTCCAGTCCTAGAATGAACCCTGCTTTTACAATGTAGTCTGGATAAACATTACATTTTTAAACATATAATTTAGAAACTTTCTCACAATTTCTATTGGTTGCTCATTAGTCAGACATACTTTAAAACCAAAAGGGAATCTGAAGAATGTGGTACTTACGGAATTGCTGATAATTTGTGGAGTCATCGCGAAATTTTGTTCCGTGTCGAAATATGTCCTGAAAAACTCTTTTTAAAGATAGTTCCTGCAAACTGGGAATTTTTCCAGGCCCCATTTTGTAGCAGCAGTCAGAAATTCTGGAAATAAACGTAAACACGATTAAAACTCTTATTACTGAATAATTAGGCATTCCAGTTTCAATGCACAATTTAATATTCGACGTGCAAGTAACTTAGAAATCTGTGCGATACTAGTAGTATGACCGGGAACCAAACGAACATTTTCAATTGTTTTTGTCATTTCATATTTTTTAAATATGGCAGGAAATACACAGAGTTTTCTAAAGCATTCATATGAAGTCTTTTTCCTCACGCACTCGCGTTTCCTGATGAATTGAACCCGCGTCACCCGGATAGCGCCCGAGTCTATCCGGGAGACGCGGATTTGATCCCCGCTCCAGGACGACGACATTTTCAAGTTTTCGCATATTATCTGACTTACCATCCATGCCGTATTTGCACCAAAAAACGGATTCACATTTTCTAGATTTGTATTGTATGGTGTAATCCTGTATTCCATTCATGATGTACAATGATTTTACAAGAAATAAAGAATTACTGATTGATAGGGAGAAGCTGGAGGTAACGGATATCTACATTCACCTTCGATAGTAGATATCAAGCGATGGTCCCTTTGATGAATAAATTAATCTGCTTATAAAACTTGATCGGCGTGCTTTTGGAAGAAACAGTTAATTTTTAAAGAGCAGTATGCTATTATGTTTTAAAAGAAAAGTGTTTAATTAATGCATCCTTCCAGTGCTTACATATGGAGTGGAGACGTGAACCTTAACGACAAAAAGGCTTACAGAAATACGGACAAGTGAAAATAAGCTTGATATAACCAGGAAAGAAAGGAAGAGGATCTCATGAATAAGGAAAATGACATGAGTGGAAGACAGCTTGATCAGGGCAAAATCCCTGAAATGGCAATGGGCAGGATATATTGTCAGAGGAACGGACCACCGACGCAGAACTGAAATTTTAGACTGGACTCCACGGGACTAGAAAAGACCCAGAAGGAGACCGCATGGGAGATGGATAGATGAAATTCGAAAGCATGCGGGAGGGTCATGGAGGAGACTGGCTCGAGGCAGATCGTTATGGAGGAAAGTTAGGGAGACCTTCATCCAACAGTGGATGATAACGGTTGACAATGATGATATAGGTGCAAGAGAAGTGGCCACCCAGAGAACTGAATATAAATATATAAAGGGACCGTATAATTATCGTCCATTTGACTGCTCCATGTAAACATTCCCAGTTGTGACTCATAACGACCCTCATAATTTTGTATTCTTTTTAATTGAGATATTTAGTGTATTATAGAGATGTGAGTCTCTTCCTCAGTTCTTTTTCCTGTGTTATTACTATGCCGTTTGTCCCAAAAGTGTAAATTACAAAGAAAACAAAAGAACGACAATTCTGATCTTCCTTTTTTGATTGAAGGTTTAACGACCACCGTGAGCAACTCGATGGGCTACAAGCTGTGGCCCGTTCCAAATTTAAGGCCACTGATTCCAGGGAAGGGAACAGTGGCATGAAATCAGAATGATCTCATGCCAGTGTTGAACAGATAAGAAATCAGAATGTGGCCCAGTGCCGTAAGACAAACGCAACGTTCATGCCTCACCGGGCGGGATTCAACCCCGAGCCCTTCACGGACGCGTCAGTGGGCACGTAAAGCCATTAGACCCCAGGCACTGGACCCCCGGTAATAAATAAGGGAGTCTTCCTCCCCTTTCTATCTCGCTTCCGTGTAACTTTCCTATCGGGCACTCTAGCCTAAATCTCCTAGTTTCCTATTTCTAAGGGTTGTTGTCAGGCACTCCTTTCCTAAAAACCTCTGCATATAATATATAATATGATAGGATGTGGGTAAAAATACCCCCTGGAAAATATATTCCCGGAGAAAATACCCCTTAAAACTTAAAAGCGGTAAAAATACCCTAGGAAAAAATTCCCCCGAAGGAAATACCCCCACAACAAACTGTTCACTCTAAACTGCCACACAGGAACACTGATGTGTGGCCGTGTTCCGGTGTGGCAATTTACCGGCAAGCCTGCCACACATCTTTCAGCAAGTTGGAAAATTGCCCTGTTTTTCATTAAGGGGCCGGACACAAATAGTTGTTCCTCCGAAGAACACTTTGAATGTGTGACAATTTTTCTAATGGGGTAGTTTTCCAAATATATTCCGAATTATATGTGACAGTAAAAAAAAAAAACGAATTTATATGTCGCAGTTTTCCAAGGTGCCTAACGAGGGGAAGAAACTCTTGTTTGTCTGAATTTCCATGCGGGTTCTTACGAGTTTAGGGCAACTGGCCACAAAAGTTCAAGGGGGGTGGGGGCTATAAAGATTGCCGTTTCTGGGCCTATTTTGAGAACTGAATTGGGAAGTCCTAACGAATTTCGAGAAAACGTTCCATGTCAGCCAAGCGAGAACTGTACTTTAATTTGGGGGGGGATTCCCAACTTCCGTAATATTATATTCTGGGCCGCTTAGAGCGCAGACAGGTGTTCAAAGTAAGGGATTTGTTCAGAATTTCTATACTTCATGTTGTGTTTAGTGGGAGACTCTGAATGCCCTCCCCCCTTCCCCCAGTAATTTCGTGGTCTGTAAAAGGGATACGAGGCGCTTGGTTTGGAGGGCTCTACTCCTAACTTCCGTAATTTTATATTCTGGACCTCTAGAATCGGTCAGTGTATCCTTGATGTTACCCCTGAAGAGCTCTTAGACACGGGAGGGGGGGGGGAATCACCCCACCCTCCTGAAAATTCGTGGTCGTGCACAGAATCATTCTATAAAACATGGTACTGATATTTACAGCTCTACGTCCATTTTAACATTTTGTGGTACCCCCCCCCAAGCTCACGGACGCTTCAAGAGGAACATCCTGGATACACTGACAGACTCCAGCGGCCTAGAATATAATATTACGGAAGTTGGGGGTAGGGCCCCTCCCAAACCAATAGTATCTCAAATCCTCGGCAATTTATTTCTTCAAATTAAAGTACAATTCTCGCTCGGCTTACATGTAACGTTTTCTCGAAATTCGTTTGGAGTTCCCTATTCAGTTCTCAATATAGGCTCAGAAACGGCAATCTTTATACCCCCCCCCCCCCTCTTGAACTTTTGTGGCCAGTTGCCCTAAACTCGTATGAACCCGCATAAAAATTCAGACAAACAAAAGAGTTCCTTCCCCTCTTTAGGTACCTTGGAAAACTGCCACACATAACTCGGGAATTTAAAAAACTGCTCCACTGCTAAAATTGTCACACATTCAAAGTGTTCTTCGGAGGAACAGCAATTTGCCGTCCCGGTGGCGCAGTGGTCTAAGGCGTTGGCCTCTGATCATTCGTCCGTAAGGGGTCCGGGTTCGAATACCGGTCAGGCATGGATGTTGTGTTTGTCTTACGGCACTGGTTCTCTCCCTTCCCTCGAACCAGTGACCCTAAATTAGGGACGGGCGACTGCTTATAGCCCATTTGAGTTGCTCACGGTGGTCGTTAAACCTCCAATAAAAAAAAAAAAAACAAAAAAAAAACAGCAATTTGTACCCGACCCTTCAATGAAAAACGTGGCAATTTTCCAAGTTGCTGAAAGATATGTGGCAGGGTTGCCGGTAAATCGCCACACCGGAACAATGCCGCATATAAGTGTTCCTGTGTGGCAGTTTTCAGTGAACCGTTTTGTGGGTATTTCCTCCAGGGGTATTTTTACCGCTTTTCAATTTTCATGGGTATTTTCAGGAGGGGGGGGGGGGTATTTTTACCGTTTACCGATATGATATGGTGTGATCGTTTCCCGGAAAAGAGCATAGGTAATGAGTGGTAGGGAATTCTGGGTACCCCTTACAGTTCGGAGTCCAACTAGAGATTAATCCCCCCTACAAGAAAAAAGAAAAAAAAAGTTTTCCAGAAATCTATATTGTGGTTTCGTAAGAAGGGTTGGAACTGTTTCTTTTTCATTAAGGTACAATAACATCATTCTTTCACTAAAGAAAGAAAATAAAGGGGAAGGGAATGAGATATTTTTACACGTACATCGTTTGCATAATCTAATAGCTACGGTTCTTGTGGAATTCACACTAATGCAGATATGTTCAAATCAATACCGTTTGTCACTGTTTAATTTACAAATACGAAATATCTAGGTTGCAAACTTAAAATCTTTTCAAAAGGCCCGCGGTCTAGGTGGCTTGTAAATAGGTGAGAAATAATCCATTGAGTGCCTTTTATTAGGTTCAATAAAATGTTTACAAATACGAAATTTCTAGGTTGTAACTTAAAATCTTCTGAAAAGGCCCGCGGCCTAGGTGGCTTGTGATCCATTGAGTGCCTTTTATTAGGTTTTATAAAATGTTTAGAAATACGGAATATCAAGGTTGTAATTTAAAATCTTCTAAAAGGATCAGCACCTGAATATCGATTCGTTGAGCCCCTGTTAATTAGCCTTTATTGCTTGTTATAACATGGGAGATATTAAAATCATAACTCAAGATTTAAGGAGTCAGAAAGATTCAACATAAACCTTGAGCCATTTTGATCTTACATACCCGTTGAGATCCCTAGGAAAACTGATACATTCCGTTTTGTTCAGCTAGGAAAACTCGTAGACTTTGTCAAAATCTCGGCCCGAAACGCAATTTGTGTATATCCCCTTACTTGAAAGGGTGTACGGGTTTTCCGGTTTGCGAGTTTTTCGCTCTTTGCACTTTTCTCAGCGGCATGAGGAAGTGTACGAGTTTTCCTGGATCCGTTGGAATAAGGTAATTTAAAAGTAATTTTTGTTCCTTCATCTGAGCAATGGACAAGAATTTTTGGAAGGGTGCGGAAAGGGGACAGACCTTATATGTTTTGCCCGGGTGTGCGCCACTCATAACACACAGTCGTATGAAAGCAAAAAGTAACTTCATATCGATATATTTGGTTTAGAAAAATATAGAACACAATTATTTTGAATTAAATTTAAATTTTATAAATACAAAGTTTTGAAATTAAAAAAATTTGGAAAGAGTAATATGTTATGTGAAAAACTTTATTCAAAAATTCAGGGAGTGTTCTCGATAACGGAAGTTGAGGGGAACGCCTGTTCCCGACTACATACGATTCAACACCTATGGTTAAATCCAATGTATGCGGATTTAAAATTGTTTTCTTTTTTTACCCAATGTGGTGTGCATCACTGTCTTTACATGTTAATTCTTTCCTTTAATTGTTTTTCTTCCGACCGACTCAGCAAGAATTGTGTGGGAGGATACTGGCCTTCCTGTTCTCGCCTTGGGTCATAGAACGGAGCATAATCCCTGTCACAGGCTTGAGTTCCACCTCCTCTTTCTAAGTACCTTGGTTCCACCCGCTGAGCTGAGAAGGGGGACAGCAATCGCTATGTTGGAAAAACTGAAATCCCGCCGCAATGGGCCCAGTATTTTTGGAAGAGGAAGGTACATTTGGAGACAATACTACGCGTTCAAGCTTCGGGTGATTTTTGGCGACATTTTGTTCCCGTAGACCGGCCGGTTAAAGGGTTAACGTGCCCACCCGACGCACAGCGGATATTTAGTGGTTCCAGCGGTAGTACCTGCCTGGGACCGAACCTGAGGTTTTCCCGTGGCAGGCACGAACGTTGACCACTAGGCCTTCCTTGGGAGTAATAAGCACAAAGATTCGCAAAGCTCCACTGGGAGACTTTTTCAAGGCAATAGACATTCGACGTTTACAAACTGCAACTCAAGCAATTCTCTGTGGGCGTGTTCTAACGCAGAAAACCTTTTGGTGGGAAGTTGTCCCTCCCACAGACAAGTTTCCTGCGGTACCGGATGTCCGGAGAAATTTCGTAGTGTTGTACTTTTTAAACGCCGAAAATTTCCTGATTGGACCAGAAATACTTTATATTTCATGTTTTTAGTATTAAGCCCCTATTCCCCCCCCCCCCCCCTCGACAGGTTTCTTGACTTTGTACATGCCCGCACAGAATTTTTTGAGTTATATTTTATATACCTGAAATTCATTTGTTGAGCTGTAGAATATAAATTTTTTTTGAAAGAATTGTTAAATATCGCAAATAAGAAAACTTTATGGGACTCAGACAATCAATCTCTGGGGACGTGGCCACGAAGTGGTCAAAAACGCAATTTGTATACGACCCCTCAAAATTTTTGTGGCCAGTTCTTCTACATTCAAAAATGTTACCATTGCCTTGGTAGCATTTTTATTGCATTAAATCCGTTTAAAATAAACGGATTTAATACGCTACATGGGTTGTCTGTCTGGTGTATTTGAAATACCGTTAAATATTTCTCTCTTTTCCGACCCTTACACTAACCAGTCCGGTGTTCATGTGATAGAGAATTAATGGCACATGTACTGACTCACATCTTTTTTTTTTGTAGAGTAATACGCGAATAAATAAAGTATTTATGCTCATAATGAAATTCAAATGACATTTGTAACCTCCACTTTACTTTACTTGAAAAGGGCTGCTGTTCCCTGTAGTCCTCGCTACCTAAAGATTTGTGTTAACATAGTTTAAAATTACCTTCTTCAACAAATGCCAAAGCTCCTTCTTCCGAAACTGGAAATAAAGTGTTTTGTGGGGCGAATATCATTACTTCTTCAAACACTAAATTTTGTTTTAGAAAGAAAAAAAATCTTCTCATACACATCAGTGGTACAATTATTCCCTTCTCTTCGAAGATCAGATAAATAGTTTGCCGACCGTAAAAAGAATTAATTACTTAAATATTATAGCCTTCTTTTCAGAAAGGTGAATTAATTCGTTATTATAACTGAACTTCGGACAGCGAGTCGCAGGTTCTGGCTTTCAAAAAACTTGTCCTAAAAAATTATAAATCGCATACTCGTAAGTCTGAATACAAATTCTCAAGTATCTAGTAAATTTTATGCAATCGTCAAAATATCGTTGTTATTTACCTCAGAATCCATGTTTCTCTGAAAATTCTGCTTGCTTAATCTATGAAAGAGTATGGGTCACCGAAAGAATGTCCATGGAAAATATACCCAGCGAAACGTCCACAGAAAGATGCACGCTTCTTGGAAATAAGAAAATACGCCAGCTGTTCACGTTTTCCAGTGTTTATATAAAGTTATTTTTAATCTCGTGAAAAAATATCTTAATTTTAACTAAAGAATCGTAAAATGATATCAAGAGCAAGGTAGCGAATTAAACCTGAAATACTTACTAATTCCCTAGGCCTAGAACTTTTCAACAAAATTTTATTTATGATCTTGAATATTCGTTACAAATACATACTAAAACTGAGGTTCTATTCTTCGGTGCTTACTAGGTACCTAAACCTCCTGCTTTTCTTCAATTCTTTTGCTTAACATTTCTCTTTATGTACACGGGTGATATAACTAACAAAGGGTGCGGAACACATCGATCTAGACACGCAAAGAACCTAGGCCTTTTCAGTAGAATCTTTGTTACAGTCCTAACATTTAGAATGATTAAATAAATAAGAAATTGTAATAAATAGAGGATAACATATCGGGTGTTTTCAAAGGACTCTCACACTGAAGGTCCTTTTGTAGTCATTTCGTAATTTCTACGTTTGGCGCAGTAAAAGTCGTGGGTTTATGAATTATACTTTCAAATATTTTTTAATACTTTTAAAATGAATTGACACTTTTAAAATACCTTTCCATGTAGAGACTTATTAATCTGGTGTACCCTGTATCTCAAACACACCCGCGCCTGTGCACACATGTTTTCGAGGTGGGAGTTCTTTTGATTTTGCCGTGTGTTTATCAACAAACACCAATTTTTGTTTTACAGTTACACTAATTTCGTTTAACATTCATTTCATTCAGTTTAGGGACTTCTTTAAACACGATTCCCCTTTAAAGCTCCACTTCCTACTTTTCCATGAAAATCCTTAGACATAGTAAGTGTTTTAGGAAATGTATGAAAGAATGCCCACAGAAAAAATGTCTCCTTCTCGAAAATATGTCAACTGCCAACTGATATGTCTTACATCCGTTAAAAACATGTTTTTCTTACTTCATTAAGAAAGGCCTTAATTTCAACTAAGAAGCCGACACAGCTAGTCAGATCGGGGTTCGGACAACTGGCCCCAAAAGTCTAAGGAGCTGTATAAAAATTGCAGTTTCTTGGTTCTGGAGAATTGAATTAGGAACGTCAAATAAATTTCGAGAAAACGTTCTACGTAAGTCAAGTGATAATTGTACTTTAATTTGAGGAAATAAATTGCCATGACTTAGCACGTTTTTTTTTAAACTACGGTGTTCAAGGAAACAACGGAATTACAGCATGACTCATGTTGGATGATAAGGTTCGAATTTTGTAATAACGTTGCGCTTTGACTGAGGCACTAAATATTAATCACTCGGTCTTAAGCCTAGGCACCTTAAACAGTAGTTTTTTCTTCCGATGTCATATTCACAACGTTTACATAATATGTTAAAAGCACGTGTTCATTTGAACAATGAACAGCTTCCGCCATTTTGGAAACAAACCACGGTGGCTTTATAATGCTATATAACGTTAATGGTTCAGCAGAAAAAATGTTTTGAGATTTGTTTTGTGGACTGCTTAGTGGAAATTAATATATTTTTCATTAAATTAAAGAAGACCTCATGTTTGTAAAGAAACACTGTAGTTAAGTTTTGGACTGTTTTCCTATTTTCGAGACGTGGGGATTTTTTCTCATACCAAAGAGTAGAACGCAATGGGACATTATTCCCTCTCTGGCCCGACGAAATATTTCAAAACTTGCTATATGTCCTATGAAGATTGAGAACCTTTTACTTCACACAAATCGAAGATATATGGAATCAGAATTAACTTTAAAAATAATGCGTAAAGCAATCCTTGTTCAACATTCACGGGAAAGGATTTTCAGCAGTGATCACTACATATTTCTTATGAGTTTATTTTTGTTTTCTTTTTAAAATTTAGTAACTGCCTTGAAAAACTGCTGAACTTTACGGAATCGCCCTCCTTAAATTGGGACGAATTTAAAAACGCAAATTCTTAAATATAATTTAAAACATGTCACCCATGGATCTCATATTTATCCAGAAATGAAAGCCGAACCCAACTAATCATTCGACCTCTCCAGTAATAGGGGCGAACACTGAATGCAATATAGATAAACACAATTCCAAGAAAAACAATATATATATATATATATATATATAGAGAGAGAGAGAGAGAGAGAGATTTTCACATACCTTGGATGATAACTTGTCGCTGGAAAACTAATAAAATCCTTGTTCGATATAAGAATTCCTGTCACACTTTTCTTCTAAAGCAGACCAACGCCAACTAACGACTGTTTTGAAGGAATGTCACCTGATAAGACCCAGGGAAGGGTTGTCTTAATCCCCGCTTTTGTCAGAATTGGATTTCCCTGGCAAGGTGATTGGCCAATCCACTTAAGACGATATAAATCAATAATACTCAAAGCAGGAGCCACACTTTCCCCACTCAGGGTTATAATCTGTCGAACATTCCAAAGATTCCTAATCTCATCAAGGACAATACGTTTATCCACCTGAAATAAAAAAGTTACCTTTTCCCAATAGATGGCGCGGAAACTCACGGCTGTTTTGTGACGTTGGGTTTCACGGCAATTTCCTTGGATCAAGCACGTTGTTCTTGCTTCATCCTGACCCGTCCCTTCACGGGGGTGATTTGGGGCTTAGGTCACCCCCAAGGCCCGTAAGCCAGTTCTTTCATCTATCTATCTAATATCTATCTTATGCACTGTAAATATACGTACATAATATATGTACTTTTATATTGATACATATTTATATATGCATATTGTATGCATGCATACATATACATGTTTATGTTATATATACACTGCTGGCCACCCAAAACGCAACACCAAGAAGGACTAGAGATAGCAAAGCCAGACTTACTGGACACATAACAACAGATACAAAGATGAAACGATTGAGCTTACAGGCCCTCGCGACTTCCGGAACACGCAGACATCAATAGTTCTTGTGGCCCCCATGGCAGGCAATAACTGCCGCTACACGCCGCGGCATCGAACGAAAGAGTCTTTGGATGTGGTCGTGGGATATAACGGTCCAGGCAGCTTCCACACGTTGCCACAGTTCATCAGGCGTAGCCGCGGGTGGTGCTTGCCGCGCCACTCGGTTGGCAATCAGCAAACAGACGTGTTCGATGGGCGACATATCGGGAGAACAGGCGGGCCACAGCAGCAGTGAAACCTGGTGGGCCGAGAAGAATTGTTGCACGATGCGTGCCACGTGCGGGCGCACATTGTCCTGTTGAAACGTGGCCGTTGGCAGGTCCTGCAAGTAAGGGAGGACTACAGTCTCCGAAAAGTCGGAGATTTGGCGGTGGCTGTTGAATGTACCGACGATGCGTACCAGACGGGTGCGGGTGTCATATCCAATAGCGCCCCAAACCGTACCGCCAGGCGACGGACCGATATGACGATGCATAATGAAGGCGTCACACAGTATCTCGCCGCGGTTCCGACCATCGTGGTGTTGCAGGCTGAAGCGGGTTTCGTCGGAGAAGACAATGTCGTGCCATTCCGCTGTCCAGGTGCGGCGTTCAACGGCCCACTGCCGCCGCACTCACCGGTGGTGTAACGTCAATGGTAATCGGAGCAATAGGCCCAGTGCGACAAGTCCCCACTCCTGCAGAGGACGTCGAACGGTACGTGCTGACTCAGGTTGTTGCGCAACACACCCTAATTCCTGCGGTAACGTTCGTGATGTGGCGGTGCGAGCCGTCAATGCCCGCCGCACAACATGCCGGCCTTCTCGTTCGGTGGTGTACCACGGCTGCGGCAATCGCTCACGTCGGTCTGTCCGTCCCTCCTGCACCCACCGAATCCATACTCGCCTCACTCTTGCCGGATGTCGTCGTACACGGGCGCCGATGTCTCGGTACGATAAACCGCTGTCGCGATAAGCCACTATTCGTCCTCTGTCGAACTCCGAAACGTGCTGGAATGACTGCCGTATTCTGCGACGAGGCATCAGAAAGCTTCCCACGCACAGGTTCGGCAGCACAACACACTTCCACTACTTACACCCCGCCATGTCTGCACCCTTCTTACAGTGCTTCTCGGTGGCGTGCCGGGCTCCCATGATTTGCATATGCATTGCAATGCTAATCGTTTGCATGCTTCCTTCTTGGTGTTGCATTTTGGGTGGCAAGCAGTGTAGATACTATATGCGTATACCCACATACCTACATATACATGTAGCATCGCCCCCGACCCGAACAGGAATTCATCATCCATGCCTTACTCTGGATTATAACTCAGACCCCTCAGTTTGGCGAATGAAAAGAAGCCATCGCTTAGACCACTGCGACATCGGTGCGACCGTAAGACAAACACAACATCCATGCCTTACCCTCGATTCGAACCTATACCCCTCCGTTGGGCGAATAATCAGAAGCCATCGCTTTGACCACTGCGACACCAGGGCGGCCGTAAGACAAACACAACATCCATGCCTTACCCTCAAATTGAACCCAGCCCCTCCGTTGGGCGAATGATCAGAAGTCATCGCTTAGACCACTGCGACACCGGGTCGGCCGTAAGAGAAACACAACATAATGTTACACGGCACTAGCAGTGTTCCTGCCGAGTCTGCCGGTAACGGTGCTTGAGACCTGAAGTACAATTTAGTTGGCCGCGGCACCAGGTGAGAATCTCAGGTGCACTGCTGCACTCAAAGATTCACACCAGAACATAAAAAATGAAAAGTTGAAGAATGACCCGAAGCATAAAAGGCTTGGGTGAATCCACCTTGTGAACAAAATAACAACAACAAATAAAAAATAAAATAATCTAAAAAAAATGATACTTTGGGATCAGAGTTGTGATGAGGTTCACCCGCAATCACCAATTCGTGACTGAGTGTAGTGGTCCGGATCTTACTCCGGTACATTCAATCCCCAACCAGCCAGTACAACACTCACTTTCGCAAATAACACATGATTCTCAAATACACAACACAACATTTAATAACGTTCTGCGAGATTTAAACAGATACGGCGCTCTCTAGGCGCATAGACAATTGCCCCTCATATGTGGGCAGCATACGGTGTCACACTTTACTGTCGGATAACGCAGCCGACTGAGTCTCCACCGGACTATCTGAACAAGAGATACTACTCGTTTACACACTAAATAGAGCTGCAGGTGATATTCATATACAATTGCTTAGAGAATGAAAAAAAAATTATATGCAAATGATCACATTAAAAATATTCGCGACACAAAATACACAAGCACGTTAATTTGCGGTATAAGATTATAGGTGCGAAATACTGCCAAAGTTAATTAACTAAATCTAATAAGCATGCACATGCAGAACCCTGCCCCGCTGACGTTGGTCCTGAACCAAAGTTAAAAGAAACTGTCCCGCCCAGCGGAATTTGTGGCCACACCCTCTCCCTTATTCATGTAAAAAAAGTAATCAGGAAATGGGCCCTGTAAGAAATTGAAATCTGTATGTGCAGGTATTTCCTCTGAGGTTCAGTCACTCAGCATTACTGCATCTATGTCCATGCAGCTTTGGGTGTCGGGAAGGCACAAGTTCGCAGATGTGCGAAGAAAGAAAAAAAAAGGAAATATTCATCTACTTACAGTTTCGTGACTTTGCTGTGCAAATCCGTTGTGCATCACATAATATCACACGACAAAAAAGAAACACACACACAGACACTTGCACCATGTGGCAGCACCGATGATTCAACACTTCACTTTGACGCTTGATGTAAATGAAGCACACAATTAAAAATGGTAATATCACGCCGCACTTTGTTGCAATGATTAGAGTGCACACTGATCTATTCTCGTGACGATTTGAAGGTGGCCGTTAAGCAAAATAGGCCCTCTCACATCTGATGTTGCGGTTTCCAAGATTGATTTTCTGTGTTCCTGAGAAATGATTTTTGTTGTCGTGAAGAAATAATTGTGAACGTCGACTGCTGGGAGAGTGGGACACATTCAATTCCGCTGCTGCTATAGTTGATTCCGTCCGTCGCTACCTTCCGTCCTTTTTGACCGTTCATTCCCAATTCAGTCAGTTCCTTTCCGTTCGCAAAGCATCTATCTATCTACCCTGCCTGAGTACGCAGTTCAAATATGTTACTCGCAGGTTTCATTTCCATTTTTTTATCGAGTTGCGACCGCCAGCCCTGAGATTAATTTTCTCGGCCGAGCGAAATCAGACGTGCTTTTACCTTAAGCGTATATAGGCAACTCAACATTTCACCTGTATATTTGTTAGGTATCGAAGCCACCGCTCTTACGCTCATATTTTTCTTTCGACATGTTTTTATCCCGTCGCACTTACACGTAGTGGCTTCGCTGCTTACGCGACCACACACACACGCACACATGGGGCCTCGCTTCGCCCCGTAAGACAAGCGCATCTCTTCACTTCCTCCACAGTAGGGGATGAATGGGGGTGACATTCCACACTGCAGTGGATGGCATCCGAACCCGACTTTGCATGGCTTCGCTTCTCATTGGAATGACCACTGTCCACTCGCAGACTTCTTAATTCCCCTGTAACTTGGCTTTCATTAGGCCAAACAGTCGCTGAGTTCCATTACGCTCCAGCCTAGAAATTTCTGCTTTATCCTGCGGATTTAGGCATTCTGCTGTCTTTATGGCAAACTGGCATCTCCAGCTGCCTCGAGTTGTCTCCATTTCTTACCAAATACGGGGAGGTTTGCTGCTTCATTTTTCCCAATTCATTTTTTTGCAGATCCAAGGCATCCAGCCTTTCACATCGGAGAGCATACAGACAACTAAACTTTCTTCCTTATGTTCATGCCAAGTGCGAACTCTTATTTTTCTGCACGGACCACACAGAGAGCAATTGTGCTCGAAAATGCCCCCAAACAATCGACGAATTTACGATTATTCGCTAAACCTTTCGTCCCCTATCTTCATTCATTCCTACTCAAGTGGCTCATTCGATACGTATTCCTCTTTCCCTTTCCCTGTTGCATAGGCTGCCCGTCAGCTGCGCCCTGATATTTATGACCTAACAGAGCTATTCTGAGACCACCCAGCCAGAGAGAGAATTCTTCGACTCCTTTTCTTTCCAAACCCCCAGATAAAACTTTATCTGCTGTTTACACTTTTAAACTCCAATCAAGCCTCGAACATAATTAATACTTAATTAATTTCACACATCAACCACGCCCATTAATTACTAAATACATTGCGGGGGTGGGTCGTAACATCGGCCCCTCCTCAAGAAATCCAGAAGTCCTCTTCTGGGCCTATCGCTTTGCTCTTATCAATTTCCAGAGCAACCATTGAGTGCTACCTTTTCAAACAGGTAGAAACAATTCAAAATGGCAAAAATATTGCGTTTCTTGCCTTCAAGAGCATTGGAGCGACTTCCCAATTATCCCGCAATTTTGTTAATTAATTTAGAGAACAGCCGAAAGAAAAAAAAACAACGTAAATGAGAAATAAATAAAAAAAACTGAACTGTAAAAGAACATGTGAGTCTGCCGAACTGTGATTCCTAGCTGCCTCATACCATACGCGACAAGGCGGACAAATTTTAAAGTTTTCTTCAGGTTTTAGGTTGGGAGGGGGGTGTCCACTGTAACAATAAATGCCTTAACCTCGATTCGAACCCAGACCTCAATATAAATAGACGATGGCATCGTCTATTTATATTGTTTCATTCGTGGACAGAGCGATGCCATCGTCTATTTATATTGTTTCATGCGTGGACAGAGCGATGCCATCGTCTATTTATATTGTTTAATACGCGGACAGAGCGATGACATCGTCTATTTATATTGTTTCATACGTGGACAGAATGATGCCATCGTCTATTTATATTGTTTCATACGTGGACAGAGCGATGCCATCGTCTATTTATATTGTTTCATACGCGGACAGAGCGATGACATCGTCTATTTATATTGTTTCATACGTGGACTAAGCGATGACATCGTGTATTTATATTGTTTCATTCGTGGACAGAGCGATGCCATCGTCTATTTATATTGTTTCATACGCGAACAGAGCGATGCCATCGTCTATTTATATTGTTTCATATGTGGACAGAGCGATGGCATGCTTCAGAGTGCATAGGGTCCTCCGGCGTATCCCGTACACTTTCGATGCTTCAGAGTACGTCGAGTCCACCGGCGTATCCCGTAAAGCTCCGGTGCTCCAGAGTACGTCGGGTCCACCGGCGTATCCCGTACACCTCCGATGCTTCAGAGTACGTCGGGTCTACCGGCGTATCCCGTACACCTCCGATGCTCCAGAGTACGTCCGGTCCACCAGCGTATCCCGTACACCTCCGATGCTCCAGAGTACGTCGGGCCCACCGCCGTATCCAGTGCGCCTCCGATGCTTCAGAGTACGTCCAGTCCCCCAGCGTATCCCGTACACCTCCGATGTTTCAGAGTACCCCGGGCCCACCGGCGTATCCCGTACACTTCCGATGCTCCAGAGTACGTCCTGTCCACCAGCGTATCCCGTACACCTCCGATGCTCCAGAGTACGTCGGGTTAACCGGCGTATCCCGTACACCTCCGATGCTTCAGAGTGCATCGGGTCCACCGGCGTATCCCGTACACCTCCGATGTTTCAGAGTACGTCGGGTCCAAAGGCGTATCCCGTACACCTCCGATGTTTCAGAGTACGTCGGGTCCACCGGCGTATCCCGTACACCTCCGATGCTTTAGAGTACGTCGAGTCCACCGGCGTATCCCGTACACCTCCGATGTTTCAGAGTACGTCGGGTCCACCGGCGTATCCCGTACACCTCCGATGCTCCAGAGTACGTCGGGTTCACCTGCGTATCCCGTAGACCTCCGATGTTTCAGAGTACGTCGGGTCCACCGGCGTATCCAGTAAACCTCCGATGCTTTAGAGTACGTCGGGTCCACCGCCGTTTCCAGTGCGCCTCCGATGCTTCAGAGAACGTCCAGTCCACCAGCGTATCCCGTACACCTCCGATGCTCCAGAGTACGTCCGGTCCACCGGCGTATCCCGTACACCTCCGATGCTTTAGAGTACGTCGGGTCCACCGGCGTATCCCGTACACCTCCGAAGCTTCAGAGTACGTCGGGTGCACCGGCGTATCCCGTAAACCTCCGATGCTTCAGAGTACGTCTGGTCTACCGCCGTATCCAGTGCACCTCCGATGCTTTAGAGTACGTCTCGTTTACCGCCGTATGAAGTGCCCCTCCGATGCTTCAGAGTACGTCGGCTCCACCTGCGTATCTCGTACACCTCCGATGCTCCAGAGTACGTCGTGTCCACCGGTGTGTCCCATTTCTTGGCAGTCAGTGTCCTTGAATTCTTTGGTTTTTGTGATTCTGTATTAGTTTTTTCCCTTTTGGTTTCCCACACTTTACGGCGATATATTCGTTCTTCGGTTTCCTTTTTTAGAATTCTCTCTTTGGTGGGGATTTATGTGGGGTGGGTGGATTTCATTTCTCTATTACTTTCTGATCTAATCAACTAGTTAACATAACTGAGATTCTGATAATTTTTCCAGGTTTAGTTCGAAATTTCTTCGATGAGTAACAGCGTGCAGTATGTATGCATTTGACTTTAAACACATCCGTTTTATTGTTGAAACATTTTTTGATATTTGAGTTCGTAACTTCACTATACTGTAGCTGTTCGCTTCAAATTATTTTTCTTGTTCATCCTGACGGTCTTTTTTCTTGCTGTATGTGCCGAATTTTTGAATCATTCATCGACTGATGTAAGTACCATCGCTTTAATCGTGGAAAGATGAAAACACTTCCTAATTAGCGATTGTGATCATAAGAATGCAATGTGAAGGTTATTTGTTTATCAAAGCGTCAAGAAAACTGTTTTATTGTCGTTCATTTGTTCTCATATATAGTTTTTTAACAATGATTAATGTGATATTTGCCTTTGTTGTGTTGAGAAACATTGTTTAAAACTCTTTAGTTTTCGCTTCCTTCCTGCGAACATTGTTCTAATCGTAAACATCTCAAACCATTGTTTTATGAGATCTTCTGCTGTCGTTCAAAGAAAACTCTAAAATATTCGGTGCTGTTTATTGTTTGTTCGGCTGACCCTTCGATCACAAGAAAGTGTCATTGGCTAATTATCCAATCAGAAGGTACACTGATTTTGCAGCTCTGTGAAACAGTTACGCATAACAGAATTCAACTTTCTCCTAATTCAGTATGTAGAACACATGTGTATACCATCATAGGTCAGGTTTACAACAGAAAATTGTAATACATTCTTCCATTTCTTGCAGTTAGTTATATTGTAAGCAAATTTTCATATTTGTCCTACCAACAAATATATGCAGGAATATGCATCTATCGTACAGGAAAGGCATTGAAAATGTTGTTGTTATGCATCTTCTGAACAAAATCCGTTGCATAACCTCAAAGAAACATTTAGTGCCCTTGACAGTTTTATTCTCCTGTTTGTATATAAAGTTACAGTTTGAATAGTCGAGTCCACATGTGTACCCCACAGGAGAATAAAACTGTTCCTTCCCCTTTCTACCTCGCTTCCGTGTCACTTTTCTGCCGGGCACTCTAGCCCAAATATTCTAGCTTCCTGTTTTTAAGGGTTGTTTAAGACCTGGGGTCAGGTACTGGCTTCCTAACTTCCTCTACATATGATCACATACACAGTTTGATGTTACTCTGTCTATCCTTTCCATGCTGCGATTTTCATTCGACCTCCAGACACTCAAGATGTATGACTCGGCCATTAAGAAGTTAATTGTGTTAATATTTATTCCACATCAGTTCTGTGTCTTCAAAACAACTCTTCCCCTTTTGATAGCAGGTTTCTTTGTGTGTGCGCTATAAATACAGCTGCTCTGGGTTTCATTAAACAAATTAACCATCTTTTCATTGTTTTTATTATTTATTACTTAGAGACGCTTCATTTAGTTCTAGTTTTCCTTCAATTACTGTTGTTGGGGGATACAATAAAAACGTGTTCTCGAAAACTGGGGAAAGGAATTAAATGAAATTTTTGTTCTTATGAAATGAAAATTTTCAAAATAAACAGGTCAACAACGCATCGAAGTCAAAGAAATGTCTAGAAAATATGAGAATTTTGTGATTTTGAAATCCTTTCAGCACTTCTGTTGCAGTCCTGTAGATTGTTACCAATATGAAAAGAAATTCTTGGGTTTCCACTCTGCAGCGAAAAGATTTTTCGCCAAAGAACTCGTGGTAGAATTTCAACATCCAATTTCTCCCAGAGCAAAAGTACTTCTCCAAAACAAGTTCCTACAATTTACAACAGCTACCTAACCATTCTACACTACTCTTTTCTCCAACTTTAACTTCTGTGGTCCTCTTCAATTCTGTGAAATTTAATTGGTTCATTTTTACTTCGAGATCTGTTAACCGAAACAGTTTCAAAGATGCTCTTGCATAGAAAAACTATCAAAGCACAGTCGAAGGCATTAAGGCTCAGCTGCAAAACAGAACAGCCTTTAATACCTGAGACCATAAGGTTGTAGCAGGGATGTTTGTGTCATAGTCGACGCTATTACGTGTTCGTATTATCACCCGAATGTTCAATTTACCGCACGCTATTTCCAACCGTAGGTTGAAGAAGCGTATATGCTCCAGCTTTGTCCGTCCGTCCGTCCTCCGCCTGTCCGCACGATAACTGGCGTAAAAATGGGTCAATTTCGATGAAATTTTAGTATGTGGTAGAGGACCACCCGGGGACGAACCCTATTGAAAATGGAACAAATGGGGTCAAAGGTCACAACGAAGGAGCGGAGTCATTCCACTGCCCTTATGCGTCATAACTTGCGTAAAAATGGTTCGATTTCAATGAAAGTTAAATATGTGGTAGGAGACCGACTGGGGACGAACCCTATTCAAAATCGGTAAAGTGGGGTCAAAGGTCAGGACATAAGATCGGGATGCATTCCATTGCCCTTATGCGTCATAACGTGGTAAAAATGGTTCGATTTCGATGAAATTTCAGTATGTAGTAGGGACCCACCTGGGGACGAATCCTATTGAAAATGGACGAAATGTGGTCAAGGGTCAGGACATAGGATTGAGATCCCTTCCATCGCTCTTATCCCATATTATTAAGATGGACGTCAAGTAATTTTGCTTCCTATACTTCCAATGAAATAACTTTTGTACACATTTCCTTCACAATTAATGTGTTCCCAAGGATGAAAATTTGAACATCGATTAAAATAACTTCATATTATAACTTGGGAAACTTAATATTTTCTAAAACATAACCACAATTATATTAAAAATCAATAACTTTTCCCTTGGTGGTGTTGAAACCAGAGAAAAGATGGCGAGACCTGTATTTTGATGACGTCAGTAGACAAAAAATGTTGGATTGCATAATTACGGTTATGTTTTAGAAAATATTAAGTATTGCAAGTTATAAAATGAAGATATTTTAATCGATGTTCAAATTTTCATCCTTGGGAACGCATTAATTGTGAAGAAAATGTGTTCACAAGTTTTTCTATTGGAAGTATAGGAATCAAAGTTACTTTACGTCTACCTTAAAGTAGCAATTCTTGTATGTATGTATGTATGTACATTTTATTTTGAAAACGGCTCTAAGAATTTTGATGAAAGTCGTTAACCTACCGTTTTCTGGTACTTTCTACGATTTAGCTTGATTTCGACTTTAGAAAAATTCGTTTAGTGGGTTAAATAACCACCCCGAATTATAACGTTTTTAGTGATGGCGATGTTCCATTAATGTTACCAATGCTTAGAAATCTTATGACGTCACAACTCGCGTTTGAGAATGTTGGCGCGCGGTCACGACATCTGTCTCATTACGTCACGCGTTGTGTGGATCCTATTAAAGATTTATGACCTCACACTTTTGCGGCGGGCAGATGGTCGCTGTTCCCATCTGCCTCATTACGTCACGCGTTCTGTGCGTATGTCCGTCAGCACGATAACTCGCGTAACAATTGTTCGATTTCGATGAAATTTTAGTATCTGGTAGGGGATCACTTGGGAAGGAACCCTATTTAAAGTGAACGAAATGGGGTCAAATGTCAGTACATAGGAGAGGGATCCATTCCACTGCTTTTATGCGCCGTAACTAATGTAAAAAAGTTCGATTTCGATGAAATTTTAGTATGTAGTTGGGGACCTCCTGGAGACAAACCTTATTGAAAATGGGCGAAATGGGGTTAAAGGTTAGGACACAGGAGCGGGATCTATTCCATAGCCCTTATGCATCATAACTTACGTAAAAATGCTTCGATTGCGACAAAAATTTATCATGTTATTTCAGAGGTATACCAAGCCGGTTCTGTTGAATATCATCGAAATGGGATCAAAGGTCAGGGCACAGGACCGAGATTTATTCTACAGCCATTATTCTCATAACTTGAGTGATAACTTGAGTAATGATTTCTGTAATGTTGGAAAGCGTATTATGATCAGTGCATTGCCTGATTTTACTAACTTGTTTAATATCAAATCGGTTAACGGCTAAACTTCAAAAATTCCCGCACGAATCAAATGATCTCTTCGTCGCCAGTACCACAAGCAACCTTCCATGAGAACATAAATCAAGTCTCCCATACATAAGTGTCATCCACCAACACATGAAGGAAGTTCCACGTTGTTACGTACCAGTTAACCTCACTGATATTAGCCACCTCCCCAATAACTTGCTTTATAACTTATTAAACTGATATGGTCTTCAGCGACATCCGACCGTCTTTCTCTTTTTCTCCTTTTTGGGCAAACATAATAGCAAATGTGGAATCAGGCAGTGAAAACTCTGCGAATATACACTGAAGTGCCAGACAAACTGGTACAGACGAGCTTATGCAAAATACATAGCAAGCAACGTCACCTATGCGCGTGCTCGGTTGCATCCGCCAGTGCGTATATAAAGCGATAGACATCCTTGCCAGCTGTCAGAGCTGTTTTCGGCATGAAAATGACAAGTAATAACGATTTAAGCGATTTTCAACGCGGTGTCATAGTTGCGCTCGTGAGATGAGCCATAGTATTTCGGAGGTAGAAACGAAGTTCGGATTTTCACGGACGACCATTGCAAGGGTGTTCCGTGACTACAAGAATTCCGGCAAAACCTCCAATCTACGATACCAGTGTGGCCGTAAAAAGACATTGGGTGAACGTGACCATCGTCGGCTGTTAAGAATCGTTTCACGCAATAGGCGTGTAACACTCTCGCAGGTATAATCGGAATTCAATGCTGGAGCCTCAACAAGCATCAGCGTCCGGACTGTGCAACGTACCCTGCACGATATGGGCTTTGGGAGCCGACTCCCAACTCGAGTCCCTTTGATGAGTGCACGTCACAGAGCTGTGGGCCTCGCTTGGGCACGGCAACATCGCCACTGTACACTTGATGACTGGAAACAAGTAGCCTGCTCGGACGAGTTGCGTTTCCAATTGTACCGGGAAGATGGAAGGATTCGTCTGTGGCGCAAACCGCATGAAGCCATGGATCCCGCCTGTCAACAGGGAATTGTACCGGTTGGTGGGGGGGGGGGGTCCGTAATGGTATGGGGTGTGTTTAGTTGGACTTCACTGGGACCCTTAGTACGTCTAGAAACGTCTGTGACCGGCCAACGCTATGTGCGCATCCTTTCTGAAGAGGTACACCCGTTCATGTCTTGCATTCATGCTGATGGGTTGGGCCTGTTCCAACAGGACAATGCACCTCCACACAAGTGTCGGGACGCCACATTATGGTTAGAGGAGCATTCATCTGAGTTTGGCGTGTTGCCATTCCCACCCAAGTCCCCAGATCTGAACGTGATAGAACACATTTGAGATGCCATACAACGCGCTATCGAACACAGGAATTCTCGACGTCGGAATGCACCCGAATTGTGGAACGCTCTGCAGGAAGTATGGTGTGCATTGATTACAGCATATTTCCAGAGGCTATAGTGGAGTCCATGCCCCATCGTATTTCTGTAGTCCTGCGCTCCCGTGGGGGACCTACCAAATATTAGACTGGGGTGCCAGTTTTTCTGGCACTTCAGTGTATACATATACACATTGGATTACTCCAACGAGGTATTCGTGAGCGCCGACCCTGTAGCTGAGTGGTCACATGTGCAGGCTTCCGATTGGTGTGTGATGAGGCACGATCGAAGCTCTTGTTCTATGGAACTGGCCCCGAAATCAGAGACATAGTTCTTCATGGCTGTTGTTAATTCCCGAAACAAGTAAAAAAAAATGCTAGGTGGCTTTTGATTTTCTTGTTGTAATTTTAGTTTGCTGTCTTTTCTTTTAGTCGTATCTTCAGTTTAGTGTTTGTTTCTTTCGACCACTCTTTCCTTGTGTCAATGTGTAAGTTCTTATTTGTAATTGAGAACAGCCTGCCCCATAAGAAATAAATCTGCTAAAAATAGTAAATAGTTTATGTGGGTGTGATTAGAGTTAGTTGAAAGTAGTAATGTCCAGGAAATGTGTAACTACAGAAGAAAGTTCAATGTTCAGATGAATAGATCATCCATGCCCTTTTTGGGGATTCGAACCCAGATCCAACAGTAGGAAAAATCAGAAGCCTACGCCTTAGATCACCAGATGAATTTAGTAGTCGTAGATTCTGTTAAATCCACGAACAGTTATTTAGATGTGAACGATATTCTTGTCTTTTGCTGAGCTGGGAAACATGTGATCGTAACTTGAGCTAAGCATTGTTAAAACAGATACCTTTTCCCTTTTTGCTCAATTCATGCAGCAGCAGTTCCCTGTGGGTTGGAAATATTACAAAATGGAGATGAAAGGCAGCATTTTGAGCTCTGTTTTTCACGAAATATTCCTGCAGGAAGCATTAAGATATTCATACAAGCTTCATTTTCTTGTAGAGATTCTTCCAAATGTTAGGGTGAGACATAATTTCCTTAGACCGCAGAGATCATTGCGGCAGGTTTTAGGATCAAGGAGATGTGGATTGGGAGCCCTGAAGAAGGGAAGGAAGGGGAGATGGGGATTGGGAGCCCTGAAGAAGGGAAGGAAGGGGAGATGGGTGGGGTGCGGAGTGAATACCTGATATTTGGTGGGTCTCATTGTTCCCTGGGTCCGTTGGTTTAGCGCGCTCTTCGGGGCACGGGAGCGCATTAAGCCGACGTACCGGGATGTTTTGGGCTCACTATAGCGACAGTGAGCTTCGAACAGGCTGACAAGAGGGTGACAGTCTGCTGTTCTAATTACTAGGTTAGCCAGCTCTTCACGTAGTGTTCACTCGTGTGCAATATTGCTTTAATTTTTGTTTTTCGTGTTAAAATACAGGGTTACTGGTTCCGTAGAATAAAAAGTCATTTTTCAGCATATCAGACTTCTTTGTATGCATTAAAACGGAGTTTTCACTCACTTGCCTTTACATACAGGTTAACTTGGCTTAAAAAAAGTTGAAATATTTCGGAAAATAGAAAAAAAAACTGTGCTGAAATGCTTGTATCTCACTGGCGATATATTTCATTTCTTAGCGTAAAATATTCTTAATTATTCATGAAAGTTATCCTAAAACTCAGATTGTGATATTTTATTCTTTGAAATGATGTTTTCTGATCACGGAAGAGACGTATTTCTTGTAGAGCATTTTATCTACGGGAGCAACCTTATTCGGGGGCGTGGGGACGGCACACATATATGTACTGAAGTGCTATTGAATTAGTGATAGCAGAAGTTATGCAAATGTTTGACTGTTACACCCGCAATATCGAGCATGTCCGGCTGAAATTGTGGTTAAATACAGCCATCGCCCAGAGCTTCCCCAACATTAGTAATAGATTATGGAGACTTTGGGTGCTCTTACATAGGCCAAATTATAGGTGCCAGAAGAATGTGTCACTCCATCTCGGAACCACAACACACTGTCGTTTTGCCGTGTTACAGTGTCCAGAAAAATAAAAAAATCTGACAAAAGAGCAAGCTCCCGAATAAATTTCAGTCGTGTAACAACCTTGAAAACTCGTGGTATACGTAGCTTGTGGGGCATTGTTCGAACTGATGGGCGCAAGACAATATAACAAATCACCACTGATTTTGGGTGTATTAAACCGTACAAAGACAGTGAAACGTACTCTTAAATGTTTAGGGTTTGGGAGTCGTCGACCCACAAGAGACCCACTGTTAACGGCACGGTACTGGGATTTACATCTTACCTGGGCAAAAGCACACGGACACTGGATCAAAAAGGACTGGAACCGACAGTTTGGAGTGATGAATCCAGATTCAAGCCGATGGGAGAGCGCGGATCATGCGTCCACTTCGTGAAGCCCTCATTTTCAGTTGGAACACTTCAGAATTGTGGTGACTCAGTGATGGTTGGGTTGTTTTCAGCTGGAATTCGTTGGGACCTTTAGTATCTGTGCAGTTGACATTGAGTGCCCCCCAAATATGAGGATATCCTAGCCGACCATTTAATTCCATTCATGTCCAGAATACATCCCAGAGAGGATTACTATAATCCAGATCCCCGCCTTTCTCAAGTCAGTGATATTTCTTTGATTATACTGCAACAAGTCCTTCCCTTTCCCCAGTGCACGGACAACGCACTGATTAACGGCCAAGTCCTTCCCCTGCCGTCCATACATATTCTACGTTGGTCAGTGATGTCACTGTTAAAATGCTGTGGGTTACATCCAAACCTGAAGACGACTGATTATAATGATTTAGGTCATGAGGGCATTTTAACGTAAAATGTTGATTCGAGTCCATCTTGCTAAAAGTGGGAAGCGAAATAATGTTGGCTTAGAAATTTCCTATCATAGTATCAAAATAACGAATGTCCTTCCGCAATGCAATCGCCCCCCCCCCCCCCGAAAACGTTAAACTTTGGGTCCCATACCTTGGCTTACGGAGTTTTTTATTAATAGCATCGGTCTGAAAAATCAAAGGGCATTTTCACAATATTAGTCTAAACTCCAAACATATTAAAAACAGCGAAAAAAAGAAAGCAAAGAGATATTAAAAAAGAATAAGTCAGTTTCCATTGTTCCTTTTTCAGAAGCCAAAACTTTGCTGCATGCCGCTTACGCCCCAAAGAACATTCATATATGCTTTAAAGTGTTTGTCAAGAATTAAGAATCAATGAGAAGTAAGACGAAGTAACTAAAAGAAGCATGAACATTTTAGACCTATGAAGATTTGATTGTAATAAGAACATACGTACAAAAGGAGGAAGAAAAGATATTCCTCAGGTAGATTCAGAATTTTATGGAATTATTAATGTACTCAGATCTCGTTATTTATAAAGGTCTGGAAGAGAACTTCCATTATCAGGTGATTGAAATAGCTTTTTCTATGAATTTGTTGAATGGCACTGACTTGTACTCTGACCTCCTCTCGAAATAAATTTAGATTTTATGTGAAATAACTGACGAATATTAGATTTGGCCTGAGTGGCAACACCCGCAGTGTCAGCTATCCGATGATCCTACAGGCAGACGGAGTTTTACTTTGGTGTGACGCAGTTACGTGTGCTGTGAATCCACGCAAGTTAGTTCTATCTTCTAGGTACTGACGGGAATATTTCGTAAGTAGAAATTTAATCAGAAAATGTCTAGAAAAAGCTAAAGGGTAGTATAATTTAGGATTTATCGATTTTTCATTAAATTAAAATGAAAAAGTGATAATGATATGTTCTGTGCAATTAAAGCTTCTTTGATGCTTTCACTTCTGGGTGAGGAAACCATCTGCCAGGCAGTTGGTTTTATGTAATTCATATATGGCAGTCAAAAAGAGAAGTCTAGTTCTGACATTCTTGAATTTCGAACCTATTTTTTGTTATAAATGTGTCGAGCTAATAGATACTGTCATTGTCAGATCGTATTCTGTATTTCAAAATCTGCATATTTACGAGTCATTTCTTTCGCTGTAGTTACTTGTTGAAAATTTATGCATTACCAGATCAGTTCAGTTTGTAATTCAAATGGCATTACTCTTAAAAGTCTTGAAGTTAATCTGTTCTTTAAAGTAAACATTCTGAAGTGCTGATTAAGAATTGACATGTTTATTTAATACATTTAAATGTGTTATTGGATTCTGCTTTACTTCATTCCCTGGAGAGTCTGCCAGAAAAAACAAAATGGCGGACTGTTTTGTGCGCAGATCATGAACTGGCTTCCGACCAGAACGAAATTTAAACTACCGTTCATAGTATTTGTCGTTTTTTTTTTTGCATTAGTGACAAATTATTGTGAAAGGTGCATATTCCAAAACTGGAAGTACTCTTGGTGTTAAAACCATTGCGAAGAAAATATGTTTTTATAATCCAGGAAAAAAAAAATGCTTGAATGACATGAATACCAATCGAGAGTGGGATTTCTGAATTTGGTCGATTTAAATTTTCAGTCAAGCAAGAGACACAGTGTCTAATGTTTGTAATTTATAATCTTTTAAGAGAAAATTAAGAAATGTTCAAGTGTTTATGAATAACTTCTGCATTTTGGATGTTCATTGGATGAATTAAAAATCAGAACAAAATGAAACGATAATTTCCTTAACTTTACATTCCTCACACTTACAAAATCTTCGTAGTCTCTAAACACTATGAACGATTTCCATTTTGCGAATGCAGAGAGCGTGTCTAGGGATTTGATCAATGCCTGGCTATTTTCTGAACTGCTGTTTTAGTTTTGCGTTTACTCATCGGTTCTGATTTTCTCCCTTCCCTGATTCCAAGAAAACGAAGGACTCTCAAACAATACATTCGCTGTTCCCTGCACACTTACGCGCTGATGGGAGAGAAGTATTTATTGAGTTCTATTTAACTAAATATGTAAAGTGCGCGGAATAAAATAGTGTAAAGCATTAAAAAAATTTAATGAGCGAGCACAAATTAAAAACAAGAGAAAAGTAAAGTTTAAAAAAAAACACACTTGGAAAAGTTTTATGCTGTCTTTAAATTTGCGGCTACATATTTTCCTTCCCATTTTTTTTTCTTACATTCGAATTCTTAAATTTTTAATTAATTTATTTAGTATTTTTATATTCCACAATTGTTGAAATCTTTTCTTGCGGTATACTGTGCCATTAGTTTCCGCAACAATAATAGTTCATATGATTTTTTGAGCAATATAATTTGAATTCGTTATTGAACAGCAGTATGTTTTCATTACACTCTGAAAAAAGGCAATAATATTTCGTTGAACTGTTGTGTGTAATGTACGAAAATCTCACTAACATTGAAACTATTACGAAATCCGTTTCTTGTTGGCGTTGCACTGTGTCACGTGTCTGCTGCCAGCGGGTTTTTATTTACGGTTTTGATCTTTACTCTCTGCGTGTAACTATACACTATAAATAGTTCCAAGCTAATTCTTCTGGAAAATTTGAAACTGCCTATCCAGCTATTGTTTCGAGTTTGACATAACGCACGCAACTTACGGTTAGCACTTTGATCTTACTGTGCAATAAGAAATTTCACCGGCATTTCACGGCCAACACACAAAGCAAAGAGCCACGAAGACAGAAGAAACTATGCCGTTATGTACAGCATCAAGAAGTTTTACTGTTCAGACTTGCATGAACCACAAAAAAAAAAAAAAAATCTGATACTGTGGCAGCTCCTGACGCAAAGAGTGCAAAAAGCAGAATGAAATGTTTTTCTTTAGAGAATTAATTTTGGTTGAGATTTGAGGGAAACATATTCAACAATTCTCAACCTTTGTGTCCACAGATGACTGAAATTGTGCCGAATGCTCAAAGAAATATCGAAATATGTCTTTCTGCACGGCATTAAGAAGCTTCATCTGATAATCAAATCGAGCTCCTAATCGGACGACTAGCCAACTGTCTTCTTCCCCCTTGATTACTCGGCCGTATCCGCGTTCAATCTTTATTCACTGTTTGGTATAAACTGGGTTCATAATTAGTCGTGAGTGGTCTAGTGATTACAGCAACCGTCTTTCGACCAGATAGTTACAAGTCTGATTTTACCTAGGTTGAATTCCTTGGAACCACTCAATATTCCCCGAGGGGAAGATAAACATGCTAATCCGTTTTCCACGAGGTATTGGATCCTCCATTACAAAAAAGGTTATCCGTATCTTCCCTCCAGCCCTTGTTCCACATTATCTACCAGCAAGTAATTGGACACCCCTGCAATCGACGATATCTGCGGTCCTGACACACGTCACGGCCGCCGCCGTTAAATATCGTGTGGGAAACAACGCAACCAGTCGCATGCAAGATGCCACGCAGTTCGGAGCTCTCTGATTTCGACAAAGGTGTAATCGCCGGGTATCACAAAAATGGCCGGTCCATACGTGACATCCAGCGAGTTGGAGTACCCAAAATCGACAGTGTCCTACGTGATTGGCAAGTGGAAGATGAGAGGTGACTGTCGGAATGTGCCTCGACCCGGCAGAACCACAAAACTGGGAGTTAGAGACCGACGGGTGCTGGCCAGAAAAATTCGGAAGAACCGCACCAAATCGATGGGCCACATCCGCGAGGAGTTTCAACAGGCATCCGGGAGTGTTCGTTCGATGAATACCATCCGTAAGGAAGCTCATCTACTCGGTTATCATAGACGTGCTGCCGCCCACACGCCTTTGATCACCGAGTTCAATAGCGCTGCTCGGCTAACGTGGTGCAAAAAACGTCGACAGTGGACCGTTGAACAGTGGAAACAGGTTCTCTGGAGCGACGAATCAAGATTCACCCTCTACTGTTCGGATGGCAGGGTCTGCGTTTGGCGTCTGCCTGGAGAACGCCTCCTGCCGGAATGTATTGTGCCAACTGTGAAGTTCGGCGGCGGTGGAATTATGCTATGAGGGTGTTTCTCCTGGTATGGCACGGGACCCTGGGTCGCAATTCTTGGTAGACTCAACGCCGAGACCTACTGCACCATTTTGGATGACCATGCGCTTCCTACGTTGTGGCAGTTTTACGGGGTGGACCCATGTTACTTTCAGGATGACAATGCCACCTGTCATGTTGCGAGGTCCACCATGGCTTGATATGGTGACAATGGGGTTAATCGAATGGACTGACCTGCGCAGAGCCCGGACCTTAACCCTATCGAGCACCTCTGGGACGAGTTGGAGCGTCGACTTAAGGGGTACCCCTACCGTCCGAAATCGGTGAAGGAACTGACCTGTCTTCTCCAAGCCGAGTGGAAGAGAATGCCGCTAGCCGTTGTACGACGCCTGGTTGAGAGTATGCCCCGGAGGGTCGCAGCTGTAATCGCCGCTCCTGGAGGCTCCACCAACTGTTGAAGGTGAATAAACTTCGTTTTCCTTTGCTATCACAGGTGTCCAATTACTTGTTGGTAGATAGTGTATCTTCCTGGAAGTGATGGCTGTGACGTCATATAATGTCTCTCCCATCGTTTCAATGCAATTGTACCGTACATTACGTAAGCACGTGACCAGCGTAAACCATCTGAAAGTGGAGAAAGGAAAAGAATGAGTAGTCATAGTTGGAAATTGGCATAATTATTGCCCCTTTTACTGGGAAATGCGGTGCGAATGAAAGAACGCCTGAAATGCTGCTCTCTCGGGAAGAACCGCCTAATGTAGTGTGCATTCTTCTTCTTCTCCTTTCTTTTTTTTTTTTTTTTTGTTCTGTTTGGATCTTCACTGCCCGCATGAAAATCTAAGGCTACGGAGAGCTACCCGCTCTACATTTAGAGCCAATTTTTCCAAGGAACAAACAAACCACCATTCTTCATTTGAGAATGCAACCGAAATCCAAATCGGAGGACGATAACAAGCCCCACACAATCACTTGGCCGTTTCTGCATTGTCTCTACTTAGTGTTTTGCATAAATTTAAGGAACAGTTCCTAGAACTTATTCAGTGGACGTCATTAATATGTTTCGCCATCTTGAAATTCCCTAAACCGAGAGACATATTCCAAATTCAAAGATCATATTCAAATAAACCGTTCTTAGATTTCCACGTATTATTTACTTTCTGCATTCTACATAAGTTTAAGTTTACAGTATAGTTGTTCGATCAATGTCGCTTGACTTCTTTCATAAGACGAACTTTCTTTCTTTGCAAAATCAGATCGTGTCATGGAATCCAGGGAATTGGAGTGTCTTTCCAGTGGCTTTATGTTTTTTATATTTTAGCAGTGCCATTTCGTTTCACACTTAAATAAATGCACGAATTCCACAAAGGCGATACAACGACAGTTGCTATTCTTGCATTTAATTTTAATTTAGTTATTTTCCAGAAAGAGAAAATGGACACGCTCTTCTTTGTCATCCTGAATACCTCTTTTGTTTTTCTATTTCAAGGAAGCAACTACGAAATAATCTTTTTCAGTAGTTGCAAAGTTGTGTTAACAATGAAGTCTGTTCTGTTGTTCAAACAAAGTAACATTCAAAATCAGAATCTCATGTAACAATAAAATGATTTCAAGAGAAAAAGAATCGACGCAGACGATCAAGTCGTACAGAAAAAGAATTGAATGACGTCACTTCCGTTAACCTACTGCATTTGCGCGTCGGCCACGCTTAAGGCAGACGATGTTTTAATTTAGTGTCGCGCAGTTACGTCTTTCATTAAGAGGAAGTTTTTTTTCGCTTTTCTCTGGGAAAAAACTGTCACGTAAGTAGAAATTTAATTTGCAAATGCTGAAAAAAAGTTAAATATATGCATGTTTCAGTGTTTACCTGAGGTATTCGATTAAAATTTAAATATCTGGATATGCGTTACAGTAATTCCAGCGTGACCATCTGCTCAAGAAAGAAGCATCTTAATGTGTTGAGTTAGGAGTGACTAAACCATCTGCCCTTTAATTCATTTATGACAATGACAAATGAAGTCAACTAATTCTATTTTTATTCAACTTCAAACTTACTTTTGATAAATGTGGAGCATTCATTGATAATTTCGTTGCCAGACTGAATTCTGTTATTCAGAATTTTGCGAAATTCTAGGAAATTTCTGTCCTTGTAGTTACTTGAGAACTTGTGCGTTAAACAGATCTGTTGTATTTCTGATGTAAGTGTCTCTTGAAACAAATATTGAGTTTCTAAATATTTGAAGATTTTTGCGTAACATTTATCATTAGATGTGTTTAATTCCTATCATTAAACTTCGTATTCGGTTCTGCTTTCTTTTATTCCATGTCTTGTCTGACCGAAAAACAAAATGGCGAGTTCGGCTCTGAGCAAGACGACATGAAAAGTTTTTTGAACCTCAAAATAATTTTTAGCAACCTACTCGTTCTACTATTAATTATAGTGGAAATTTAGGGTAAACTGTGTTGTGTATATTTATGACTAATAATATTTTTTTCCAGCTGAAAATAATTTTTAAAATTTCAATCGGAAGTTGAAACATAGACCAGAATCATGTGAGGGAATTGCGAATCTGTTCATTTCCATTAAATTTTCTATAATCGTAGTGACGCAGAGAAAATTTTTGGTATTGATTAATTTTTAAACAACTAATTTTCAGAAAATGCGCCTGACAATATTTTCCCTGTAACTGGTGTTCATTGGACAAATAATAAAATGATATTTTTAATTGTGTATTCCTCACGCAACGTATTAAATATATCTAGCATCTTTTCATTTATTTATTTTTTTGTTTGGAGATTTAACGAACGTCGCGAGAAACTCAGTGTGATTTAAGCATTCCTCTATCCCCAATTGCTCGTTCCATGCTAATACTGGGATTCGAATCCGGACCCATTTCGGAAGAGGGAACAAAAATCCAGCGCTTTAGAACACTTTGCTTTATGACGCAGTTATCTGGGGAGGATGGTTTTTGGAGATTTCCCGTAAGTGAGTATAATTTTCATAATTACGTCGAAACATTAACACTGTTTCACTCTTTGAGTGGAATACAAAGTCTTTGATTAATAAAAACGCGAAGATTGTAGAGAAAGTGAATTCCCTACAAATTTGAAATTTGTGCGCAGTTCATTTGCTTGTACTGAATACTATGCAGATACGGACGGTTTCAGTTCAAAATGGCGCAGCAGAATGTGAACGCATGGAATTGAGTTTAAGTCCGAATTTTACTTTTCGATAATTAGATGTCAACATCATACTGTATTTAGGCACCTGTTTAAAAATTACATTGCGTAAAGTTCAATATTTCCTAACCGGTCAGCTTCAATACCAAAATGGCTGAACTTGTAGCAGAACACGAAAAAACAACCCGGCCGAGAAAGAAATCAAAATTATAGCTTCACTGCCACCTCCGTTCTTCTTTTTCTACTTTTTTTTTTTTTTGAATTATATTGTCAACTTTTAGGTAGACTGAATTTCAGTGAGGCATGTGATATTTGCTAAATCTGCTCGTCATTTAAAGTGTAGAGATTTTCTAGTGTAATGAAAATCAGCGTTATTTTTTCATATAAAAAAATGCATGGATTGAATCTTGCTGAGGTCCTTGTTACGAACATTTGCTAAATATACATTTGAATATCTTCTTTTGTAAATACTTTAGTTGGCCGCATTCACGGTTGCCTCATATGGATTCATGGACTCGTCGGAAAAAGTGGACTCCGCCCCGGTGATGCAGTGGTCAAAGCGATGGCTTCTGATCATTCGTCTGAAAAGGGTGCGGGTTGGAATCCCGGTTAGGCATGGATGTTGTGTTTGTCTTACGGCACTGGCTCTTTCCCTTCCCTGGAGCCAGTGACCTCTGCTGGAGCCAGGTCAGGGGAGTAAGGAGTGTGGTAAAGCACTGCAGCCTGAGTGCGAGCCAAATACCTTTGCACATTTTCCCCTCTGTTAAAAAGTTCATTTTCGTGAAAAAACCTCCAACTGTCGGGCAGGGCACAAAAACTGAAGAAAGTTAGAGCGAATCAAACAGGATAGTTTGTAAGTGAGAGAGGGCACACTAGATGGCGCCACCGTACAAACGTACGATTTTGTACATGGAAGGCAGAACGAAATTTGGGTGGGGGGTGGTGGTTAGGAATGAGCGCCTTTATATGTAACCGGGGGATTTCTATCCGGGGGCCGTCACTTAACGTGCTCGTCCGATGCACGGCGGAAATTCAGCGTTTGTTAGAAATTCACACTACCACGGAGAGCCACAGGTTCAAGCTAAGTTTGAACCTGGGGTCCCTCTGTTAGTAGTCTGAATCTCTAACCACTAAGCCAACCGCGGCTCGATTTCAAATTTGGAATACGTGTAGTCCATACGTACACATTTATTCAAAGAATGAACTGGAAGTATGTTATTCGATGGCACATCTGGGATAATAGATACACTCGTTGTCACATGCTGGGCAAATGGACCGCACAATTTTATGACAAATATAGTGATGTAGCGACAATATATTAATTATGAGATTGACACAAATATAGTTAATGTAAAAACGTACACAAAAGTACTTTATGCATAGTTAAATTACTTGTGATCAGTGACTTTGTTGTACTAATTATTTGTGTGTCACTTTACACATTTATTAAAAAATTTCTCTTGAAATTTATAATATCTAAAATGAAGTAATACGATATTATATTTATATTTATTGATGCAGTTATTTGTAAATACGTATGGTTACTGATATTTGAGCATGTCATGTACTCGTTTACGATAAGACACGGTGCACTTAAAAAAAAACTCGAGTAGGTTCAGGTTCTCATTTTTAAGTAGATTTTTTTAACAGTGTGCACTTACAGAATTGTACTTAAAAGATCGTGTGCCATCTCTCACCCTTCTTAAGTCGCCTTAAAACATTAAAATATTTGCGTCGTTGACTAAGCTTGACTCCCATAAGCTCTTCTTAACATTTCGTGAGTTTCAGTTAGACTTCTCCTATTTAAAGAAAACGTGATGCCGATTTTTTGCTGAGCATTTTGGTTCCTGACGGACACGTTAGGCACTCAGCAAAGACCTACATGAAACACCTTAAGGTCAACTGTCTTAGGTTAAAGTCATCTCAAAGGTCACACTTCTATGATTTTGTAATGGCCTCTTTTGCCGTAATACATTATCCGTATTTTTTCATTCTTTTTTTTCAGTTCTACTAATTTGTGACCGCAATTTTTGCATTCTCCGCTAAGTAACACAAGCAACAAAGATAAAGAAACTGGCAACCAAGTCCCAATGGTCGAGTGGTCAGAAGGGTAGGTCTCTGATTAGTTGTCCGTGCCGAATCCGGGTTCAAATCCCGTGCGTTTGTTATAAGATCCTGGTTCTGTACCCTCCCTGGAACTTGTGACAAAAAAGAAGGTAAGAAACAAAAAATGGTTTTACAGTGAAAGTCAGGTTAATGTTTGATAACTAAACCTCTGCATGGTAATCTTTGCAACATATGAGAGAGATGTCTTTCTTAAAAAAAAAAGATACAGAAGGGATTTGTTTTGAACTTCCAAAGCAAAACAAGGGCACTTTGGACCATTCTGGCAAACTGTGCCGAATGGTCTGAAGCCAGCCAGCTACTCACATCACAATCCTTATTAAGGGTTTGTTTTCGAAATGACGGTAATCAGAAAAATATGGCTCCTAATATGAAGGAAACAGAGTCGCTGGTACTAGAGCGAAGAATGTGTGTAAAAATTATTAAGGATGGCTTTACAACACCGAAATGGGGGTTGGGGAGTAGACTGTGCGTGCTGGTGATTTCAGATGAATTAAGTTAGGGGGAAATTTAGAATTCTCTGACACCCATAAGAACTTCCGCGTTTTTGCCCCACGGTCAAATATTAACTTGACAGCGCCATCTCGCGATCGTGACGTCTTCATTGTTTAGATAGCGGTACATAAGCATACACCAGAAGATTAATACTCAGGAGAAGATTGATATTTAGTTTATTTAATTACTTCTTTGAACAGATAACAATACCCTTGCCTTGATATTGCTAGGAAAGCGAGGGACGGAGGGTTCGCTTATAGTGAACAAAAAATAGAAGAACTATATGCAGTTCTCACTCATGCCTTTCCTTCTACGTAGGAAATACAGCAAGGTCTAGCTATTATGTCTAATGATATTTCCTATTTTATATGGAAGAGGGTGGAAAACTGTGTTTCTGTGATTTCTCCTAAATAGCTATAGCTTAATGTAGCAGATATTAATAGTTTAGTGACAAATATTCTGTAGTTAAACATAATTTCTAAGTATTACACATTTTGTGTTACACTCCGCAATTTCTCATAAGAATTACTCCCAAGGTTAGGTTTAGACACACCCACCAATTTCTTAGAATACAGTGCTTGAGAGGCGGTAGTGACGCAAGGGCGCGAAAAAACACCCCCAACAGGAATGTTTGAAGCTCAAGTAGGCACAGCACGCAGGCGAATGAGTGAGGCTGTGAGGACCTTATTTGTTACGGGGGTCTTTACCCTGAGGCCTACGGCTTAACGTGTTTCCTGAGGCACCCCGGATATTTTGCACTTCGCCAACAGCTAGGAACGAGCCCTCAGGGCTGTTCCAATGGCGCAGAGGTCGAAGTGCTGGGTTATAACTATTCATCCGAGAAAAGGGCCGGGTTCGAATCTCGGTGAGGCATGGGTGTGGTGTTTGTCTTACGGCATTGGTTCTCTCCCTTCCCTGGAACCATTGGCCCTTAATTCGGAACAGGCGAGTGCTTATACCAAATTGAGTGGATAATGTTAGTCGTTGATCCTTCAAGCAACAAAATATAAAAAAAAAATTTCTGCCACTTGTTCCAGGAAGGGGAGAGTCATAAGTCAAACACTTCAAAGATAATCATCCGGGAACCAAACCCAGACCCACTCCGACGTCAGAAAAGAGCCCTGCTCCACGGGACCTGCTGAATATGTTGTATGCCTCTTTTTAAGCCATGATGACATTCCCGCATAGATATGGTGCTGTTCCTTTAATATTTTGTGTATCACATTTACGAACGTTGTGTTTTTGTAAAGGATCACGACGTTCAGGGTTTCCTTACCAATTGTAATGGTCGCCCCGGTGACGCAGTGGTCTAAGCGATGGCTTCTGGTCATTCGTCTGAGATGGGTCTGGGTTCGAATCCCGGTGAGGCATGGATGTTGTGTTTGTCTTACGGTGCTGGCTCTCTCCCTTCACTGGAGCCAGTGACCCTAAATTAGGGACGGACGACTGCTTATAGCCCATTGAGTTGCTCACGGTGGTCGTTAAACCTCCAATCAATAAAAAAAAATGCCGTCCCGGTGGCGCAGTGGTCTAAGGCGTTGGCCTCATTCGTCCGTAAGGAGTCCGGGTTCGAATCCCGGTCAGGCATGGATGTTGTGTTTGTCTTACGGCACTGGCTCTCTCCCTTCCCTGGAACCAGTGACCCTACATTAGGGACGGGCGACTGCTTTTAGCCCATTGAGTTGCTCACGGTGGTCGTTAAACCTCCAATCAAAAAAAAAAAAAACAAGTAGTATATCCTGAGAATTCAAGGAGGTCCTAGTTAACCAATAGCTGAGCTCGATTACTCCATGACGTCACTTCCCTTCGCTTCTGTAAAACAAATCTCACCCACCAGGCCACGCGAGAACGCAGATGGATTTGCTCTCAAATGCAACAGCTTCAAGAGAAGTGGCGTCATCTGTTTCTGCCGCTGTGAAACTTTATCGTCTGCGTCCAACCTTCGTTCCTGAACTTTCTGTCATTACACGACATTCTGATCAGTGAAGTAACGTTGTTTAAACCGCAGCCACACAATTCACTTCACATGGAGTTAGTTCATTATAAACACACTGGTCTTTCACATACTCGTAAAAGATTATTGGAAAGCAGCTAAATTAAACAGCAGCAGCAACAACAACACGCACAAAAGCAAAATGGCTGTCAATATGTTAATATCAAGGATTTCAGAATAAGATATCTGCGATGCCCTCAGCAATGGATTGAGCCACTTTGCGTGGAGTCTGGGATGTGTGGGAAAACCGGTGGTTTTCAAGGCTATTGAAATATTTTTTTTGTTTTCCAGATCGCATTCTTTCGTCGTTAACGTTTCTACATTTGCATCGTAAATATTCCGATGTGTGAGAAAATACTGGATTCATTAATATTTTAATTATTTTGAGGCAGCTTTCCATTTATATTCTAAAATGAAATACATGAAACTTCAGTACAAGTTCTTTTTGTTTTCTTTGGGGGGTTTAACGATCACGCGAGCAACTCAATGCGCTACAAGCAGCCAAATTTAGGGCCAATGGTTCCAGGGAAGGGAGAGAGCCAGTGCCGTAAGACAAATACAACATCCATGCCTCACCGGGATTCGAATCCGGACGAGCTATAGGTCATTTTCAGACTTGCATTTGCAGCATTGCACTTAGCAGATCCACATTCTGCCCTCTCTCCCTTCTTTAAGACCCTTACAACATTGAAATATTTGCACCGGTGACCGAGCGTTATCCCCACAAACTGTTTTTAACATTTGGTGTGTTCGAGTGGGACTTCTTCCCCGCTTTAGACAAAATTTGATGTCGATCTTTTCTGTACTTTTGTTTTTCTGACGGACTCCTTGTACACACAGCAAAAAGAATGACCGTATATAAAACAGCTAACGGTCAACTGGCTTCGCTTAGAGTGACCTCAAAGGTCACACTTTTGCGATTTTAAAACGGCCTCTTCCGGAACAATATATTCCTGGGATTTTTTTTTATTTTCTTTCAGCCCTATTAATTTCTGGATGCGACTTATGTGTTCTCCCCGCTAAGTAACACGAGGAAGACCGATAAAGTAACTGGCAACCCAGTCCCCGTTGGCCATGTGGTTAGAAGTGTAGATCTCTGACTGGTCCTCCGTGCCGGACTCGGGTTCGTGTCCCGGATGAGGCCTTGGTGGGGTGTTTGTTGTAAGACCCTGGCTCTGTACCCTCCCTGGAGCTTGTGGTCATAAATTTGAAACAAGCAGAACTTTAGAGACTATTGGTCACGAATGGCCTAGTGGTCAACGTCCGTGACTGCCACGGAGCGACCTCATATTCGATCCCAGGCAGGTAAGAGCGCTCGAACCACTAAATATGCACTTTGCATCGTACAGGCACGTTAGGCCGTCGTACCCTGGGTACTGGCCCTCCCTGGTAACAAATAAAAGCGTCTTCCACCCTCTTTCTACCTCCCTTCCGTGTCACTTTCTTATCAGGCACTCTAGTCCAAATCTCCTAGCTTCCTCTTTTTAAGGGTTGTTTAAGACCTGGGGTCAGACGTTCCCTTCCTAAAATCCTCTACATCTGATCTGATCTTTATAGCCCATAGAGTTGATCATGGTTATTGTTAGACTCAGATAGAAACGGGGGGGATGCATTGTAAGTAAGAAACGAAAAAGGGTTTTACGCTGAAGGTCAAGTAAGTGTTTGCTGAGAAAAAGTTTGAACTTCCAAAGTAGAACAAGGGCAAACCAGGACCCATCACTGCCGAATTTTGTGAACCCAAGCGGGAAACATCGCAACCATTACTGAGGGCTTATGTGGCCGAAATGATAATTAGAAAAATATGGCTTCTAATATCGAAGAAATAGAGAACAGAAGTGAAAAGTTATAGTCATTGGTACAAGAGCAAGGAATGGAAGTAATAAGATACCTACGCAATTAGATGGCTTTACAACAGGTGAAGGGGGGGGGTGCTCAAGATTTCAGGTAATTTAAGTTAGTGGAAAAATTTGTGTTCAAGAGGAGCACTGACATATTTCATTACTTCTCGCAACAAATAACAAAATCCATGCTCTGACATTTTTTCGAAACAGGGACGCGGAGTTCACTAATAGTGAATAAAAGATCTAAAAATTATATGCAATGTTCTCACTAATGGTTTTCCTCCTACGTAGAAAATATATACACTGCTGGCCACCCAAAATGCAACACCAAGAAGGTAACGAGATAGCAAAGTCAGATTTACTGGACACATAACAAGAGATGCAAAGATGAAACGATTGAGCTTACAGGCCCGTGCGACTTGAGGAACACGCAGACATCAATAGTTCGTGTGGCCCACATGGCTGGAAATAACGGCCGCTACACCCCGCGGCATCGAACGAAAGAGTCTTTGGATGTGGGCTTGTGGTATGTCGGTCCAGGCTGCTTCCACACGTTGTCACAGTTCATCAGGCGTAGCCGCGGGTGATGCTTGCCGGGCCACTCGGTTGCCGATCAGCGACCAGATGTGTTCGATGGGCAACATATCGGGAGAACAGGCTGGCCACGGCAGCAGTGACACCTGGTGGGCCGTAAAGAATTGTTGCACGATGCGTGGTACGTGCGGGAGCGCATTGTCCTGTTGAAACGTGGCCGCTGGCAGGTCCTGCAGGTAAGGGTGGACCACAGGCTCCAAAACGTTGGAGATGTAGCGGTGGCTGCTGAGTGTACCGGCGATGCGTACCAGAGAGGTGCGAGTGTCATATCCAATTGCGCGCCAAACCATCACGCCAGGCAACGGACCGGTATGGCGACGCATAATGCAGGGGACGGACCAGTATGGCGACGCATAATGCAGGCGTCACACAGTCTCTCGCCGCGGTGCCGCCACACGCGGATCCGATCATCGTACTGTTGCAGGCTGAAGCGGGATTCGTCGGGGAAGACAATGTCGTGCCATTCCGTAGTCCAGGTGCAGCGTTCAACGGCCTACTGCCGCCGTACTCGCCTGTGGTGTAACGTCAATGGTAATCGAGCAATGGGCGCCGTGCGACAAGACCCCGATCCTGCAGACGACGTCGAACGGACGTGCTGACACAGGCTGTTGCGCAACACACCTTAATTCCTGCGCTAACGTTCGTGATGTGGCGGTGCGAGTCGTCAATGCCCGCCGTACATCATGCCGATGTAAAGGTTGTGGAACTTCATTGCAGTTTGCTTGTTACGGAAGCCGTGTAACGTGCTGGACTAATTTTATTGTTCTCTCGTAGGAGATGGATACGTCCCAAATTGCTCAATGTGCTGTAATTCAGTTTTGGAAAGCGGAGAAAACGCCAACAAGTGAAATTCATACATGAATGAAGGCGGTGTATGGGCTTGCTTGTCTTCCGTGCAGCACTGTAATGCGGTGGTGCCAGCTCTTTTTTTAACGAACATGCACTGGCGACCAGCCAAGGTCAGGAGCACCAAGTCGTGCTATTTCAGTGACGATAATTGCACGTGTGGATGTTGCAGTGAAGACCAACCGAAGGATCAGGACCGGAGAACTGAGGAACAGTGCAGATGTGAGTATTGGAACTGCCAATATAATCATTCATTCGCACCTTGAATATGGTAAGGTCTGCAGTACGTGGTTACCGAAACATCTATCCAATGAACACATGAGTCAACGAACGGTACTGTCGTTACAGCATCTGTTCCTCTATGAGTGAGGAGATGAAGATTTCCTGCTGCGCACTATTGTTGGAGACGAAAGGTGGTGTCATCATTCCGAGCCACCGCCGAGGAAATCTCGGTCTTCCATTCCCACAGGCAAGGTGATGTTAAAACTTTTCTTTGAACATCGAGGACCATTGCTTCTTGAGTGGCTACCAAAAGGTTCAATGATCAATGCCGAACGATATTTTGAAACTTTGATGACGCTTGGACAAGCCATCAAAAACAGGAGACTTGGGAACCTCACTCAGGATATTGTGCTTCTGCATGATAACGACCGGCCGCAATCGGCCGTTTCCATACAAAGGACATGACAGCACTTTCTCTAGGAAGTCCTTCAACATCCGAGGTATAGTTCAATAGTTTCTATCTCCTTTCACATATTTGGACCTATGAAAAATTTATCCAAGGCAAACGTTTCACTTGCGATGATCAGGTGCGCGAATATGTAGATAACTGGTTGCAGCAGCAGCAGCAACAGCTTGCCTCCTTCTATGCAGCAGGAATACCAGGACTTGTGCCACGATGGGACCGTTGTCTAAATGCTGGTGGCGATTATTTTTAGGTATGCTGTGTTCTAACTCTTTCAGGCACAAAGTCTCACGCTTTATTGAACTACCCTTATAACAAGGTCCAAGTATGTCTAATGATATCTCAAATTTATATGAAAGAGGGCGGGAATCTGATTTCTGCTGAATAACAGTATCTTAATGTAGCACATAGATTTAATTTATTGATAGTCTAGTGATGTGCATTTTAAAGTTATCTAAACATAATATCTAACTATTATACATTTTACATTACACTCTGCAATTTCTCGTAGGAATCACTTCTAGGGTTAGATTTAGACACAACCACCTATTTCATAGGGTCAAGTATGAGGAACGGTAGTGACGTAATGGCGGGTAAGAAGACCCCTAACAGGAATGTTGGGAGCTCAAATGGAGCACAGCCCCCGGGCGAAGGAGTGAAACGATGGAGACCTTGTTAATTTTGTAAATGGGTTTTTTACCCAGTGGCCGAGGAATTAAAGCATTTCCTGAGGCACTGCGGATATTTTGCAGTTTAACAAGTGCCGGGAACATATCCTCATCGACGTAGTTTCGAGAGAGTTTTTCTAAAAACTATCCGTGATTTTACACTTCATTTTGTTCTATCGGACTTAATACTTGACCATAAAAAGTTCGGGACATAAAGTTTGTGAAGGCGCATGTTATGTACCTCCTTCTATATTATGATGACGTCACGACCACGAGATGGCGCTGTTATACTATTATATCACAGTAGGACAAAAACGCAGGGATTCTTATGTATTGGGTACACAAATAAGTTTTAAAGCGTTTCTTGTGTCACTTATACCGTTAATTTACATATCTGAAATTCCCCCGCGTTGCGGTCATGTGACCGTAACTGGTCTACAGTATAAAAGGTTACACAGATGTTTTTCCAATAGTCAAACGCAATTGCACATCGGTATGTGAAAGATGGCAATCGATACTGCATTTATTCGACACTGCATTCGTTACGAATTTCATCAAAGAAAAAGTGCTGCAAAAAGCGTGTGCACCGATTTGTTCTGTTCTGGGGGAGAATATTGTATTGAAAAGCACGTCTGAGTTGTTGTTTAAACGGTATAAAGCAGGTAATTTTGATGTTAGTGATCGAGAACGTAGCGGCGCCACGCAGAAGGTTGAGAAACTGCAAGCATTGCTGGATGAAGATTTGTCTCAAACGCAAAAAGAACTACCTCAACAACAGGGTAAATCAACACACGATTTCCCATCGTTTATGCTCAATGAAGTGTTTGAATTTGTTGAATAAACAACACAAAAAGTCTTTCCTTTGGAAAATCGTTACGGGTGATGAAAAGTGGATATGGTACGACAATCCTAAATGCAAAAGACACTGGGTAGATCCCGGTGAAGCAATGACTTCGACACCGAAACGCAATATTCACTGCAAGAAAGTTCTGCTGTGCATCTGGTGTGATATGAAGGGCGTGCTCTATTATGAGCTATTGGAACAGGGTCAAACTGGTAGTGCTGATCGTTACAAGCAAGAATTGCTGCGATTGAACCAAAAAATCTGTCGGAAACGACCATTCACAGGCAAAGGATTGCGTCTCGAGAAATGATTGCATGACAACGCTAGGCCGCATGTCACGAAATCGGTCAAGGAAACGTTATTGACGCTTGGCTGGGAAGTTTTGGAGCACCCAGCGTATAGTCCCGACACAGCCTCTTCAGACTATCATTTGTTCCGATCGATGCAACATGGTTTGCCTGCTGTACGGTTACGGACAAGTGACGAAGTGCAAAAATGGATGGAAGACTTCATCGCGTCACACGGCGAAGTATTCTTCATGGCTGGAACCCGTCAGCTTCCCGACCGATGGCGGAAGGTGAAAGATAATGACGGTGCATATTTTAATTCGTAAAAGTATTGTTTTCTCTTAAATTAGATGTTGTTTTGTCTTAATACGCTTTGAAACTTATTTGTACACCTAATAATACTATAGCAGTTCAAAATATCACATTGTTAATTGAATCATTTTTTGTTCTTGTTTTTTGTTAAGGGTTTTAACGACCACCATGGGTAACTCGATGGACTACAGCAGTGTCGCACATCCTTAATTTGGGGCCATCGCTCAGTTGGCGCAGTGGTCTAAGGCCTGGCTTATCACCATTCGTCCGAGATGGGTCTGGGTTCAAATCCCGGTGAGCCATGGGTGCTGTGATTGTCTCACGGCACTAGCTCTGTTGTTTTCCTGGAACCAGTTGCCGGGCGACTGCTTATACCTCATTGAGTGGTTCATAGAGGTAGTTAAACCTCCAAGCTAAAAGAAAATGATAATATAGGGGTCACTGGTTCTACGAGAAAGGGAGAGCCAGGGTCATAAGACAAACATACCAAAGATGCTCTGGACGAGACTCGAACCCAGGCCCACTTCGACGTCAGAAGAGAGCACTGTGCCACCGTAGCGGTGGAATTTAGACTCTTTTTAGGCTATGATGACATTCCAACATGGATGTGGCGTTGTTTTGTTAGTGTTTTATCTATAACATTTATGAACGTTGTATTTTTATTTGTAAAGGATCTCGACGTTCAAGGTTTCCTTACCAATTGTAATGAGATTTACGAACGCATCTATGCCGTCTCGGTGGCGCAGTGTTCTAAGCGATGGCCTCTGATCATTCGTTCGGAAGGGGCCCGGGTTCAAATCCCGGTGAGGCATTGATGTTGTGTTTGTCGTACGGCACTGGCTCTCTCCCTTCCCTGGAACCAGTGACTCTGCTTATAGCCCATTGAGTTGCTCACGGTGGTCGTTAAACCTCCAAAAAAAAAATTAAGAAAAAAAAAGAACGCATCTATATTTACCTTTTTAATGTGTGATGACGTCATCACTGTTAGAAGGAGGGAAATTTTTAAATATTTATCGTTCGGTTTCCGAGCGCAGATGTATTTTGTTACATTATCTTCCTACTTTGCTCATGAGTTTTAAAAAAAATATTTATTACCTAATTTAAAAATGCGATGCCATCATTATTACCATATTTTTCGGAAATGAAGATGCCATCGCATTTGTATGTGTTAAACCTTCTTCTTCCCCTTTTCATACGACATATTTCTCAAGGAAACTAAAAAATAACAGAAAATGAATTATAAAAACATTTTTATCGGGCATTCTGCTAAAAATATGTTAAAGAATGATATTGGTTAAGGCAGATCACAGAAAGGATGAACCAACATGTTCCTACTTTTGTAACCCATGCATGCATCGCACTTAAAAATCAATGGAAACTACAGCCATTTCAGAACAGATATTAAAATGGAAGGCGGACAAAAGTAATGTAGTTTCATTCTTTCCTACTCCTGGAATGCGAAAGGAAAGCCTGCCCATACATGACTAAAATACATTGTCCATACTTTAACATGATTGGTCAAGGGTTAAAAAGAGTTCTTCGGAGATAAGAATAGGAACTGAAAGTAGCATATGACATACAGGGCCAAAAAGCCACGTCAAGAAACAAAAAATATGAGTTAAACAGATTCGGCGTTTTGCAGAATAAGGAATAAAGTCTATAAATAAGCAACTCTTATGGGGAAATGTCTGCCGGAGAACTTCTGCGATCAGCAACTTTAAAAATGTTTTTAGGCAGTGGCTCAGTGGCATTCGTATGAAATCTAACCTCCTCTCGCACAAATAATTTTCAGAAAAACTGTCAAGAATTAGAAATAACCTGAGTGGCAACAGCCGTCCAGTGAGACATTCCACAGGCAGATGGATTTTTCGTTAGTGTGACGCAGTTACGTCTTGTAATGTCGTCGGAATTATTTCGCCTCAGTACAAGATATTGACGAAGCTGTCTCGTAAGTTGAAATTTATTCTCTAAATGTTTTAAAAATAATAAATATGTGCGTATTTTAAAATTGAGCGATCTAGTTTTTGTTTAACATTAAGAAATCACGATATTTGTTGTAGTATTGTGAACATGAACAGAGCAGATGTGTTGAGTGAAGGAAATATCTGCTGGGCAGAGATGGTTTCAGTTCGCATATCGTAATGAGAAATGAAGTCTAACTTTGATTTTATTCTGTTTCAAACTTACTTTTTTTAAATGTCTCGCTATAATCGATAATTTCATTGTCAGTTTGTATTCTATATTTAAAAATTTTATTTATTTACGAGTTACTTATTTCGTTGTCATTATTCTCAAATGTATGCGTAACGAGATGTTTTTATGCTTAAGTGTGTTTTGCATTCAACAAAATTGTAGTAAGAAATATATTCGATAAAACCAAAGATTTATTTATACGTCAATTAGATGACATATTTATGTCGTATTTAAATTTCTCATTGGATTTTGCTTCCCATTATTGCGTGTCGAGTCTGCCAGAAAAACAAAATGGCGTGCTGGATTGTGCGTCTTTGGTAACACATCAAACAGGCAGACGGAATTTTCGTTTAGTGTGGCGCAGTCAGTGTTCTGTTTAATCATCGAAGTTCTTTCGCCCTTCTCCAAGACACTGACGGAGGTGTAGGGTCAGCAGAAATTTAATCTGCAAATGTTTTGAAAAGGGTAAATATGTTTATATTTCAAGAATGACTTAGTATTTGGTTATTGAAATGTTAGCATATGTGTTACAGTATTAGGAACGTGTTCTAAACAATAGAAGCATCGTAATGTTTTGAGATAGGAGTGAAGAAACCATCTGCTGAGCAGATGGTTTTAGTTCATATATCACAATGAAAAATGAAGTCTTCTGACTCCAATTTTATTCAGTTTCAAAATTAGTTTTTATTAATGTGCACATATTTTCATTGTCAAGGTTTTATATTTAAAAATTTTACCCATTTATTTGTCTTTCGCTGTCTTTATTTCAAAATGTATGCGCCAACACAATGTGTTATGTATGTTACGTCCTAAGTGGACCCTGCGTTAAAACAAACTTGAAGTAAAAAATATGTTAAGTTAAAATGAAGATTTATGAGGCCGGTCCCTGTGGTGCAGTGGTCTAAGCGCTGGCATACGACCATTTGACCGTGATGAGTCCGGGTTTGAATTCCGAGGAGGCATAGATGTTCTGTTTGTCTTACTGCGCTGGCTCACTCTCTTCCCTGGAACCAGTGGTCCTAACTTAGGGACGGGCGAAGACTTATAGACCACTGAGTTGCTTATGGTCGTCGTTAAACTTACAAAAAACGAAAAAAAAATAGAAAGAAGATATATAAATTAATTTTATTAGACGACATCTGTACGTTATGTATTTAAACTTCTTATTGGATACTGTTTCACTATATTGCATTTTGCATGTCAAATCTGCCCGAAACACAAAATGGCGAGCTCGATTATATGCTCAAAGACCATGAAATGTTTTAAGATCCAAAAGATATTTTAACCAACCGTTCACAGCATATATCCTTTTACTTTTTATTTCAGTGACAAATTATGAAATTTGCTGTGTGTTCCGACCATTGAAATTACTCTGTGTACGAACGACGAGCTCATTAAGGGTAAACAATATGTATTTATGATTCAGCAAAAATTATTTTTTATGTTTGAATCGAAGATGAAGGCATGAATCAAAATATTGCGCGAGATTTGTGAATATGTTTAGTTCGTGTAAATTTTTCATTAACCGTTTGATGTAGTGTCAGAATTTGATATTGTTCAATAATTTTTGACATCATTAGTTTTTCGAAAAGGCGTGTGTGATCTGCAAATGATTTCTGCCGTTGGATGTTAATTTAACAAATGATAAAATGAAATAAAATGATTATAAAATAAAGTAAATGAGAAAATACCTAATGATATTATTAAGTTTTCGTTCCTCACTCATGCAAATTCCTCGTAGCCTCGAAGCACCGTGAGTAATTTACATTCAACGATTTTTGAAGGCATATCCCTAAGTTCGAGAGAAGGAAGACATTTTCTGACTGATACGTGAGAGTCGTGTTTGTTTTGCAGTTCTGGTTTCTTCCCTTCCATGGAGCCAGACGGTCTGAATAAGAGACGAGCTAATGAGAAAATAAGAACTGAAAAGAAATCAATGAATATGTGAAAAAATAAACAAGATAAAAAAAAACATAAAAATTAAATAAGCACACGAAAATAAATGAATAAAAAGCAGTAAACTTAGAAAAGTTTTACGCTATCTTTAATTTACTAATTAAAATCAATTATTTCCTGTGACGAAGTGACCAACTAACGGTATTGTATTCGTCCTACCCGCGAATCCTGGGTTATTATGTGTGACATGTTTGCCATACCACACCACATAATAGAGAGAAGGAGAAGCCGCCCCGGTAGCGCAGTGGTCTAAGGCGATGGCCTCTGATCATTCGTCCGAAAGGGGTCCGGGTTCGAATCCCGGTGAAGCATGGATGTTGTGTTTGTCTTACGGCACTGGCTCTCTCCCTTCCCTGAAACCAGTGACCCTAAATTAGGGACGGGCGACTGCTTATAGCCCATTGAGTTGCTCACGGTGGTCGTTAAACCTCCAATCAAAAAAAAAAAAAATAGAGAGAAGCTAGTTCCCAAATGCGCATGCCTCGTTTTTGTTACTAGTTGAGTTTTGCTCGCTGTCAACATTGTTAAGTGCGGAGGGCTTCCCGTGGAGACTAATGTGTCGAAAGACAAGTTATGCTTAGAAAAATATTCATTGATGATTATATATTTTAATTATGCCATGTTCTGTTGATTTACTGGTGGTTTCTCAAGACTGTGAGATACAGTGGCGTAAGTAGCACAACGTGCACTCCCAGCAAGATTTACTTCAGCAACCTTTAAACACAGTTATTTCTTCGGGATTTCGAACACGAGGAAGGATGTGATTTTTACGGTGTACCTTTGTGGTGGTTGTGATTGTGTATGGAGAAGGGGGCGGGAGGTCAGGACCCTGTAGATTTTTAAGTAATTTTGGAACAGAAGCACTTAATACAAAGTTATCAATTAGCCAATTAGGATTAACATGGTGCGCAGATCGGTGCATGTTCATGAATATAACTTGTATCACAATAAACGAATTCGATAAAATGTATTTAAATGTTTAAGGTTAATAATCATATGATTTTAGTGAACGTTACTAGATATGATTGCATATAAATAGATAATTCAGTGTTCTACTGCGTAACAACTGAATACGGACTTACGTAGCTACAGGTATTTATTTGCATATACGACATAACTTCCGCAGTGCAGGCCACGAAAAAATTGTGAATGTGGAAATACAATGTGCATGTAGGTGATGTGCATCAATATACTATACGATATAACTATTAACCATAGATATGATATGATATAAATTAAATTTACATGATTACAATACAAATAGAAAACATATTATTTTATACGATAAAGGGACATTTTCATGTTTTTAGTTATAAGCCTTTCTTTCTAAAATTCATTTTGGCGAGCTCATCAGTCGAAGCATCAAGGCTCATTCTTTTAGCAAACTTGTTATAAACTAGATAAATACATTCATCAAAACTACACACTTTTAAACCCCCATAGACAAGTCGTTAGTATTCTTTTTGTCACCATACTTACGCAGGAGAAAAAGTACCAACGAAAAGTTGTAGCAGTTGAAGGAAACCTCGTCTAGTAATAAACGAACATGAATTGTTCAATATTTTGAAAAAGACTTCTTTCAGTTTTACTTAGGAAAACAGCAATTGCTATTTAGGTAAAATTCGTTTTTGTATTTTAATTTTCGCCGCATGCTAGTCGAAACCATTATTCATTTACACAACTCAGCGAGGAAACTGCATCCAGAAGGATTCTACAAATTGAAAAAAAAAAAAAAAGTAAAAAAAAAAAATCTCTTCAGCAGGAAATTACGCAGTAAACCATCCACTGCGCTCAAAAAAGAATTTTCATGATCGTATTTCTTGAATGATAAATATTTCGCAAACAACAATCTATGTGCTAGACGTGAGTGGGAAAAGCGTTGTATCCAAGAAACGTAGTTTGGATTTACGTGGGATGTACAGACATCCCACGTAAAAATATTTATAACCCTACGTAAAAGTGTGCATCTGTGAACAAGTGAAGGTGCAAGTACGAAAATGAGAATAATTAATGAAAAAAAAATGGTTCCACGTATTCGCCTTGTCTCCGTTCTGGTTTAGTAAAACATATACGTATTCTCCGTCTGCGTATTGTAGTTAAATAACTTCTCACGTATTTCTCACAATAGGGAAACTCTGTTTGCATTGACCCAACATGAACTAACAAATTATTACTTTCAAATTTCATCCATGCGTAGTTCTTCTCGAGAGGACATAAACGTACGTTTGCATTTTGCATGACATCTCTCCTAGAACACTGGGTAAACCCAAAATCCGTTGTCAAGTTGACAGGTGTAGCCATGAAAAAAATGTGGGTCAGAAACGACCACACTCCGGTGGACGACTTGTCAGAAGCGCGAACTGGTGACAAATCGCACGAATTGGGCCTGAGTTTTAGTTCTTGATAACACCTGATTAATGAGCCTGTCGTATGGCACTGAATGTAAAGAAGGACGAACGAATCTCTGTAGCCTCCAGTACTTAAGAGGAGTCATTAGGCCATGGAAAAAAATAAAGGAAAAACATGACGATGCTTTTCCACGAAATTTCTGACAATTTTCTCTCTTCGTACAGTATGAGTATTTTCCCAAACTTAAATATATAATCGCCTTTGCGATCGTATCTCCAATTTATAAAATGAATGGGTAAAATTCTTTTTTCATCGCATGGCTGAAATCATTGCTAGGATTATCCGTGCGTCATTTTGTATTTCGGAAACGCTGTTCTTGACAGGTGAGATATTTCAGGAAAACGAAAGCATATTTTTGCATTTCAAACTATATCTCCGCTTCTAAAAGTCAAACGGGAATTACGTTTTTTCATCGAAAATTTGCTATTGCGACTGGGAATTTTTGTGCATTTTTCATCGTTCTGTATTGTCTGAATTCCCGCTAGATGTTGCACATGAGATGCATTTATCACTTCGTCTCTGCTTTTATTGGTTAGGTTAGATAAATTTACTTTGAATAAAATAGCTTTTGCTTAGATTCAGGCTACTCACGTATATTTCTGTTCTCTTTTCATAATTTAGTCATATACGAAGGCTAATAAAATTTATCGATTTTTCAACTTTCCAGCTAACACCAGGTGGCGACAATGTGTACTTATTTTCAGAACGATAGTAGAGTAAAAAAAAAAAAAATGGCAAATGCACAAAATTGTTGATTTTGCGGTACAAGTATTGAGAACGCATGTTAAAGTGGCTTGAAACACATTTGAAGTACCGCATTTCAGAAGTTTTGATCGAAACCTTGCTGACCATACTAGACCTTTTGCATGATGGTATCGACTTCGTTTCGAATTAATTCTGTTAATCGTAAGAGTTTGAATGCATATAAAACAATTCAATCCTCCTAAAACAGATCAGGCTTAATCTATGCGTTCAAGAAAATCTCAGAAATTTCCGACATCTCTTCAACACAGTAACGTTCGACTGTCAACAATGCCTGGGTTTTTTAACATGGCCATGGCGGCCGCCGTCTTCCTCGCGCAGATGATCGTTCTCCGAGAAGTAAAAAAAAAAAAAAAAAAAAGAAGAAGAAACAATAAAATGGTTTCTATCCCTCTTCCTGAACCAAAAAGCTCGATGCCTCTGCTGCCTGTCTTCTTGCGATCCAAAAACGTCACACAACATTTTTGATGTGCCTCCAGAATTAATGACCCATTCGGAAGTAAGTAGGAAAGATCACGGCAGGAAAGATTTGATTTTGACATGTATGTACATACAAATGAATGAAAAAAAAGACTTAAACAAATTTAGAGTTTTAAGGATTCGTCGGAGTAATTAAGAAGCTATTGTCATGAGGAAATCTCTGCTCGAACAGCTGTCGTGATTAGCGGATGGAAATAATTTTATGCAGTAGCTCAATGGCATCAAATGTATACTAACCTCCTCTTGTCATAAATAAAATAACTACCGAGTATTAGAAATGATCTGAGTGGCAACACTCGTGCAACATTCTTTAGGCAGAAGGCAGACGCTTTGCGGGCAGACGATATTTTCTTTAGAGTGACGCAGTTAGGTGTTACGTAAGATCGTTGGAGTTTTTTCGCTTTTTTTTCGAGGTGTCGACGGAGAAGTCTGGTAAGTAGAAATCAAATTCACAAGTGTTTAGAAAAAGTAAAATATCTGCATATTTCAGGATTAAGTGATTTAGTATCTGTTAAAACACGAAAATTAGGATGTGTGTTGCAGCAATGCGAACGTGATCTACTGCGCAATAAAATCATCTTCAAGTGTTTGTTAGGTGTGAAGAAACCATCTGCCTTTATATCGTAATGAAAATGAAGTAAAAATCTGATTTAATCCAGTTTCAAACTTACTTTTAATAAATGTTGCCTTAATTCACAGTTTTATTGTTAGCTTGTATTTTGTATTTAGGAATTTCGCATATTTACTGTTATTTCTTTCATTGTAGTTACTTGAAACTTTTATGCGTTAACGAGATCTGACGTCTTTGTTGTGCAAGTGTGTGTTGCGCAAAAGAAACTTAAAGTTAATGATGTGTTTGTAAAAACTGAAAATATTTTTGTACCTGTTTTCATCAGTTGATACATTTGACTCATATATTTAAACGTCTTATTGTATTCTGGTTTCCTTTCGTTCATGTCGAGTCTGCCCAAAAAACAAAATGGCGAACTCGGCTGTAAGCAGAAGACCACGATATGTTTTTCCACTTAAGAAATTTAGACTACCGCTCAAAGTATTTATCTTTTTGCTACTAATTTTAGTGATAAATCGTTGTGAGGCGCGATTTGTATTCCAAAATATTTAAAATACGGTGGATATTACATTTTTATGTGTAAGTTGGCATTTTTTGTGCTATCAAAGTGAAATAAATAAATCAACGTTCAATGGAGGATTGAAACAAGAACCATATGCCAAATTTACTAAACTGTTGTCTTACGTAATTTTTACGTCATCCCACTGACGTAGCGAATTATTACGGCATTCTTTGGTTTTCGAACGGAATTAATTTTCCACAAATGTTCCTAACAATCATAATTTCTGAACGTTAGTTGTTCTTTGGACGAAAGATAAATTAAAACTATAATATTTTTAGATTTGCCTGCCTTACACGTGGAAAATTTGTGAAGCTTTTTATCACTATAAAGTAATTTTTATTTAATGATGGCGGAAAGTATATCTTGCAGCCCTGGTAGCCGAAATACCCGATTAGTTGACTTTTGACCATTTGTCCGAATTCGTCCAGATTGAAGCATGTTTGGTGTGCCTTTCGTACAGCGCTGATTTTCTTCGTTTCCCATTGTTCTTGGGACGGAAGAGATTTCCTGACTGATACACGAGGTTCTTGTTTGGTTTGCAGTTCTGGTTTCTTCCCTTCCTTGGAGACATGTTCCAAATTAGAGATGCGCACTTTTTTTCAGATTTTCGCACTGATCAGATGGGAGTAGTTATCGAATTGCAAATACATGAATACATAAACCAAATAAAAACAGAATGAAATAAATAAAAGAATGGACATTGCAGGAACAAACAAAAGCAAAAGAGAAAAATGGACACACACTAAATTTTGAGAAATGTTAGTGTACTTTCATGTCACAGTTTACATATTTTCCTCTTAATTGAGAAATATTTTCTTGTTTCTGGTAATCAAGTGGTGTATGATGTTCGTTCTGGTCTCGAATATCGGGTAAAGAAATGAATGAGGTGTTTCTACAGTTCCACCCAGCAGCAACGAAGTGAACACTTCAATTGCTGATGGCAAATGGAGATCACGCTGTCTACCAAGTAGTACGAGAAAAACCTTAGGATGATTAAAAGAATATTGATGAAAAGTTATACGTTTAAATTATGCAATGTTCTGTTGATACACTTGTTACTTAAGTCTAATATTGCAATATTACACCTGCCATGAAATGCAAAATATAATTTGGAAATAACTCTCAAAAATGGCAACATAAAGAAGAAGAAAAACTATTCTTCATATGGATTTCTTTTTTCGATAACATGTTCATGAAACTTCCGAAATCAATAATCTAAATTATAATAACAAGATTATAGGAATATTAGTTAAAATTACATCAGTTCCAATCAAAAAGTGCTTATAGCGCCGTAAAGTCCGTTCATTTACTGGCGTAAAATGTACACTCCTGGCCACCCAAAATTCAACACCAAGAAGGAAGTATCCGATCGGCCAGAAATTCGAGCATGCATCGCCCACGAGAGGACATGCAAACGATTAGCATTGCAGGGCATATGCAAATAATGTGCACCCGGCACGCCACCGAGAAGCACTATAAGAAGGGTGCACAGAAGGCGGGGTGTAAGTAGTGGAAGTGTGTTGTGCTGCCAGACCTGTGCGTGGGAAGCTTCCTGATGCCTAGTCGCAGAATACGGCAGTCATTCTAGCACGTTTCGGAGTTCGACAGAGGACGAATAGTGGCTTATCGCGACAGCGGTTTATCGTACCGAGACATCGGCGCCCGTGTGGGACGACATCCAGCCACAGTGAGGCGAGTATGGGTTCGGTGGTTACAGGAAGGACGGACGGACCGACGTGAGCGATTGCCGCAGCCGCGGCACACCACCGAACGAGAAAACTGGCATGTTGTGCGCCGGGCATTGACGGCTCGCACCGCCACATCACGAGCGTTAGCGCAGGAATTCGGTAGTGCTGCGCAACAATCTGCGTCAGCACGTGCCGTTCGACGTCGTCTGCAGGAGCGGGGACTTGTCGCACGACGCCCATTGCTCCGATTACCATTGACGTTACACCACCGGCGAGTGCGGCGGCAGTGGGACGTTGAACGCCACACCTGGACTGCGGAATGGCACGACATTTTCTTCACCGACGAATCCCGCTTCTGCCTGCAACACCACGATGGTCGGATCCGCGTGTGGCGGCACCGCGGCGAGAGACTGTATGACGCCTGCATTATGCACCGCCATACCGTTCCGTCGACTGGCGTTATGGTTAGGGGCGCAATTGGATATGACACCCGCACCCTTCTGGTACGCATCGCTGGTACACTCAACAGCCACCGCTACATCTCCAACGTTTTGGAGACTGTAGTCGTCCCTTACCTGAAGGACCTGCCAGCGGCTACGTTTCAACAGGACAATGCGCGCCCGCACCTGGCACGCATCGTGCAACAATTCTTTACGGCCCACCAGGTGTCACTGCTACCGTGACCCGCCTGTTCTCTCGATATGTCGCCCATCGAACACGTCTGGTCGCTGATCGGCAACCGAGTGGCCCGGAAGCACCACCCGCGTCTACGCCTGGTGAACTGTGGCAACGTTTGGAAGCAGCCTGGACGGACATACCCCAAGCCCATATCCAAAGCCTCTTTCGTTCGATGCCTCGGTGTGTAGCTGCCGTTATTGTCAGCCATGGGTGCCACACAAACTATTGATGTCTGCTTGTTCCGCAAGGCGCACGGGCCTGTAAGCTCAATCGCTTCATCTTTGTATCTGTTGTTATGTGTCCAGTAAATCTGGCTTTGCTATCTCGTGTCCTTCTTGGTGTTGCATTTTGGGTGGCCAGCAGTGTATATAGATGCTTTCGGTCTCCGCAGAGAGGGTTTTTCAAGGCAACAGGTTGACATATAATACAGGGAATTAGAACACGCATGATATATTTACCTCTTGCTTGGAAAAATCCTTCTAGTGGAAGACGCAAGCTTGGTGAATCTAAATATAACTGATACTTCTGTGTGTGTCGCTCTTTGGCCAAACCTGGCTGGCCCTTGCGCCACTAAAATCAACTAACTAACTAAGTGAATCTAAATACATCTTACGCAAGTAATTAAAGGGATTTAACTACGCTATAAGCAGTTTTTTCTTAAGATTACAGTAATATTAGGGCTCAAAGATTAATTGATTTTTCTCCCTCAAGTCCACTTAATCTGGTACAGAAGGATTACGTGGTACACAAGTTGGCAAGGTGATGGCCTCCGCACGGAACTGTCTTCCTGAAATTTCCAGCTTTGGGTTTTACAGCCACAATTGGATAATGTCAACTAACTTATCCACTCATTTAAATTTATTTGCAAAAGGAAATATTCCCTGACACTTAAGATATCATAAAATTGCAGTTTTATGCAGAAGCCTGAAAATCCCGGCTTCTTAAAATATGTATCTTATCTAGCCTGAGAGACGATTTCAACACCGGCTCTAGGAATAAGTTTAGCAAACTTTTTTTTCATTCTTTCGTTTTTATAATTTTTTTATGTGGGTGTGTTTGTTTGATAACGGGAAAAAAATAGCACCCTTGCCTTAGAAGACAGTTATCCCTTAAACCTTATAGCGTATAACTTCTCAGCCTGCGGTGAATTCGAACCCACGTTTTCTTGCTCCGGAGGCGACTATTCTCCCAACGGAACTACACCGGCAAGGCTAATCCATGCAACTTTGCCGGTTTGACTTATACGTCACGACAATGGTACGTCATCTACGTAGTACGTAACAATAGTGTAAAAGTTCCCATTACCGAATTTCCTACCCGTAAAACTGCTTTACTTTCAATTTTTATTTTTTTTAAATTTTCACTGCGTAAAAATCCATTGAAAATATTTTACCTGTTTTTATGCCGGATTTCACCAATAATTTAATTCCGTGATGTAGAACTCCTGTTAACAGCTTCCAACAGGGCATCTAATCTGCTCATCTTTCATTCGAAGCACGATGTCTGCCCTGAGGCATGTTCCAATAATTTACGTATAAAAAAACATGAGCTAACAGCTCATGTTAGCTTGGCACTCAACATGAATTTAGCACTTAGCTGGGCTCTCAACATGGATTTAGCACTTAACCGGGCACTCAACATGGATTTAGCACTTAACCGGGCACTCAACATGGATTTAGCACTTAGTTTGGGGCTCGGCATGGATTTAGCACTTAACTAGGGCACTCCACATGCACTTCCAAAACCGTGAAAGCAAATGAATATGTGTCATATTTGAAATGCAGCTCTTTTAGGTTTCAGGTGCAGGTGGTTGGCTAAAATATTTAGTACCTTCAACTCCACATGCACTTTCAACACATCGCTAAATTTGGTCATTATCCCCATTTTTCTCCAATACAATCCTCATCTCTTACGTGCAAACGGAAATGTCTTTACGACTTTCTCATCTGATGAAGGAAAGGAAAACACATCTGCTGTCCTTCTATTATAACTCACACATCCCCGGTGGCCGAGAGATCAGAGGCGTAAGTGTCGGGCTATTCGAGCTGGGACCAGATTCGAGTTATGGATGATGGTTGACTGGTGTGTTTATCTTATGACGCTGGCTCTCTCTCCGCCAGAGAACCAGTGGCACCAAGGATAGGCGAATGCTTATAGCCTCATGGCTATGGTTAATCCCTGAAAAAAAAATTATATTCGACAAGCAGCGACATTCTTTTTAACTGACCGTTTCTGCACCCCTCTAATTCTACGAACCCCCAATTGGTGTGTCTTTGTGTGTTTCTGTTGTTAACATCTGACTTGTTTGTCAGATTATAAGACTTTCGTTATAGTTCGCGGTCCATCAAATAACTGGCTGTACTCTGCTAGTCTTTTATAACCGATAAAATGTCGAAGTTCCTTGTCTTCTTATGGCTGAAATATTTTCATAATGCAAAACTGCATGAAGTTTTTTTTTCATAATGCGGCACTGCGGCACCAGAAATTTTCACTGAAAATATTCAGCAGAGCTCGATCTCCGATAATTTTGGCCTAAATATAATTTTGTAAATTCTGAATTTAAATACACCAGTTCTAAAGTTCATTTTCCAACGACAAATTTATTATAGTAATGTTTATTTATATAAATGGATGGCTCTAAACTGTTATTTTATAAGCGTCTGCCAGAAGACTCCTATCATCAGGGGATTGAAATTCCCTTTTTTATGCAGTTGTTGAATGGCACTGACTTGTACTCTGACCACCTCTCGAAATAAATTTAGATTTTATGCGAAACTGACGAATATTAGGTTGGCCTGAGTGGCAACACCTGCACAATCAGCCATCTCACAGGCAGACGGAGTTTTGCTTTAGTGTGACGCAGTTAGGTGTGTTGTACATTCAGAAGAGTTAGTTCTTCCACATATTGACGAAAGAATTTCGTAAGTAAAAATTTGATTTGTAAATGTTCCGGAAAAGATAAAGGGTGCCATAATTTCAGATTTATCGATTTATCATTAAATTAAAATGAAACAGTTGGCGAGTGTTGTGAAAATGCTAATACGTACTGCGCAATTAAAGTGTCTTTGATGCCTTCACTTATGGGTGAAGAAAAACCGTCTGCCAGGCAGATGATTTTATGTAGTTCATATATGGCAGTCAGAAAGAGAACTCTATGCCTGATATTTTTAAGTTTCGAACTTAATTTTTATAAATGTGTCGTATTAACAGATAGTTTCATTGTAAGATCGCATTCTGCATTTCAAAATTTGCATAATTACGAGTCATTTCTTTCTCTGTACTGGAAAATTGATGCGTTTATGAGATCTGTTCTGTTGATAATTCAAATGTCTTTGTGCTAAACAGCTTTGATGTCAACAATGTATTCTTTAAAATCAAAATTTTGAAGTGACGGTTAAGCATTTAGCATGTTTATTTCATATATATAAATGTTTTATTCAATTCTGCTTTAATTTATTTCGTGGTGTGTCTGCCAGAAAAACAAAATGGCGAACTGGTTTGTGCGCAGAAGTTCCAGAAAGAAATTTAAGCTGTCGTTCATAGTATTTCTTCTTTTGCTTTTTGTATCAGTGACAAATTATTGTGAAATCAGGTGCATATTCCAAAACTTTGGCAATAATATCGCTGTCAATGTATTAATCCATTGCAAGGGAAATTGCTTTATAATCCAGAAAAAATCATTTTTTTGCTTGAGTCGAAAATGAAGACATGAATTTAAATTGAGTGGGATTTCTGAATTTGTTTCGTCGAGTTAAATTTTTGATCAAGCGAGGGACTGTGTCAAATTTTTTGCAATCAGTAATCTTTGAAGATAAAATTTATTAGGTAATATGTGAGCGTTTCGGAATACTTCTGTTTTTTTTTTTTTTTTTTTTTTTTTTTTGGTGTTCATTGGACGAATTAAAAAATAAAACAAAGTGAAACGACAATGTTCTTGACTTCACATTCCTCACATTTACAAAATCTTTACACTCTTTAAGCACTCTGAATGATTTCCATTTTGCCGCTGCAGAAAGCGTGTTCATGGGTTTGGTCGACGTAAGGCTATTTTCTTCTGAACTGTTATCTTAGTTTTGGTGCTTGCTCTTCGGTTTCGATTTTCTCCCTTCCCTTCACCCAGAAAAACGGAGGAGTTCAAAATAGTTCATTCGCAGTTCCCTCTAGATTTATTCGCTGTCAGGAGTGGAGTATTTATTGAGTTCTATTTAAATAAATATGTAAAATGAACGAAATAAAATAGTGCGAAACATAAAAAATAAACGAAGTGAACTTAGAAAAGTTTTATGCTACCTTTAAATTTCTAGTTACACATTTTTCTTTTTCCTTTTTTTTTATGACTGATTCACGCATTTCTTGTGACCAAGCTGTGTATCTTCGTTCTGTTTTCGAATTCTGGGCAAGACGTGGATGACTTGTTTACCCTACGCAGATCTGGGGGCCAACTTCCCTCCGTCGAGGAAGGAAACCGTCCACACAAGAAAGCGTACGACATTCTTGTCGTTTAGTGAGTTTTAACTATCAGCCTCATAGTGGGTATTGAAGGTTTCCGTTGGAGACGAACGTGTCACACAATGCTTAGCATGCATATAGACACATTACTTTCTTGTTTTTCTTTTTGAGGAGAACAGATGAGAGAAAGAGCGTTTATCCACCTATCTAGGTGCTCGACATGCACTTCCAAAGTTGTACATGAATATACAGGGTTTCCGAGAACAACCCGATCGTTACACACACCAGCGCAGTTTGTGAACTGTTCTCGTGCTGCTGTGGTTAAAGTGTCCCGTGATTGGAGAAATGGCACCATAGTGGGGAGAAGCGACGTGGAAACTACTGCGGAGCATCGCGTGCCTTTGTTGTGAGAGGTGAACGTTGACTGCGAAGGTGCGTGAGGGCTGGTCGACAAGCTAACGTGGAGCAACCTACTGGCCGAATGAACCAGGGGTTAAAGGAACTGTGTCTACAACGACAGTTCAGCGAACCCTGCTGCGTATGGAGCTCCGATGCAGGCGGATAGTCACTGCACCTATGCTAACGAAAGTGCATCGGCAGAAAAGGCTTACATTTGCACGGAAGTATCGGAATTGGACCTCCGCCGATTCGCAAAGAATTTCGTTCTCCGATGAGTCACGTTTTCTGCTTCATGGAACGAATGGACGTTGGCCTATAAGGCGAGAAACATCATCAACCATTGCTGGCAGAACACAAACTTAAAGGGGTAGCGTTACGGTCTGAGTAATGTGTTCGTGGCATTCTCTGGGTCCATTCATACCTGTAGAAGGCACTATGGATCATCCTTGCAGACCACGTACACCCAAACATGCTGATTGTCATTCCTGGGGCGGATGGGATCTTCCAGCACGACAATACGACGTGTCACGCAGATAGAAAATGTCCGAGACTGGTTGGAAAAGCACGATGAAAACTTCAAAGTACTTCCCAGGCCCCCTAACTCCCCAGACTTAAACCCAATTGAGCATCTGTGGAACCACCTGGATCGTGTTGTTCGCTATATGGATCCTCAATCACGCACAATGCAGCAGCTGTCAGATGCACTGCAGTCAGCACTGCTCCACATACCTGCGAACACCTTCCAGCACCTTATTGAGTCACTCCCAGCACGTCTAGCTGCTGTCCGCGCTGCTCACGGGGGTTACTCTGGATATTAGCTGGTGGTCACAATAATGTGATTTGACTCTGTATTTACCAGTGCATTTCTGCCTTCAGCTGTCAAGTTAGACAAGAAAGCAATATTCTTGATCAAGACAATTAGCGGGTCATCGGAATATCTTGTTATAATTTTCATTGCTACCTGGCTAAGAGCAGGGGGCTTATTTAGAATTATTTTTAGGGAGGGGGCCTCGAAAAAGAAGTTTCTGAAATCCACCGGTACCAAAATAATTATTGAGAAATAAATTAAAACAATTAAAGCATTATTTTATAATGTACTTTGATGCATTTTATTACATTAAAGTACTTTTTTCAAATGTAAGTCGTGTTTTAACCAAAAATTGATACACTTTCTAATGGCCGAGGAACCTTCGTCCACCCCCTACAAATACGCCCCTGACTAAAGCTGTAGTTATGCGTTTCCCTAGATATGAGAATTTTGACAAGAGATAAGAAGGATACTCTTTACAACATTGAATAGCTGCTATCGGTTTTAGATAAATTGCAGTTTTTTCTAATTTTCGGATTACCGTATTTGTTCTCAATTGATGTCATTAATGGTTATTCTCAAAGCCATAGTTTCAAAAGAGGAGAGAAAAGTGTATTCGAAATCTTCAGTTCATGGACTAGTTTCGATAACGAGCGATAAAATACCTCGATGCTCATTTAGAATGTTGAATTTTATATCAGAAAATGTACTGATGAAGAAATTCATGCAATCAGATTTGTTGAGTATTTCTTCCACTTCCTAAAAAAGCTGAAAGCAAAAGAAAATATCACACCGACACGACAAGGCCCATGTTCTAATATTTATCTGTGTGTTCAAGATTCAAAAATACCGATTTTTACACGACAGAATATCGGAAGAAAAATAAAAAGGAGGGGTATGTGAAGGGGAAAAGAATATTCTGTCTCAAAACTGTTGCAATTAGCAGTGGGTAAGAATGTGCTTTGAGAAAAATGATGTCATAACATCTGCTGACATGTGACGTCACTAAAAGATATCGAATTTAGAAGAAATTTAACTGTATTGCGAAACTCTTGAATGGCAACAGCCCTGCGTGACGACCGGCAGATGAACTTGTTTCTTTTTCCTGTTCCGCAGTAAGTTATCTACGTAGGATTGCATCTTAAGATTTAATTTAATTTTTGTACTTGGAAATATTTTTATGACTTCACATTTTGTGTGTGTAAAATGTTTGGTTGATGCGTTAGTAAAATCTTTAATTGGTGCGCAATTTTCTACTTTCGCCGATCGCCTTTCACTGAACAGAAACTGTCTGTTCGGCAAATGGTTTCAGTTCAAAATGGCGCAACAGAAGTAAATGCAATTGATTTGAATAGTATTTTGATCTAAATTTCACTTTTAGGTATTTAGAAAGCATTACACAATGTACATAATGTATTTAAACGAGTTTAAGAAACGCATTATGTGAAGCTTCACTTTTCGTATCAGTGTGCTTCAAAAACAAAATGTCTGATCTTTTAGCAGACCATAAAGAAGCAACCAGTCGGAGATAAATAAATAAAGATTATCGCGTTCATGTTTTTCCATATTCGTGGATGATTGCATTTACACCTCGAGCAGACGCTTTCTGGGTGGTTTGTGCTATTTCTGAAATCTGGTTACCATTTATAAGGTAAAGCGATGTTTCTGCTGCAACAAAAATGTTATTTCTCTCATCGAAAACAAATCTGATATTAGTAGTGAAACAATCGTCACCTACATTGCTAAATTTTCGGTATTTTCTGGCAAAATAAGAATCCATTGAGACGTCTAAAGTGCATTTCTGAATGATGCATGTTTTACCCCATGTCTATATAAATAAAAACCTCATTTTTATAGACATCACAATAGTGTTGTTGATTTACAAAACCAATGGATATACATTACCTACTTTCTATCGTAATGAACTTTTGTTTTTATTATTTACATTTTTCCTGAAATTTCTAATGTAAAGTTTAAAGTGGTTGTATGTTATGTTGCTCCAGTGGAAACAAATATAAATTATGGTTTTCGATGTCAAATCTGGTTTCATCCTTTCATATATTCGGAAACACGTTTCCTTCTCCCCAAAGTTGAACTGAGATCATTGTCACGCAGAGACAGTGACATATTCGATCGTTCATTTTGTTTTATAAAATATGTAAGAATTTTCAGAAAGAGTGTAGATTTTCGTATTATATATTTTTCGGCCTTCGAGTACAATGGCTGTACAACTAGAAACTTAGTTCAGTAAATTCTTCCATATCGCAAAAAGTTCCCGTTTCAACATGACATCGTTTCAAACCGAAAACAAAATCATTTTTCCAGCATGAGGAACCTTCGGATTGAGATGAACTAAAAGATATTTGGTGTAAGAGAGATTAATAGTATATCTTCCTGCTATTGGATAATTTAACTTCACCGTGAAACATGGTGTCGTATCGTTTTGCGGTTTCTGTAGTATTTCCCTTGGAACAAGTCTTCTGCCTCCCTGCCCCCCTCCCCTTTTTTTTTTCTTTCGAGGTACAACAAAGCCTTTGGGCATCAAAGGCTACATGATTGGATGATTTTACTTCGCCGGTCCTAAATTCTGGAAAATTGATCCCGAGGAAGGAATCCATCTATCGTCGTAGGACGAGCACATCGCTTATCCTTTACTTCGGTCCCAGCGATATTATGCAGCGTAAAATATTACTGATTTTTGTTGCAACAAATTCCTGTTGTGATCTGTGATATTTGAGGTATCATTCACAGTCGTTGTTATTATTATCATTACTATTGTTTGTTGTACGTTAAAGTCCATTCCTTCATCAAAATGTATAACAGTAATTTTAATTGCCATATACCGTAAATATTTCTAATAAATTCGTTTCAGTGTTTGTTCACAGAAAGCAGTTCTTATTGAATGAATATTTAACACCAACTGCAGCAGTCTTTAAAAAAGTTATACAAATATTTTTCTCCTTTAAATACATATGTCGATATCGTTTCCCTAGTATAGTTTGAAAATCATTTATTAATTAGTGGTATTGGAGTACATCTACGTGCACAGTTTTTCTCCTTGCACGATAATTAATACCTCAGTTAGAAGTGGTCATTGTTGCGTGATTTTTTTTGTGCACGTTTGTTTCACCTGATGACACCTGCCGTGTCGGACATGAAAACCTGAGCGTTTTCATGTCCGCCACGGCGAACTTGTGTTCCGTGCATCTTCTTAATGGCGAATTCTGATCTCCATTCTGTACGGTATGAGGTCGTACAACAGTCTTACACCTTAGTATTTATCCTCTTTGACAGCCTTCTACCAGAGAGAGTAAAAGATGTTTTACTCTAGTTATTCCATTCCGCATGTATGTTTTACTCCAGTTATTATGCCGCTCCGCTTGCATTCTGTTACTGACTTTTTAATTGTCCTGGAAAAGGAAAGGGCAGTCCATTTCTTAAAGGGGTTCAAAGAAAGCAGTTCTTGCAGAATGAGTTCTCAACAGAGGCTTTAAATTTAAAGATCACCATTACCAACTCTTAGGGATATAAGGAGTGGCTCGTCCGTAAATTAGAGTCACTGGTTCCAGAGAAGGGAGGGATCCAGCGCCATCTGGAAAACACACCATGGCTGCTCAAGGAACTGAATTCAGTCACATTTGGGAGCCATGGTGGAATGCCAGCACCTAGAGGCCTTGGCCAATTCATTTCAAGTTGGCTCGAAGCCTGGAGAAATGACAGGTAAAAGCTTCGTACGAACATTTTCCTCATAAAATTTTCCAATTCCAGCCGATTTATAATTCATTCAAATTAATTTGACAAGACTTAAAATATGTGGTATTTGTCGTTTCTTTTCTTCCATACTGATGTGACGTGTCCCACTAGGAATGTTAGGTTCCTGTAGTCCTTAATGTGTTCAGATTTGTAGCAGCACGATGATTCAAAGGTGTCACTCTAAGAAATTCTGTAGATCCGACATTTTAAAGTTCCTGAACTTCTTCTGTTTCGCTGAGGTCTTGTCATGTGTCAGAGAGAAAGAGAGATAGAGACGTTTTCCTTTTTTTTTAAACATTAAATCTTTTGCCCTTCGATTGTGCCTCAGCTATTCCAATACTTTTAAAGTCAGGAGTTAATGCTTTTACGTAGAATTTAGGGGCACACCTTAGCTTCATTTTGCAATCTGAGCGTTCATCTTTAATACTCTTCTTTCATCTGAGCATTTTGTTCTGCGTGAATTCGAAATTTTGTTTCCTTTGTCATGATGCTATATACCCAAGTACGTAGCTCACAACATTGGCTTCCACTGAGAGAGCAAACATCACCGTCTGTGTGTGTGTGCTCTTTAAGTCCCGCTTTCTTGTTTTCTCCTGCCTTTTTGTCTGGCATCAACAGTCTTCGTTAAATTATGCTCTAACGCAAGGGCACCAGTGTCGCTTAACTTCTGTGTCCAACAACTCGTAGCTTTGTCAAGAAATGGCAGCCATTGGTTCTGAAGCTGCCTATTATTTTCCTTTGTCCACATTCCTCATATGTATAAATCAGTTCGCCTTTTAAAATATGGCCCGTTGTCAATTTGTCAAAAACTGGCTGAGGTTGTAAAGTGAAATAATGTTGTTACACTCTGACAAAGCTTTATGCGGATCAAACGGTTAGTTTATTTAGTAAATTAAAAGTAACATTCCTACAAGAATATAAGAACAACATACCTACAAGAATATAAGAACAACATACCTACAAGAATATAAGAACAACATACCTACAAGAATATAAGAACAACATACCTACAAGAATATAAGAACAACATACCTACAAGAATATAAGAACAACATACCTACAAGAATATAAGAACAACATACCTACAAGAATATAAGAACAACATACCTACAAGAATATAAGAACAACATACCTACAAGAATATAAGAACAACATACCTACAAGAATATAAGAACAACATACCTACAAGAATATAAGAACAACATACCTACAAGAATATAAGAACAACATACCTACAAGAATATAAGAACAACATACCTACAAGAATATAAGAACAACATACCTACAAGAATATAAGAACAACATACCTACAAGAATATAAGAACAACATACCTACAAGAATATAAGAACAACATACCTACAAGAATATAAGAACAACATACCTACAAGAAGATCCTATTAAGCTGAAAAATGAGAAAACAAGGCAGATCAGTTCATAAGGTCTGGAAAGTTTTTGCTTCAGCTTTTTCACTGTCGTTCTGTTGAACTTCCAGCAGAACAACGTTATTTATGTCTCAGGTTAATTTCTTACTCTCATTCCATTTTATTCAGCTTCAAAGCTTGCACATTTTAGAACCTTATCCGTTTGGTTGCAACTGTTGTTTGCAACGGCCACGCGATTGATAACAAACAACCCGATCGTTACACACACACACACACACACACACACACACACAGAGCCTGGGTGTTCACATGTATAATGCCTGGTGAGTGCGACACGGCAACGTATGCGAATTCTTATTTGTACACATTACTATGACAAGAGGAAAGACTCATTACCATTTAAGGAACGAATTTCTGGGTTTGTCTGGTCTCGTCTCCACACCGCCCAAGCTTCCTACAGAATTCAAGAGAGAGAACCCGCTCTGTAGTCTCATCCGATATTTAGCCGAAAGTCTGAAATTCTATATCCTCCCACTGTCTTTATAAGAATAGAAATAGCAATATCGGAAAGATGCATATATCATTTAGAAATAAAATGATTTCTCAATAAACTATTAAATACTTGTCAATAAGCAAAGCACGTGAAAATCCGCAATTTTGTTTGCTAGACCTGTGGTAGACCCGATTGAGAACCATTCTGTAAAAATTTTCAGTGCACGGTTCACATCATATAATGATTGCATTCAAATTTCAAGTTTTTGTGTTTTCGAAAAAAACCTCGTTTAATTATTTCACTTTACGTGAAAGTGAGATACATTTTATTGATTTGTTACAGAAAATCAAAAATAAAGGAAAGAGAAGATTATTTAGTGATGTCTAGTATTGAAGAAATAGAAAATTCCATCAAGGAATATTTTAGCGAGGGAGATTGGAGGGCGATCTCTGATTATGAAAAACTTCGTTTCTTCAATATGAAGAGAAACTACATGGCAATGCTCTCCTGTGGTAATGTATTTCTTTATTATTATTATTACTATTATATTTTTCTCTTTATTTTCAAATTTAAAGTTTTAAACGTTTGTAAACTATTGATTTTATTTGTTGTTGTCGTAAAAAAACTATATAAATGTTATGTATAAAAATTTCATCGTGTCTCTTTTAAGAAAATTAAAAAGTAGATTAAATAACTTAAAAGAGTAACCGCAGAAACACAAAGAATATGCCAGTGAAGGAGTCGGACACATTGGCAAAAGTAAATACTGACCCCGTTGCCAGTTGGGATTAGAAATCAAATTTATAATTTACAAACTTCGTACGAATGACTTCATTTATGAAATATTTCCTCAAACATTTGTTAATCTTGGTTAATCTGAATACAGCCATCAGACAAAGATAATAACGGGACCATATCCCAATGTTCTGATATTTCGTTTTCTAGAGCAACAATCATAAAGCTTGAAGAGTCGCGTCATTGAAAACGTCTCCAAAAAATGCCATTTCGTTTGAAAACGTAAGTAGGTAATTTCGGAAATAAATAAAAAGAGGGAATTCAAAGCACGTTCCAGTTGCAGTAATTCCCTGACTGAAACAGATTTATTTCAGTTAGAAAGAGAGGGTTTTACAAAGCTTTTTGAAGTCGTAAGTACATTCGAATACAGGCGCAGAATTGGATTCATGCATTTCAGTCTTACTGTATTATTGCCAATTTGTTACCTAATTAATGAAAAATTATAGTGTAGTTACTTAATGCATTATTTTCACAAGCAAAATTTCAGTGTATTTCATTCTAGGTCAGTTGCTGTATGAAGACTTCCCATATTGTGTCTGATATTCTCTGACCGAAACAGTTGTCCATAATATTTCTTTTTATATATTGACACTACTAAATTTTGTCTTGAAATATCAAATTTCAGGATGTTAATTCATTAGCAGAAACCTTCATAGAATGCATAGTAGCTCTATTTCAAACTTAAAGATAAATTAGAGAAATTACTATTTTTAAATTCTTACCAGAGAGATGAATTCACATGATTCATGTCAATTTTAGAATATAATGAATTACATCTGTTAGTTTCTTTTTTTCCCTTTTCTGTGTATTGCTATTGTATTTTGACTGATAAAATAGCTGATTGCGCTTTCTAAGAAAAGAACGTTGTGTTTCTGATCATCCAATGATAATTACATTAAGATCCAGAAAATTGTTTTTTTTAGAGAAGCAGCACCAATTTAAACCTCAAGAAAAACTGTGGAATATTTTTAGAATGTTCTTTCTTTTTACAATTCGGATCGCCATCTACCGCATCCGGAAAACCGTTCTATAACATATCTTGGAAATAAAAAAAGAAAGAAGGAACAAAAAGCAATAATTTAGACATAAAGGAAAAATAAAATAAAAATGTAATTAAACCTTGTGTTCCTGTTATAAAATGATTCATATTATTATCGCATGTAAAAAGTATCATGATTTCACTTTCTTGATCTCTTACATATGTAGCCTACCGAGTCTAAATCTTTTATACTACAATAACGGTTACGTCCAACCCTCATGTTCAAGACCTGCTATCTTATTGCTTCTCGTTCGAGATTGAGAATGGACGCTGAAAGTGTTGAATCTATTTCATTTTCAGTGTGTTTTGTTCCCCTAATTATACGAGTCCAACTTTTGGCTAAAAATAGAATTAAAGTTCAAGAAAAGTACAGAAATTTTGTGGCTTCTATAAAAAAAATGGAGCTTATAAAAACGAGCAATTTTATCATGTCGATTTTTAGTGAAAAATCAGTTTAAAATATTTTCCTTTCATTTACGACATTATAACGAAGTAAATTTCTCCGTCATTTTTGTCCACGCCGGGGCTCGAACCCGGGTCCCCTCATTCCGGAATAAGTCACTCTACCAATTGAGTTACGCGGACGTTCGTTCTTACTGCTATCTGCCTTTATGTCGTGTGCGTCCTGCTGGCAGGTACGTCACATCTCCCCCCCGAAAGAGGGCCGGGGGCATGGCCCACGGGTCAGCCGTGACCACAAATCGTTGCAGGCAGCCATCCGCTGTAGAACGTGCACCTGAGAACTCCCAGTCAATCTGGTGTGTGGAATGCAACGTCACACACATTAATTTTTCGAAGCGCTGGAGAAGGAATTCTCTTATTTTTCCTATCTCGCGGTGTGGAAAGAACATCACACCATTGCGAGATTTTGAACGGCCGGGTCATCCGGAAAGTTCGGGCGCCATTATAACGAAGTATCAGTCATTTTTGTCCACGCCGGGGCTCGAACCCGGGTCACCTCACTCCGGAATAAGTTGCTCTACCAATTGAGCTACGCGGACGTTCGTTCTGACTGATATCTACCTTTATGTCGTGTGCGTCCTGCTGGCAGGTACGTCACAACATATATAAAGCAAAGTGGAAAAACGCGAGTGTTTCTATCAGTGAATTGTTTGACCACTTCTAAATAATCTAGAGATCTAAAAGTTGTTATGCTGATAGGTCTTCAGGTTGAGATACCTAGAAAGTTCGAACATCAAAACTCGGCTTTGAAATACTGTCCGTTTGAATTGTTTTACCACTTCTAGAAAAGTCTGAAAACCAAAGTATTCAGAAGAGTGGCTTAGCCTTACTGTTCAAAATGCTGATAGATCTTAAGGTTCGGATATCTAGAAGAGTCCGAAAACCAAAAACAAATCAAAACGGCGGTTTTGGAATATTGTCTACTTGAACCTTTCTAATACTTCTACACCTAGAAATGTATGAAAACCAAAAAAGCCAAAAGGATTAGCCTTACTGTTCAAAATACTGATAGGTTTAAAGCTAATTATGCCAGAAACGTTGAAATGTGCAAACATTTCATGAAATTTTAATTTAAAATTAAGGGGCACCAAAGACTGCTGCTAGTTTACGTCAAACCGTATGCATTTACTTCACCACCTTGTTATAAATTGCAAAATACACTGACGGAAAAAAAATCCCAACACCAAGAAGGGGTTGTGTTCGATAAACGACAGTTGGTAGGCGGTGAGAGTACATCTGTAAGATGACGTCTTTACAGATTTCCCGCTCGGCGCATACGTGTGGCGCTAATAGCGCCCCTCGGAACATACAAAGCAGGTTTGCTGTAAGTACGCGCTGTAATGTTCGTGAGCGTTAGTTATCGTTGAGATTCGACGTAGTGTGTTGATGTTAGTCAAGAATGCCTTTAAGAAGACGAAGAAGCCATTATCAACAGCTCACGGAGTTTGAACGAGGTCGTGTAATAGGGCTACGAGAAGGTGGATTTTTGTTCCGCAATATTGCAGAACGACTTGGCAGGAATGTAGCCACTGTGCATGATTGTTGGCAGCGGTGGTCAAGGGAAGGTACTGCCTCAAGAAGACCGGATTCCGGCTGGCCACGTGGCACTACTGCGAGAGAAGACCGCCGTGTACGGCGTATGGCCGTGGCGCATCGTACCGCGTCTGCGGCAGCAGTTCGAGCTGCAGTTGCCACCACAGTGACACAACGAACTGTCACAAATCGGTTACTTGAAGGACAGCTCCGAGCCAGACGCCCTGTAGCGTGCATTCCACTTACTCCAAACCACTACCGTTTGCGACGTCAGTGGTGTCAAGCTAGAGCTCATTGGAGGACGGAGTGGAGATCTGTTGTGTTTTCTGATGAAAGCCGGTTCTGCCTGGGTGCCAGTGATGGCCGTGTGTTGGTTAGAAGGAGGCCAGGTGAGCGCCTGCAACCAACCTGTCTGCGGCCGAGACACACTGGACCTACACCTGGAGTTATGGTCTGCGGAGCAATTTCCTATGACAGCAGGAGCACTCTCGTGGTTATCCCACGCACCCTGACGGCACAGTTGTACGTCGGTCTGGTGATTCAACCTGTAGTGCTGCCATTCATGAACAGCATTCCAGGGGGTGTTTTCCAACAGGATAACGCTCGCCCGCATACCGCTGTTGTAACCCAACATGCTCTACAGAGTGTCGACATGTTGCCGTGGCCTGCTAGATCACCAGATCTTTCACCAATCGAGCACGTATGGGACATCATTGGACGACAAGGCCAGCGTCACCCCCAACCAGCATGAACCGTCCCTGTATTAACCGACCAAGTGCAACAGGCATGGAACTCCATCCCACAAACTGACATCCAGAACCTGTACGACACAATGCATGAACGTTTGCGTGCTTGCATTCAACATTCTAGCGGTTACTCCGGTTATTAATATACCAGCATTTCACATTTAAAATGGCTCTTCTCGCGCTTACATTAAGCTGTGATCTTGAAACCTTAATCGATTAAATATGTTAGCTCTACAAATGTATTGCCGCCATTTCATTCCTGTACAACTATTTTTTCTTGGTGTTGGGATTTTTTTCCGTCAGTGTAGTTACCGATCTTAAGTTACTTTTGTTTCCCTTATTTACTTTTCCCTTTCTTTAATTTTATGTTCAAAAAATAATTTGATAAATTCACCGTTCGGAAAACGGGCACGAATGCTATTGTTACATATGTTACTTTTGTCTTATGTCTCTAGGACTAGATGCAAAGCCTCCCTTTTTCATGGAGTGCGAGAAACAGGACTTAAAAAGAAAACGCCCAAGTCAGAGAAGAGGCAAGAATTTCGCAGAGAAACCTGCAAAAAGATTCCACTTTGAGTCGCCCAGCAGTAAGAACCAATATTTCATTTTCCTTACTTTCATCTGCTTCTTGCTTTCCTTTTGTTTTTTCTGCGTCCATGTGATATGAAGAGTATTGTGAATTTTATTTTTTCAATGTTAGCTTCTTGTCCAACGAAATATGTGCTAAACAATTGCTATTTTAGTGTCAGTTTTGGCATCAGTCGCAAACGTCTTCTGTTCACTTAGAAAAGTACAGAGCTTCCTTCAGAGGTAGCTGGTACCATCCATAAAAGAATTTATTCACCGATGACATTGTTTTTTCGTAATCGTCGCTAACACTACTGTCTTCATGAAAGGAAAATGTGAAAGTTTCTAGCCAGAATTTCTTATTTATTTTCAGAACTGTTCGATGGACATGTGTTTTTAGCAAAGCAATGAATGGTTTTCATGCCAGAGTATTATACCCAGAACTCAGCTGAAATTATAACCCGCCCCTTCCGATGACCTAATAATTGGCATTGTATATGAGAATTTCAGGAACAACGACTCCAAATTTTCAGTGCCAGGTATATTCGACTTCGAAGTCCACTGCTAACGTCAGAAAATTATCCACATTTTCGTTTTACTAAAATAGCAAACTTAAATGTTGTTAAAAGATCATTCAAAAGAAGAAATGTTTCTTCAGACAGGTATGAAAATAATGCAAGAGGTACGTGCTTGGAAAGGATCATTTTAAAAGCCAGCCACACATGAAACAAACAATTTGTGTACTTTAATGTGTTATGTCTTTGACGGCCTTAAAACACCTGAACGAAATAAATTCAAACCTGTTGTTGCTCTGAGTTTCTATTAAGTATGTCGGTATAAAACAGATATTTGGTTTGCCAGTACTGTCTCGGCTAATTTCTATGTATCATCCGACTGTCTTGTCGGAACTAATTTATTTATTCATCGGGGCAGCTAGGAAATTAACAAAATGACAAAAAAGCGTTAAAGAGATCCAGAAGCGGTTATGAAGGCGTATATTTCGAGAAAAAGTTTTACAATTAAAAGAAATATGAGATAATTTTTTCTTTCAGTTAGGCATTGGACGATAGAGGCAATCTTGTTTTCTCCATTTTTCTTAAACCATCATCTATAAGAAAGCCGATGCTGATAAAAAACTTATTTTTAGTTCTCATAATTAACAGGAGCGGCACTTTTCCCGCCATGCATATGCCAATTCGATTGGAGTTAGCAATTCATTACTACTTTATATATAACAAAAATTCTATTGTAGAATCCCTGTGTTTGAAATCCCTGTACTCAGTTTCGCAGTTCTGGTCCACATGGCAGCGAAGGAAGAAAGCGCACACTAGTGGACAAAATGTATTTGGAAGAAACTGCTATGGAGTAGGGATAGAAGTGCGTGGAAGTTCGTTATGCAAATTAGAATCACTACACTTCAACTTTTACTGTGTTTTCGTCGTTGAAGGTGAACAAACTATTTTTTCTCTCAGAATTCCGCGTTTATTAAAAACATCTATGCCATAGCAGTTGACAAACATATCATCATTTTTACAAAATGTTGGTAAATCTCATACGAAGAATAAGATTTGAAACCATATCAAGAAAAGCCACAATGTCAACTTCAAGAAGAGGAAAGAACGAAAAATAACAAATCCTTTAGTTCAAAACTATGAAAATCTATCAAAGCTTTTGGCGAATGCTTCAGAATAACGACATCATTCTGAGAGAGCGCAGAACTGTTCTAAAATGTTCGCTATGATAGTGTCAGATACTCATGATGTCCTTTAACACACTCAACAGACATTAAAGGTAAGAAACATTGACCTTTTATGCCTGTTCCGCAAAATGAAGCAAATTCTCTGTGCGTGTGCCTGTGCTCGTAAGATGAAAATAAAAAAGAACATGCTTAATGAGGATGAAGACAAATGACCAGAGGTTGTGCGTCATTGCGCTGTAGGGATGAAGAAACATAAAAGCTTTTATTAGAGGATGGTGTAGAGAAATCTCCCGGCTGTGATCACCATTTGTGGGGTACGGCGACTTTAGAAATTATAAATGGAAAAGTCACCGGCTTACCGTAAGGATCAGCAGCATATTTCGTTAGGAGAGCATCATCACACGGAATAAAATGCATAAAATTGAAACAATGTATCTCATTAAAAGTCTAAAGGCTTTTCAAGATTTCTTTAAATTCAGATGTCAGTTTCCCCTTTGAGTGTCACAACTCGGAGAAAAAAAAATGATTGTTACCAAAGGGATCTCGAATGTAACTTAGCAGCTGCTAATCGGCTTTTCGAAGTCTGTTTTTTGTTGTTGTTTATTTTTTATTCATTCATTTCTCTTTCCGTTTTCCTCTTTTTCTGACATTATGTAAATAATCATTCATAACTTCAGTGCCCTCAAGGGTAAAAGTATGTCTCACAATAAGTACATTTTCTTTTCAGCATCAAAGGGAGAAGATGCTGATAGTGATTCAAGTACAAGTGCGGATGCAGACTGCAGCACAAGAGCGCAAACAGATGCTGTTTCTTATTCAAGGTCAAGTTCGACATCAGTAACAGATAATGATGTTTCAAAGGCATCCATTTCAAGAATCCCAGGAAATGCTTCCCTCTTTTCAAGGCCATCAACTTCAGGAACAGCACCACAATCTGAAGTATATTTAAGGCCATCTACTTCAAGAACAGGAGCATATTCTGAACTGTGTTCAAAAGCATCAACTTCAAGGACACCAGCAAAACTTTGTGCTTCTTCAAAGGTAATGTGTCAAATGATTCCTCAAACGGTAACATAAGATAGTCACTACTCGGTATACTTTCCTGTTCTAATTTATTTATTTATTCGACAGTTGTTAATGACACAAAAACTATGTTTGGTCAAACAGCAATGTTTGTAATACAGTAGATTCAAAGGTCGGCTCGGGCCACTGAGTGTTGTTCTCCATCATTTTCAGAAATTTAAAACTTGAATCTCCTGTGTTATATTTTGTTGTTTTCTCTGATGCAATTGTAAATTAATCAAAAATTCATTCCTTTTTCAGCACTTGCCCGAACTCTTTTGTAAAACATTTATGATTACTTGATCAATCGTTCCATTGAATAAATGTCTAAAGGTCAGGGCCCTAGGAAGAAGAGAAACACGGAAACACATTGCTGTAATATCTGCTCTTCACATAGAAGTTGATGTTAAATGTACAACGTTGCACACAAGAACTTTGCTATGTGGACGAATTTGAAACTCAAGCAAGAAAAAATAGAGAAACGTACGGACGCGTTTGTCTAATCAATGTGATTCTTTCTTATTATGCATACAGAGTTCGTGTTTTATTCATATAGTAATGGAACTCATTGCGTGGAAAGACGCCCTTATGTAGGAATTATCGACTTTAAGTTTTTGAATTACTCTCCGGACTACAGAATCCAGACGAGAAGAAATGAAAAACAAAGAAAGAAATACCAAAAATAACATAGCAATAAAAATGACACCCTGGAAAGAAATATCTATTTAAGAATGAAATATTTTCAAGAGTGTTGAAATATTTTCTACAGTGGATCTCTTTTCTCCCTTCCTTTTTCTCTTTCAGTCTGCCTTTTTCTCTGACTGTCTGTCTCTCTCTGACTCTGTCTCTCTCTCTCTCTCTCTCTCTCTCTGTTTAAATGAATTGATTTCGTGATGACCTGCTGTATAGGTGCATTTCTCCTTTGGTAATAAAGGACTTGAACAGTTCCTTGAAAACTGCGAGATATCTGAAGCAGAATTATTCCAACTTTTAAATTGTTCATTGTAATTGCATCTGTAAATTAAGAAGGGAATTTTTTAATGTCGGGTTTATATGTGCAAGGTGTTTTTTCTACGAAATTTCTTTCTCCTATACGCAGCGGTCAATGTGTCGTTAATTGGTCCACGTCGCAGATTTAACAAAATGCAACTTTCAGCTGCGTTTCTTAATGCAACGTTCATGTTGAAAATGGGATGTGTGAATAGCTTTCCGTTCAAAGCAGTAATCATAGCTTGATGTGTGTCCAGAAGGTTCAAATGATTTCTGTTTTAAGCTGATGACCCCAGAAGTGTATCGTGATATTAAGATGTCCCCGACCGTAAATTAAGGTCGCTGATTCCAGGGGAGGGAGAGAAACAGAATCATGAAACAGAAATATCATCCGGACCTAGCGTCAATTTGAGTTCGGTACTGTAATTAGTGGTACTGTAGTGATTTTAGAACTTTGTTGTTATTATTGAGAATTTAATTCACTAATACAGTATAATGACCTTGAACTAAATTATTCGCAAAGCATGTCACGTAATAAACTAAATTTCACAAACTAAAATAACGCCCAGTGTAAAAAAAAATAAAGGAGAAAAACAGCCACTTAGTTAACTTGAACTGGTTTTATTTTCTATGCATGAAGTAATAACGAATAGAAAGTTGCAGTCACAAATACACTTTATCTTTGACAATCATCAGTTTATAAATCATCCGGTTATCCTAACAGCAAGATTATATTCGTAATAAACAATCTCCTCAGTATCGCTCCTACAAGTTTTATATCCCTCAGACATGAACACACTCGTCTTAATTCTTTACTTTCATTTGATTAAGTGTTTGCGTTGCCAAACGAACAATTTGTTCAAAGAAAATGCGCCGTTCAGTAAGCAACTCTTTAACAGGGAACCAACGATATTTATATAAGAGACTGAAATTCAAAAAGGAAGGTTAATTAGAGGTATACATCCCTGCCAGAACCCTTCTCTCAGAAAGACTGTATGAGTGAGTGACTCGGACAGTTCCCTGTTCTCAATTATAACAAAAATGATGTCTTTGCATGAATGCAAACTAAAGTGGAGAATGATTTCATGTAACACAAAATGAAAGCTTTGGCTGCCATTTTCTCTCCCATTTTCCCATTTGTTTTCCAATTTTTGCAAAGTGAATTGCTCTAAATGAATGAATTTTTCTATATTGCTGTTGAACAGTTTAAGTTTAGTATTTTACGTGAATGGCATTTTATTTGAAGTTGGTGATTATTATCATTCCAATTTAACTTTGTATTTGTGCAGTATATTAGTAAAAAAATTAAATATGAAATAATAAGGTCAATGAAAAATAACAATACAAATTGTTCTCCTAAGTCTTTAAGCTTTGCTCCTAAAACAAAAACCGGGAATTTGCTGTGGTGTCTAAAACCTAAGGACCAACGCTCTTTCAAAGGTTATAACCATAGAATTTCACGTAACAGCTTCTGGCCTGTCAATTTGCATAACGGGACGTTCAGTAGAAATCCTGTGCACATGCACAATATCGAATCGTGCGAACAGGAGTCACGTGATGTCATTTAAATGGATAAAAGAGGAAAGGGCGCAGTAACCGACATGTCTGAAGGAAAAGATCAATGTGGAGGCATAAAGATACGAATGTATTATTCACGTTATGTCTCAAAGACATCATCTAGATGATTTCACGTGGGAAGGAATTACAGAGGACCTGGAAGAAGTTCGACGAGTGAGTGATGTTACCAGAAAGTTTAGAATCGTACATAGTGTGGTATCCAGGATCTGGACAGCTTTTCAAACCAATGGAATGTGTCCCAGAATCATGCTAGGAGGTTGCCCTCGCTCTACTACGACGCATGAAAACATAGTTTGAATTAAAAAAACAAAACGCAACCTCTGCAGCACAGCTGGTCAGAATGTGAGTAGACTCCATTCTAGTAGAGGAACGCGGATATCCCGACAAATTCTGACGAGACTTCTGAGACATATAGCGCTATACGATCGAAGATGTGTAGTTTGCGTCCCTCAATTCAGAGCTGAAAGTAGCGTACGTTTTCAGTGGGGTCATATCGACAGAAATTGGACACGTCATCATTGGGCCAATGTACTCTTCACAGAAGAGAGCCTGTTCTCGGATTCTAGACATCATTTGCTCTGGCGTGAAAGGGATACTGCGTACCAGCGCGAGAATGTGCAGGAAAGGGACAGATACTGCGGTGCCGTGGCCATGGTGTGGGGCGGCGTCACGATTAATGGACACACCGAGCTACAGGTGCTGGGAAATGGGACTATGGCGGGCCAACGATATTGCAACAAAGTTTTTCTACGTGGTGTTCCATTATTCTGTGATACTAATTTAGGCGAAGACTTTCTGTTCATGGATGAGAACGCGACACCTCATTGTACGAGAGCAGTGCAGACAATTCTGGTGAACGAGGATATTCATCGCATCGACTTGCCCGTACGCTGTACAGATATCAACCCCATCGAACACATCTGCGACGCAATGGGGAGACGCATTGGTGCTCGAAACTCCCCATCCAGGAAACAAGCTGGGCCTCACCCGTGTTCTGAGGAAAGAGTGGACCAAATTGCCTGATGAACTCCTGGATGACGGAGTCTCCTGAAAAGCTGAAAATAGCTCATGACGATGCGTGTCTGGTGAGGATCGGTAAAAATCTCAATTAATTTAATTAAATTTTTAAGACGGAAGTACTGGCTAAAATAATCCCGAAAGAAATTTATAACAGAGGTACTAATTTATTCAAACAAAGGGAAAGCTGTCGGCCAGAATATATTTGCACAGATGTTTGAAAACAAACAGCTCTTTTTGAATGAATTTATGAAGCTTCTTAAATGGGTTGTCTTCAAAATTACATGGCTGAAACCACGACCTCAATCTCTGAGTCTGGAGACTGCTTTAAAGAAAAGAACATTAGTTTTTATTAATATTAGTTACTTCTGACTGACGAAATTTTGTTTTTCCTAAATTATGTTAATTTCTGACACAATCACATTTCTAAAATGGTATCCTAGTGCAAAAAACATACGGTGAATAAAATGAAGACAATAGTTGTTTAGCATTTGCCTTACAATCTAGGGAGAAAAATTAGAAACCAGAAACAGTGATTCATGCCTAGAAAATAAACATTAAATTATTAGAAGTTAGAACAGAGTCTTAGAAATGAAGCAGTTGTAAGCACTCGAAATAACTTTTCGACACATCTAAACCAGTTCGCAAAGTGAGAAAAAGGAAAAGCTATCCTAAGAATTTACACCAAGATACCTACACGTTGGGAAGCTTGTATTTGTATACCCTTGAGTAAAATATTAGGATTTCTTAATGGCAAAAATTTTCATTCTTATTTTATTATATATTTTTACTACTATAACATGCATTCATATTAAATTTAGAATGAGTATTTATTTCATAAACTGCTGATTTCGATAATTTTTAAAACATTCATTTATGTTTTGATTTTTTTTTTGCAGGACAAAGCTTTGGAACGTAAGAAGGCGATCGCGAAAAGAATTCGTCATTTGATTAGGACCCGATATTTGAGTTTATCAAAATCGTACTTGGCAAGATTGTATAAAATTATAGAAAGGCAAAGACAGAAGCAGATGAAAGTGGAAGTATTCAAACCAAAATCCAAACATCCTGAGTCCATAAAAGCAGAGGAACTGCCACAGCAGCAGGGAAAGCAAGAAAATGTCACTTCACTGATTGCGGAATCAATCGAGAAAACCGAATTGGATGCTGTAGTTATCCAGTCAGATGATCAAGAATTAAGAAAGGGCGATAAGCAGCCTGCAGAAGAAGAACTGCGGAAGACAAATGAAATTGCCTTTGTCTCCGAAGAAACAATGCTGCCAATAGAAAACCAATTTGGCAGCGAAGATAAATTACAGACAAGAGCTAATCAGTCTTCGACAGAAGACATGATAAATATCAAGGAAAATCTCAGTGAGAATGGAAAAGTGACCGAAGGAAGTCCATCTCCTTCTGAAAGAGATGAAACTCTCTTGATAATGAAGAACCAGACAGAAAAGGAAGAGATAGTCAAGACCAATGAGATCCACTCTGGAATCGAAGAGAAAGAGATGGTCGAAAAACAACTGTTTGACAGGGAAGAGATTTTAAGAAATGACATCACTCATACTGCCACTGTAAACGGATCAACAGCCAGGAAAGATCAGTCTGCCAAGAAAAACGTAGTAACCAGAAAAGGTAATCCTAAGAAGGGAAAAAGGATTAAAGAAATCGCAGATCCTGAATTTGGACACCACAAGTGGAGGTAAGATGTTTACATAGAAGACACATTTTTTAAATGTTCTGTATAATATTGTGCTATTACTTGCATTAAAATGTGTTCCATTTTTTGATTTAGGTTTTTACCAAGCCACGTAATAGATCCAGATTGTATTATTAGCACCTCAGGCATAGAGATCTTATTTTATGATGTGTTATTAGACTCATTTGTCAACTTGTATGGAATTTTGTTTAAGATGATGAAAAAAGTCAAAAGAAACCAACGAGTTCGTCTCTCAGTAAAGTTGTTTTTGGCCGGCAATGAGTTTTTTGTGGTTCGAAATTTTTAGGAGCGTTATCACGAACTAAATTCTGTACATTTCTGGTATTTTTAAGTAAACTTATTTATTTGAAAAGAAAAACCTCTATGAGAATTTTCAAATTCGCGCTAAAAATCTACACAACGTATCCGTTTGATCCTGTAGATTTGGTGCCTCTGTGATCCTATTCCATTCCTAAATAGCAAGGATATCAGTAACGTAATTTAACATCTTATGAACAACTTTGCTTCATTCTCATTATGTTTATTGAAAGTATAATAAAAGCAATTTACTCGGTTTAGTGTGCGCTAAATTATGATTTTGTTTCCGACAGATTAAAGTTCTGTAAATACATGAACATTTTCAGCAGCATTTGGAACTTAGGGAAAATTCTACATTAAATGGACTTGATTCTAATGCTTTATCATTCAAGGCTGAAATAGACTGGCCTTTCGTCCGAATCTCGAAATGTTCTCGTGCTTTTTTTGTTTTGTTTTGTTTTTAAAATATGTGGCGTAAAGGAAGTCTTGACCTTTACGCTAACTTAAAATATCAACATACTAATAAATTGCTCCTAAATGAAACAAACCTTAACGGCCAGACGAAACATATAAAACAGAAGTCAACTTACGGAAAAAAAGTCCTTTATTCGGAATGGAAAGCACACCACTCTCCACACATTTATCTCAACACTATTCAATTCTCTCGTACAGCACTTTCTTAACAACGCTCATCATAATCGCTCACAATAATAGCTCTCAATAATCGCTCTTATCAACACACCTCAATAATCGCTCTCAATAATATCAACACCTCTCTCACAACAGATCAGTCGTCGCTTTTATCTCTTGTTCTTATCTTATTACATGCATACGTCACGTGCATTCAACCTCAATTGTGTTGCCAAACGTATTCTTTTGAAGGAAAAGATATTCCGTTAAGCGTGAAGAATACTGAGAATAAACTCAAGATTTACATAGTGAAAGAAACTAAAAAAGGAAAGTTAATCTAGAATATACGTCACAACTATTCATACATTGTGCTATGTTTCCTCTTGTTTTCCTTGCATTTTTGGGTTGTCATAATGTCATCCATTTTAAAATCGTTCTCTTTGTATCTAGGAAACAGGGAAGGACGTTATTCCAGGCGTTCAGTTTCCAAAGTGAATTACAAGGAGCCCAGAGATCTTGATGATGACGACTTCTTATGTAAATACTTTTCTCTTATACCTCAAATTATTTCGTACATCAAGTGATACAATTTAAAATATTTATCTGCTTTCACATTTCTGGATATTATTTATTATATCATTTCATTCTTTAAAAGTTATTTACTTATAAAATAGGAAAACCCCATTTAAAGGAGATAAGTTTCAGTGGGACGATGTATGGAACAATAATAAATGGAATACCTTGAGTTTACTTTTGATATCAGTTTTTGGACTGAAGTGAATGTTGGAAATGCTTCTCGTTCATCCTTAGAATGCCCCTTGATATGCATATGTAAAAATCAGGTATTTTCAAACTTTTTTATTGTTCTTGCGTCCCATGATTTGAGAACTTGATATCTTCTTTTTCAGAAGCACAACTTGCTCAGATTCGTGATATTAATATTATATATAAATTTAGTACAATGTATCCACTTTTATGTGTGTGTGTGTGTGTGCTTTGCAGCTAAGAGGTCAGAATGGAACAAAAACTATGGTTATGATTATCATAATTTTTTTGGAGACTGGAGGAAAACAACTTTCCCTAGAGAAGGGTTTAATGTTATTCTTGTCACACAAAAATAACCATAAGCTAAATAATAAGAAATGCCTGTTAAGAATTGTATTGTTTAAAACTTTTGATTAGTGAGCTAAAAAGAAATTCTTGTGCACACGAAGATGTTACGCATATTTTCTGGCATACCCTTTTCGTAACTTCCCTGCGAGGTGGAGGTTCGATAACCGGTTTTCACAAAGTGAATGAACGAGAAATTTCCTCTATTAAGTGTAATATAAGAAACTGAAGTATTAAAAACGAAATGTTTTTTGTGTCTTTCCAAGTTTTCCATGCGTTGTTGAGAAATATGTCGGGTTAATAAACCGTTGATTTCATGTCATCAAATACTAACAGGTATTCGATGATTACTTCATTTAAAATTACCTCCTTCTAACCAATACTACGCTCATTGGGTTCAAAAGTCTGTTTAATGCATGATGTTTTCATTTAATGTATGTTAGAAGGAATTTTTTGAAATTCCTACTCATCAAGACAATCGCAAAATTTCTGCTGCAACTCTGAAATTCATCAGACGAATTTCCGAATTCCCACATTAGTCTTCCAAGTTTGTTGTTTCACTTAAAGTCACAAAAACTTCTTTCCTATGAAACACAGATATTAATCAGACCGAAATGCGCGTACAGTAAATTTTTCTGTTATTATTGTATATCTGTATAACCCTGTGTTATACCTGATTCACATTAGCCAAAAAATCATAGCTAACAATTGTTTTCCGAAGATTGCTATCAGTGCTGTTATTTTTCATGTAACTAATGAACAGTTTCTGTTTTCATGGGTATGTAGTCGAATATATAATGAATTAGCTTTATTTGCTTTCCGCTAAGCTAATTATTATGAATGATTCTCTTCTTACCAGCTAACTAATGATATACTTGCACTAGGCTTCAAAATAATGAATTCCCAAAAGGGTGTTGTTACTAGTTAATTACGAACTTAAACAAAGTCTCAACGCTGGTTATTTATAGTAAGTATTAAACCTAACAGCCAGACAGAGGTCTGACAAAAACTATGAATTGAGAAAGACTGAACTTACAGAAAAACTTGTTTATTATGATGACTCCTGGTCAACTAAGGCACTCATATATCACTACTACATAACAACACACTGCAACGCAACACACCACCAACACCAACTACACCAACAACACCAACAACACCCCAAGTCTCGATGAACGCGCCTATATACTAGCTACCACCACGTCATGACTTACACTCATTGCCAGATCTCATTCAGCTGGGTGAAATAATATTTCGTTCAGTAGGAAGATAATTTACATAGTAAAATAAAATAACCAGAGATAGTAAAATCAAAAGGAAAGTGAATATAGAGTATACGTTACATCATCTCCCCTTAATTTTTCTTTTTCTTTTTTTCTTTTTCTTTTTTTGTTTCCGAAAAACCTATCAATTTTGGAGTGTAAGTCTTACATTTCGTTGATTGACGTTTCTCGACCTCTTTTTTGATTTGTTGTTTGGTGGTAGCCGTATTTACATTATCAAACTTGGCATGACAATTTACGAAATCTGTATTCGCCTGTGAAATTTGTAGTGTAGAACAAAACAAACCTGCATCGGCATACTTTCCTTTTATTCTGCCTAGCAGGAATCACTTTTAATTTCAAATGACGTGCTCATTATTCGGTGAATACATACCAACTGTATCAGCAGCGAAGATTGCCTGAAGCTGCCTAACAGTAACAATTTTATTATTTTCATTTCAAATTACGTTCGTCTTAGTCGTTGAAATACATACCAACTGTATCAGCAGCGAAATTTACCTGGAGCTGCCTAACAGTAACAATTTTATTATTTTACCCCTAAGCACATAGATATATATAAAAAAAGTGGATTAGTAGATGGACATAGAAGAAATATAAAAAAAAAAAAAAACACACATATATACACAAAAAAGAATGCATAGGCCCACACGAAAAAAAGAAATTCTGACACGCCAACTGGTCGTGCAGGAAAAACAACAAACTGAGAAAAGAACCTGTCCACGAGAACTTACTTATCTCGAGGACGCATAAAAAATTCTAGTGCGATAACGTTTTCCAGGCCTCATGGGACTGGTAAAATCAGGTGGCTTGGATCTCTTCCGTGACGGGAATGGAACTGGAACATCGGTCTGCTGTCGGTCAGGAAATCCCGGCGGCTGACGGGAACGATCAGGAATGGCGGAAATCCTTCGGTCCGAAACGGCTGAAGTCTGTGGGTCCAGAAATCCCTGCGGCTGAGAAGAACGGTCAGGAGTCTGGCGGTCTGGAAATCCCTGCGGCTGAGAAGAACGGTCAGAAGTCTGGCGGTCTGGAAATCCCTGCGGCTGAGAAGAACGGTCAGAAGTCTGGCGGTCCGAAAATCCCTGCGGCTGAGAAGAACGGTCAGGAACGTCAGAAGTCTGGCGGTCTGGAAATCTCTGCGGCTCAGAAGAACGGTCAGAAGTCTGGCGGTCTGGAAATCCCTGCTGCGGCTGATAGGAACGGGCTCCCCCAGGCTTTGGATATGAAGTCCCTTGGTGCTGGGGCCCGTTGTGTCCTTCCAGTATCTTTTTGGACGGACATGTCTCCGGCCACATCGCTTGCTTTCGTTTACGCCCACGGGGCATGACAGTAGTAGCAGGCATCGGTCCTGTTTGCCCTGAACGTAGGTTCCAGGGGCGAAACCCGGGTGGATGCAAAGATTTCTGCCTTCGTCGCTGTTGCGGCGAAGCAGATTGGGGAGACAAGTCACGTTTGCGCCCAGCCTTTGGTAGTGCTGGACGGGTTGGAACCGGAAATGGAGTATGCATAACTGATAAGTCCGAAATGTCCGAAGCCTCTGAGTCGCTGCTGTAATTCAGTGGTCGAGCAGGGCGATGTTTAGATTTACCTATAGGAATACTTTCGGACGAGGTATTCAAAGAAGAAGTAGCCCGCGTTGGTGCAGAGTTATCCGGAAACGGCGCAGCAATAGTCTTGGCAATGGTTGGAGGGAAAGGAACGATACTAGTATTCGACGAACTCGATTCGAGCCGTGGTCTCATGGGAGAATCAGGTTGCGTGTGTAGAAACCCTTCTGGAGGGGAGGGTGAAGGAAAAATCACTGGTGATTCTTCAAAAATGTTCGGTGGTTCGTCCAAAATTTCTGGCGATTGAACATGAGAAATAGATTCTTGAGTCTGTGGCGCAGAAGGTTGAGTAGGATTGATAATGAAATCGATATTCCGTTCATGATACTTGCGACATTGATCAACATGTACATATTGAACATGGTTGTCCGGTTTCTCCAGAACAATATTATTTTCAAAGACATTTGTCACCCGATATGGACCTTCGTAGCTGGGTGCAAATTTCTTCACTAAAGTATGCGAAACAGAAGACTGGAAGTGCGTTTCCAAGAGAGTGAGATCTCCAACGACAAGATCTGGTTCCCTACGCCTAGAATTATAATATCGTGCTTGAGCCGCTTGTGCTCCTAGCATTGCAACACGAGCTTTTTCTGCCATAATGTGTACTGATTGCGGAGTTGGTCGCTGGTTTAATTCGTCGATAATCCCCGTTAAATTTTCAAAAGGGGTTTTAATTTTGCGACCCAGAAAAAGTTCTGCAGGAGTAATTTTAGTAGACTCGTGGACAGACGAGCGGAGGGCGAACGCAAAAAAGTTCTAAATGGTCATCCCATCTTTCATGATGGTCCATTACGAAAGTCGCAATCATTTTCACTAGCGTTCGGTTAACACGTTCCGCAGGATTACTCTGGGGATGATATGGGGAAATGAATTTATGTTTAATGTGTAATCTCGCACACATTCTTTCAAAAATGTCAGAAATAAATTGAGGACCATTATCCGAAACTACTTTATTAGGTGCACCATATCTAGAAAATACTTCATTAGCTAAGACATTACAAATAACCTCAGTCGTAGCGGCTTTAATGGGAAAAACTTCAACCCATTTAGAAAAATTATCAGTTAGTACTAAAACATAACGAGCTTTATTTTTAACAGATAATGGATAAGGTCCCAATAAATCTATGGAAATAATATCAAACACATGAGAACTTGAACTAGATTTCAAGTGACCGGCCGGTCTTACATTACGGTAATTATTAATCTGACACAAGTGACATGATTGAACGTATGCGAGCACACTTTGGTACATGCCAGGCCAATAGGCAACATCCCGCAATTTACAACGGGTCTTGCGAATACCTAAACGGCCTGCAAGAGGTTTGTCATGAAATTCATTTAAAAGAGCCATTCTAAGGGTTCGCGGAATACATGGGCGAAACTCTGCCCTAGTAGTCCGAGACTTTGTATAATAAAGAAGACCCTCTATTACTTCAAAATGTTGTGACCTTCCAGCCAGAGAAGGATCACTTGGTAGGGGCGAACCCGCAAGCAAAAAATTGTAAATATCCCCAAAATCTGGATCATTTATTAAGTCTGCCATTATCTGCTCTCTGGATGTGATATCAGCTATCAGAAGTAAAGGCTGACATCCAGGAGTAGTTTCGGTGGGGACCCCACTAATCGGAACGCGAGATAATGCGTCCGGTAATTGATTCTTATTACCTGGCTGATACGAAATTTTTATATTGCTCTCTTGTAACTTCAGAGCCCACTTCATAAGTCTTTGAGATAGGTGCTTAGCAGAATTCAAATACTGAAGGGCAGAATGATCCGTAATTATGTTAACTGTCAATTCGTTAAGATAACATTGAAATTTATTCAGTGCATACACAACAGCAAGACATTCACGTTCCGTAGCTGAATAATTGCGTTCAGCTTTGGCTAAAGTACGAGACGCAAAAGCTATTGGATGCCCAGCTTGTGACAAAACGCAACCAAGACCAACTCCGGATGCATCAGTATAAATATCAAATTCTTTAGAATGATCCGGGAAAGCCAACACCGGAGGCTGAGTCAATGCAGACTTCAGTGTTTCGAATGCAGCGTTAGCTTCAGGTGTCCAAATAAACTTCTTGTATTTACGCTTTAAAGCATACAATGGCTCACATATGGTAGCATAAGCGGGGACGAACTGCTGATACCATCCGGTCATTCCCAGAAAGCGGGATAGTTCTTTTGCTGTTTTAGGCCGAGGAAAGTCAACAATAGGCCTAATTTTTTCATTATCCGTGAATAAGCCGTGGGGAGTAATTTTCAACCCCAGATATACAATCTCGTCCCTCGCTATCTGGCATTTACTAGGTTTTAACGTCAAGCCAGCATTGTATATAAGTTGGAACACCTGTTTGAGCAGAGAAAGGTGCTCGTCAAAAGTCTGATGTGATAATAATATCATCCAAATAGACATGCACATGGGGACCCAGGACAGGTCTGAGAACCGTGTCCATAAGCTTTTGGAAAGTAGCAGGTGCAGAAGCTAAACCAAAAGGCATACGTAAATATTCATAGGCCCCAAAAGGAGTCACAAAGCCTGTTTTATCGACCGAGTCCGGATGTACTGCCACCTGCCAATATCCACTCGCCAAATCCAAAGTTGACATCCATTTGGTTGACGACAAGTCATTTAAAATATGTGACATGACAGGTAGGGGATAATTGATTGTTTTTGTGACTTGGTTGAGCTTGCGAAAATCTGTCACGAAACGAAATTCATTTGGTTGTTTCTTTGGAACCAAGAAGGCAGGGGCCGCCCAGGCACTTGTTGATTCCCTGATTATGCCCTGCTTAATCATTTCTGCAATTTGACGTTGCATTTCCTGTTTTTTATGTGGAGCACAAGGGTAAGGTTTCGTCGCAATGGGTTTCGAACCATCAGTGTCAATAACATGATAAACCACCTGTGTGAAACCAGGTTGATCCGAAAATAAACCAGGGCTTTCCTGTAAAAGGAGAGAAAGCTGGTCTCGTTGCCCCTCATTCAATTGGTCACTCAACAATAAACTCGTAATATCTACAGGAACCGTCGGAATCATTTCGACAGGTTCCAGAAAGGAAATCACATGTTGTACAAAATTCAAAGTTATTTGAAACTTGTTAATAAAGTCCATACCCATGAGACATTTCACGGGTAGCTCGTCTATAAGCAGGAAAGAATGTGTAAACCGAGCTTTTCCCAGCCCTAAAGATAATGTGACAGTTCCTGAAATACTGAAGATTTCGTTATTTGCACCTCGCAAATACTGCGTTGCAGGCTGAACATGTATTGCAGAAAAAACATCATTGCAAAACTTTGTATTTAGGGCTGATATCTCAGACCCAGTGTCGAACTTTGTCTCGACAATAATGTCTTCAAGTGTCAAGAATACATCAGGCAACTGAGGAGTTTGAACAGTCACTAATACTGTTTTAGGGTCAGAATGTTTGGTATCAGGAAGCAGGACCGACCCTTCATCTACTTCCTGTGGAAGTTTAAAGGAATTCTGGTGGGGTTATCATATGGTTGGAAACCTCGACCCTGCCGGGTATCGGGAAAATTTTCACGATAAGGAAAACTGCGTGACCCCTGCGTCGGGAACTCCGCGTGTCTGTTGACATTTTCATATTCGTTACGTCTGCCCTCAGCACGGGCAGAAAAATTATCATTGCCCTGGGCATGAGAACGTTCCAAATGCTGCTGAGTGAAACGGGGTCGAGCATACTGTGCATTATGACGATATCCCGAAGCTTGTTCAGAAACTCGCTGTTGGTTCGCCACTCTTCTGTGTGGTGGAACGTATGAAGCTTGTGTGGGCACTTGTGTACGCTCGCGCTGAAAGTTTTGTCTATTATGCCGCTGAGGGTTTTCGTAATAAGCCTCGCGGGATGCCCGAGCATTATGAGTCGAACCATGTTTGCCATGTCGCTCTTCATACGTGCGTATGAGGCGAAGGCATTCATGAATAGTGGCAGGGTGTCGAACCTCAAGAAAATCTTGTAAGAATGGGTCGAGCTGCTGTACGAGGGTATCCAACATGTCAACATGACTGGCATGTGGATCCCATAGATTATATAGGCGTGTAGTTTCCAACGCAAATGCAACAGGGCTATCATTGGGACCTTGTTGACGCGAAAAAGCTGTTGAGCAAGACTAGCTCGACTGAGGCCGAAAGGAAAGACCTCCAAGAATTCTGCACGGAAATTCTCATAATGAGAATCCGGGTTCGACCCTCGCCACTGCCGATACCAGGTCTTGGCGGTATCCCTCAAGCAAGTGCCGGCAATTTGGACCTTGCAGTCTTCCGGAATATTATAGAGATCAAAATGATCTTCCAGATCTTCGAGGAACTTTAAGGACCCCTCCAAACCATTGAAATGAATTGTACCAGCATGCGGCACGAAATGGGCAAGCATTCTGCTTCGCTGAGAGGATTGAACTCCCTCAGGTACGACCCGCGACTCAGAGTGATAAGAAGCTGGTGCATTACGAAATGGTGAAGAATGCTTGGGTATGTGTAGATCATTCATATCAAAGTCAGAGCCACAGGCTTCGTGCAAATTGTCCAAACAAACACCATTACCCTCGAGACTTGCCGGAAGGTGGAAATTTGAAGTTGTCTCAGGTAAGGTAGACATGGATAATAATAGTCAGGCTCTCGTGTTCGAGAAAAGTTCGGGCGCCAATTATAATGAATTAGCTTTATTTGCTTTCCGCTAAGCTAATTATTATGAATGATTCTCTTCTTACCAGCTAACTAATGATATACTTGCACTAGGCTTCAAAATAATGAATTCCCAAAAGGGTGTTGTTACTAGTTAATTACGAACTTAAACGAAGTCTCAACGCTGGTTATTTATAGTAAGTATTAAACCTAACAGCCAGACAGAGGTCTGACAAAAACTATGAATTGAGAAAGACTGAACTTACAGAAAAACTTGTTTATTATGATGACTCCTGGTCAACTAAGGCACTCATATATCACTACTACATAACAACACACTGCAACGCAACACACCACCAACACCAACTACAAAAACAACACCAACAACACCCCAAGTCTCGATGAACGCGCCTATATACTAGCTACCACCACGTCATGACTTACACTCATTGCCAGATCTCATTCAGCTGGGTGAAATAATATTTCGTTCAGTAGGAAGATAATTTACATAGTAAAATGAAATAACCAGAGATAGTAAAATCAAAAGGAAAGTGAATATAGAGTATACGTTACAAATACAATGGTGCAAAGGTTTCATTTGAGGAATCAAGCCAACTCACCTTAGTATGAAAGATCTCGTTAAGGGGATGTTGCCGAAGTAGACACCGCTCGTTTTAAGCATTTTGTAGCTTAAATGGTGGTCGATCAGAAATTAGCAGTCTACCAACCATTTCCCCAAAACATCCGACAGCAGAGAACTTTAGTCGTATGATTTGGACCCGAGAGTCACCGGAACAAATATGCTGTGGAAATGATCAAAGGGAAGCTGTTTAACATTGTTTTTCAGCAATGTTAGTCATGTGCTTTGCAGGTGCAGTAGCGTAACATCACGTGACAGATAGTTCACGTTTTGCCGCACATGCAAGCTGATGTGGAAAACGAATGCTTCGAAAACCTGGACAGTTCTAACTTCACTCAGAGTGTGTATTTTAGTTCAGTTTTCAAAACAGATTATTTTCTGACAGATTTGTTTTGATTGCGAAGTATATCATTGATAAATCACTCACTGCTATCGGTATTAGCATTGTTGTCTGACACGGATGGAGATATTTGTAAACAGTATTGGGAATATGAACATTTTCCTACCGTGTTTTTTTTGGTTCTGAAAGCAAATTACACTCCAAGTTTATTCAGAGAAAGATGATCAACAGCTGCCAAAATCAGTCTTTATCTTTCTTTTTTTACCTGTTTGGTGGTTTGCGTTGCACCACAGGTAAAGTTACAAATACATTCAATCTCCAAAACCTTGCTTCCGTTTGAGTTGATTAATATAGCGTATGCTCTTCGATGTGTAGCAATAATTTTCAATTCAGAACGACATTTTCTCTTTTCCTAATCTCGTCCTTGAAGTCACACAAGCAGTCCTTTAGGAAAGTATTCATAGGATCCTGCTGCTGCTCTGTTTCATTTGTCGCGTGTCTTATATTTTAATGCATTTCTTTGCGTTTAAACCCAGTAACACTTCTTTCAACAAACCTCCTCGCCCAAAGTTCTCCTTTTGGCCAAGATGTCGATAGTACTTCAAAACACACGCCTATAGGGTTATTAACATATCAATTAGTTGAATATAAACAGCAATAAAAAAAAATTATGGAGACAGACACAAATAAAAGTTCTGACTGGTTATTATTCTCACGTCTTCAGTCCTACATGAAATACTTGTAAAAGGGAATATGTTGAATATGTTTAGATTTGTGCCTGTAGAAGCCGTCACATAGAAATTTTCAGAACAGCCATTATTATGAAGTCTAATCTCAGACTTCGGGGACGGGCGTCAACGTTTCTAAATTAATTCCATTGATTTTATTTGATCGAAATTTTCTGCACTGCCTAACTAACTAAATATTTTATTAATAAGCATATTGGTTCTGTAGCTGCCATCACATTCTTAAAGAAGTCTGTAATCTCGAATTGATTAAAAGTACGAGTAGATCAATTTGTTTTAAATCAATTTTGTCGCTTTTCCATGGATTCAATATTTAACAGGATTTCGTTTTCCTTCCAGTTTGTGAGGAGTGTCAAGCAGATTATGAAGGGCCTTGTCCTGTTCATGGACCAATGAAGAGAATCAGAAATAAAAAGGTACGTTTTGCATCTGATAATTTATAGGGCCACAACTGGTACATGACAACCATAGAAATATATAAATTGATACATAAATTTGATATATTTATCATTTATACATACACTGAAGTGCCAGAAAAACTGGTACAGACGAGCTTATGCAAAATACATAGCAACATCACCTATGCGCGTACTCGGTTGCGTCCGCCAGTGCGTATATAAAGCGATAGACATCCTTGCCAGCTGTCAGAGCTGTTTTCGGCATAAGAATGACAAGTAATAACGATTTAAGCGATTTTCAACGCGGTGCCATAGTTGGCGCTCGTGAGATGGGCCATAATATTTCGGAGGTAGAAACGAAGTTCGGATTTTCACGTACGAGCAGTGCAAGGGTGCACCGTGACTACAAGAATTCCGGCAAAACCTCCAACCAACGACACCAGTGTGGCCGTAAAAAGACAATGGGTGAACGTGACCATCGTCGGCTGTCAAGAATCGTTTCACGCAATAGGCGTGCAACACTCTCGCAGGCATCATCGGAATTCAATGCTGAAGCCTCAACAAGCATCAGCGTGCGGACTGTGCAACGTACCCTGCGCGATATGGGCTTTGGAAACCGACTCCCAACTCGAGTACCCTTGATGGGTGCACGACACGGAGCTATGCGCTTCGCTTGGGCACGGCAACACCGCCACTGGACAGTTTATGACTAGAAACAAGTAGCCTAGTCTGACGAGTCGCGTTTCCAACTATATCGGGCAGATGGAAGGATTCGTGTGTGGCGCAAACACGAAGAAGGTAAGGATCCCGCCTGTTAACAGGGAACTGTACGGCTGGTGAGGGTCCGTAATGGTATAGGGTGTGTTTAGCTGGACTTCACTGGCACCCCTAGTACGTCTACAAACGTCTGTGACAGGCCAACGCTATGTGCGCATCCTTTCTGACGAGGTACACTCGTTGATCTGCATTTATGCTGATGTGTTGGGCCTGTTCCAACAGGACAATGCACTTCCACACAAGTGTCGGGAAGCTATATTATGGTTAGAGGAGCATTCATCTGAGTTTGGGGTGTTTCCATTCCCACCCATGTCCCCAGATCTGAACGTGATAGAACACACTTGGAATGCCATGCAACGCGCTATCAAACACGGGAATCCGAGACCTCGGAATACACCCGAATCGTGGAACGCTCTTTAGGAAGTATTGTGTGCATTCCTTACAGCATATTTTCAGAAGCTAGTGGAGTCCATGCCCGTCGTATTTCTGCAGTCTTGCGCTCCCGTGGGGAACCTACAAAGTATTAGACTGGTGTACCAGTTTTTCTTGCACCTCAGTGTATATATGTATTACATTATATACATTGATATGTACTATATAAATTGATTATTTATGACAGCAGTGGTGAATCCTTTTAGCATTATACACAGAGGAAATTTCAGATCAAATATGTAAAACTGTTCTGCTTGTTAGAATCGGAAAAGCATTTTTACGAAACTACATGGCCTTTTATTTGTGATATTATTTCCCAGTTCAGTTACACATACCATCATTAGGTATGATTTTCAGTACGCACAGAGTACGCGTTTACTTCGTGTTTAATATGGGATGTATTAAGGCCATCGAAGTGCATACCATCATTAGGTATGATGGTATACTGATGCATACGCACAAATTTTGATGAAACAGAGAAAGCAAATGTGCCCTGATTTCGTTTTTTACTCGGTTGTTTTTCCAGTAGCCTCTATGATCAACAGCGACAGAGGAACTGTAATCAGTTAGAAGACCAAAAATTGTAAAAACGAAATTAATCACCTTCATACTTAAATTATGATTGGTCAGTAGATTAAACGTAAAAGAATGTAGAGACCATCATTTTGTTTAAAGTTAAAGCACGCGCTCTCAGGAGGAAGCAAGAAACATCTCTGATTCTAGAGATCCAAATCATTTACAAAACAATGGTGCGATAAAAGGTTTGAAATATCACTGAAAAAGTACAAAAGTGTACATGTCTGATGGTGCACAACTAAAAGTCTGTGCCTTTCGGGTGAAAAGCATGGTTTCTTGTTTTTCTCATATCACCTCAATATATATAGGCTGAGATTTTCTCTGTGGCATGTCCTGCGAAAGGATAATATCCCCAAACAAATTCAGCATGTCTTCAACGTTTCAGCAGAATGTGACGATCCATCATTGTATTGTGCCCTTCATTATTCCATCTCTGTTAGGAATTTGGCCTTATCTCCTGTAGATGGACACAGACTGTCACTGGAGTCATTCACTTTTCAGTTTTGGTTTTTTATCAACTGCCAAGAGTTCAGGGAACCCGTCGTGCTGACACCTTTTGCATAGAAAAACTTCTGCTATTTTGCTGTGCACAGGTTCAGAAGAGCTGCGCGCAGCACTGAAGATGTGCCGATTACCCATTACTATATGTACAATGTCCGTATGTTCAGAAGATATTGTTACAGGGCTTGGTGCTGATATGTATTACAGCGCCTTGTTTGATGCTTCCTTTGCAGTAAGTCGGTATCAGTGGTATAATCCGTAATTCTCCCAGCTGGAGCAGATAAATACAATACAAAGTATGAAAAAGTGAATCGACTGAGGCTAAAGTTTGCAGTGAGGAAGACTTTTATTCAGATGTTACGGGGAATGTCTTTAAGCCTTGTCCTGATATCCGTTCTTTCTACATATTAACCTTTCATAATCTCCTTCCGTCTCTCTCATCATCGGCCTCATTCCTTCCTACTTCTCTTTGTCCCGACGATACTGGCACCCCCGCTAAAGATCTCCTGCTTCGTCGACCTTCTACCACCGAGTTCTCTCTGCTCTTTCTTTCTCCCGATAGTCGATCCCCGAACGAAAACTCTCCCCCGTGTGTAGTCCAACGAATTCCTCCTAAGCAAAGCCCCATCCTAAGATGACTCCTCTCCGAAAAACGCAAGATTCATTAATTGGCTCGCTGGCCCCCTCTGCTCGCTTTGCTTGGGACAGCTGAAAAGCAATAATGTCCAGTTTCATTCTTCTCACATCGACAAAACTATAAATCTAACACCCACCCTGCTGCGATACGTGGCAAAGGAAGTACTTTGCTTGTTCGCTGCCCATCCCATCAAAATGACGGGAATTGAAAGAAAATGATTATAATTCACTATCTCTAAAAATGGCTACTGAATTTCGCTTCTAATAAATATGGAAGCCCCGGTTACAATATCCTCCTGGCATGGGTTGCACAGTGTGAATCATCTTACATATTCTCCTTTCTTTGAAATCTGCTGCCCACTTGGATAATATGGAGGACGAAGACATCTCCCCCCCCCTTCAATATTCACAATGTCGCACCTTTGTCATAACACAGGATCTTCGGAATCAGCTACGTATCTCCTCTGATACTCAACGTCTGTCATCATTGGATGATTTTCTCCGTCTTTGTGAAACAACTTCAAGGAACACGGACAAAGGAGAGATCGTTGTTATCACTCATATGTAGTTGATGACTATAGTAAGTATGCCGCTCCGCTTGTCCTGTGGACAAAGCTGAAGGTTTCTGATTAGTCGTATTAGCCGGGTCCGAGTTCGATTCCTGGCTGAGGAATGGGTGGCGTATTTGACTTACTACTCTGGCTTTCTCTCTTCCCTAGAACCCGTTGCCCCAAATCAGTGACTGAAAACTGCTTACAGTGCTAAAAGTTGTTCATGCTGGTCGTCAAACCCCGAAACAACAACAAAAACTGGATATCAATTTTTACATGAGGTATAGAAAATTGCAACAGCATAACCCTACACCTTCATGCTATGTATTTCCCTCGAACGTCCTTGGTACACCCAAAATTTATTTTACTTTTCTTAGGAACACAGTGGTCTGCAGTAGTGGATTTATATTCCTTTAAAAGGCATTTAGGAACGTACTATTGTCTTCTTATTTCGAACTCCTGTGGACCTTTTAACATTCGTTCCAGTCATGCAATGCACATTTTTGGTGTATTTAATCAAAATTGTTAATTTGAGCAATTAACGTGGATCTCAGTTAATGATGTGGATATCTTATTAACTTCAAAGAGATTTTAAATTTTGTTTTATCTCTGCTACGTAGGTCCCTACTGATGTCTCAGAGAGTAACAGGGCAGATCTCACGATCCCTGATGGCCTTTCGATCTGTCCTTCAGGGATCAAACGAGCTGGAAATGGAGTGTGGACAGAAATTCCTCTTGAAAAAGGAGTGATGTTTGGACCCTATGGAGGTGTGATCACCAAGAATAAAGAAAAGGGTGAAAAGAGTGGATACTCCTGGGTGGTGAGAACATATGCTTTATCTTCCTCTTAATATTTAGTTGAATGTTAACATTTATGTTTTTCTCCGTTTAGATTTTTACTCCGTGAAATAGTGAGGAATCGAAGACATTTTTTCGACATACATGTTATAATTTCTCAAAATAAATGTGTATTTATTGATGGTATGGACGTTAATATGGAATTTAAAATGTTACATGGAGATAACGAGACTAAAATGCTTCTGTTAGTGAGTAAATGTACGCGGTTCAGGATAAGTGAAAAATGTCAGATCGACATCAAGGAGTAAATTGTCTATGGTGCAAAATTAAAGTATTTCAAATTGAACGTGTCTCTTCACATGTTATCAGCTCACTTCGTACAACCCGAACTCGGAGAAACTTCTTTCTTGCATCTTGTTCTCATGAAGCTGATTAGCTTCAAAGAGATTTTAAATGACAAGGACACAATGCATGAAAATAGTTTAGGTAAGTCTCCGTTCGAAGAACAGCAAAACGCGAAGTTTGATATCAGCGCCGCGATTTTCTAATAACAACCTTCTGTCTGAATATATGGGCACAAATTCCAGAACATAAATATGTTACAGTGTTATTTTGCTCATGTCAAATAAGGTCTGGTATCTGGCGTAAAAGTAAATTTATGCTGAAAGTCATAGAAAAAAATTTGATTTATTCACCAAATTTATGATTCAAATATTGCAACAATATGATGCAACATATAGTGATGATTTAAACTTCAAATAGTAATAGAATGTGCTGTAGATTATCTGCGATCATCACAATACACCCTTACATAAAACGTGATATTATTGCAGAATTCAAGCATCCCCCCTTCAAGTCAAGTGCATGTTCCACCTTTCATGATTAGTGATACACTCAGCGAGACACAATAGAACCTATCTTCGATATATATATATATATGTTCCTTAAAAGTTTATTGAATTCCACAATTCCTCTTCTCATTTGAATCGTGCTCGAGCTGGATCGGAATGACCTATATATTCTCTCAACAGGAGGAAAATCTGGTGACATGGCTGGTCAGGTACGTTTTTCTGCATCTCGTTTCGCGAGCCCTATGGTAATGCTGTTGGAATATGGAATAAGGGTCACGGCCTCTTGCGGTCTACGCCATGCACGCACCTTCGAGTTGTCGTGTTGTAGTAGGATCCTCAAATTCATTGCACTAAGCTACCCGTTGTCATCTGTCCATATTCCACTGCTGATGTTGCTTCGCTCACTGCAGCTTCGCAGACTAGTTTCGTGTTCTTAACAGACGTACTCGACGGGGGCGTCATTTGCCGCAGCCCATTCGTGTCATAGTACTTCGAAAGTTCATTGCGCAAACCTTTGTAGATGCTCCAACTTTGAAAACCTACTTTATCTTCTTCTGTATAGCCATTTGTTCGTATGTTACAGTTTCTGAAAGATGCGGTCACCACCCCGAACATAAAGTGCCGGTTTGCGGCCACATGTTTACCGTCGATTGCTGGTCTTCATGTCTTGATACACACGTGCCAGTGTTGCACGCAGAAACCCCAGACCTGCAGTAGCGCAGATGCAGCTCCCCAGTTTCCTCATACGGACTACATGCCCACGTCGAACTCGCTAAGTTCGCCGTGTTTATTGATGAACACCACTGGAGGTATGATATACAGAAGGCACGCGTATGACATATTTATAGCTTGCAGGGGGTGTCACGTGGGTGCATTATTTGAGTTCATACCTTTGCCAGTTATGAGTGGAAGAGACACACTAATTACTTTCTATTGAATTTCCGTTTTCCAATGAAAGTTGGAATTTCTTACAGCTTTTGAAATTTCTTGTCCATCATTTTGAATTCTGTCCATTGTTTTCTAAAGAATGCAGACTTTTTAAACATATTAAATCAATGCTTTCATATATTTTGCACTATGCGGCAAACCCCTCAGTCATGGCTTTCCAGTAAACAACACTGCACGTGTCTGCTCATCCTATGATCTGGCTGAAGTCGTCTGTTGTTGTTTTTCACATGTACGGCAATAAATATAACACCTTTTCCTTTATTTTCCCTAACACAGTTATGTTTTCTGAAGAGATCACTTTGTGTTTTAGATGCAGATACCAGAGAAAGGCAATCAACCGTAACGCATCTTGTAAAATTCAAATATTTTTAACTTCAATTTCCAACTATTTAATCTTGGGTTACAGTCTCACTCTCTTTGTTTTAGAAAGGAAGGTCTGTTTCGAAGCTGAATCATTTTTGTCCAAGAAAGAGTGTTCGGTACTTTATTGTTTGCTTTGTATATGAACTCATAATAACTTCGAAATTTAAAACTGTTTCATGTATAAAAATGGTATTAACAGATCATTAGTCAGTTGTGGTAAAATAATCTTTACTGTGTCTTACAAAAGATGTGCTTCAAATATCCTTCCAGAACAGGAAATATAAGCTGTGTCTTTTTGTTTTCTGCTCTGTTAAACACCTTCAAATGTTTCTTTGTTTGATGTTTCGGAGATAACTTTTGTAACGTGCCTCCTGAAGATTAAGACTTGTGTGTAATATTATTAACACTTGCTTCATTCGATGCAACTGAAAATTGCTGCATGATTTCATGTACTCATAGCTTTGTATATTAAGGTATGCTTTACTGGCATTTCATTGAATTCAATCTTTACAGCTCCTGAAATCTGGAAAGCACACCAAATACATAGACGGAGAAGATTTAGATAAATCCAACTGGCTGAGATATGTTAACTGTGCCAGCAGTGAGGAGGAACAGAATCTCGTTGCGTTCCAGTACAAACAAAAGATCTATTACCGAACGTACAAGCCAGTAGATTTTGGAATGGAATTGTTCGTCTGGTATGGTGAAGAGTATGCTAAAGAATTAGGAATACCAACAAAACAAAAAGATCCATCAGAGGCGAATAATCAGAGTAATCCAGGTGAGATTACGTTCAGCAAATAATGATTAACATGCCTGCCTTAACTTACTGGTCATGCAATTATTTCTTCCATTTGTCCATGTGATTATGTAAAAGAGAACTACAAAAATAGTTCTTTTAAAATAACGATTTTGTTTTTTCAAATTGAATGTGATCTTCAAATCACTTCCTGTTAAATTTTCATTGAAAGATGAGAGTCAGAATAGGGAAAATTTTAAAATATTTTTTAAATAATTTAATTTATCTTATTTTATCTCCACTAAAAGTTATATCTGCATTTGATGGTAACATTTACGAGAAATCATAAGTTCTGAGTATTGTTATTCAGCAACTTCGCCTATTTCGAGCGAGTAGAACTAAAAGCAAGAGTCGTGAGATTAAAAATAATCTAACTATACCCTACATGAGAAAAAGGGAGAGAGAGAGAGAATAGTTGGATCACATAGTTACATTAATGTACAGTTTTGATTCATTTTGCTCTCATCCTTCTGTTTGTTCATATGCTAGCGTACAACACGCGGTTATTATTCATCTAAGCAGGATTTTCATAAATTTCGTTAAGTTGTTTTGTACGTGAATGTTGAAGTAACCAGATTAAATCCGAGGAAGATATTTGAAGTTGTTCCCTTTCAGACAGGGATTGGTGGGATAATTCTGAATCTTTATATTAAATTTTCTTTTGTCATACAGAATACTGTAACTAATTATGTCTTTATAATATGCTATAAATATGGAGAACAATCACTTTAGGCCATCATACATATCACTAAGCTGTTCTCTGAGATTCAGAGGTCAGCTCCACAAAAAATACAAACTACCAAATAGAATTTAACTGATTATTTACTTACTGTTGCCGTATCAAACTTCTCCATTTACATAGATCTTGACACACAACTCGGGTTTCACTGACATCCATCACACGATGTACACAAGACCTGTACTTCATACTCATAATCTTTTTTTCTCATGCAGCCACTCCTGAATCTGATCCTCCTATGACTTCCTTTGTCTTTCTCTGACTTTCCTTCCTGCCACTTGGGCAAAACAATTTCTTAGTAAGCATCTCATCACTCATTCTTTCAATATGTCCAAACCACCGATCCGTTTGAGGTCTTGTAATCTTTCTAAAACCTTAGCACATGAAGACAATTTGAGTAATTGAATTTCAGAACACACCTAAAATGATTTTAGGTGAAAATAGGGATGCCAGCTACAGAACGAAGACTTAAAAAGCAGTGTTAAACGGCAGACGGGGAGTAGAGGCCTTTTAGAGCATGTTTAGGTAATCATCGGAGGCGAAATGTAAGCATCTGTACTTTTACTTGTAGACCAGGGGTTGCCCTTGTAGGAGTACAACGCATAGCCTACAAGTGTCAAACTTGAGGAAGTTACCTTTAAGAGACGAATTTCTGAGGAATGTAAGAATTTCGTGGCTTACATCATCTAGACTCAATAATGTTAGTTTATTTCTAAGAAATCTGAAAAGCATTATCTTTTGGAAGTCCAAACTTGAAACTATGTGTGTTTGTTCTTACGATCATAATGTTCAGCACGCGGGTTGCACAAAATTCATTCTTAAGACAAGTGCCGTTGGTAACGAACTAATTTACATGTTGTTAACCGAATTAGATTTCCACAGGGTAATTAGGAGCGTTGGTAACAAATTCATCATATTTTTAACCGTATACAGCTAAGCTACAGCTATGTAATGCGCATCAACGTCTGTATTACGGTCTTAAGTTTCTTTTGAGTGCTACTGTTTCACGTACAGTCTACGAAGATGCAGCTCAATAGTCGAGCAAGCAGATTGACTGTTGTAAGTGGGAGCGGAGAAGGTCGTCTATGGAAGTTCAGTCCATATTTCGCACAAAATTCGGCAATTAAACACCTGCAGGAAAACTGTGTATATGGGTTACAACTCATTTCCTGAGAAAGGTTGTTCATGTTATTAACAATAGGTGGTGGTATATCATATTTGTCAGCGGAGACTGATGAAAGAGTATCACAAAAGTTTCTTCTTAAAGCACAGAGATCCGCATATCTTTAACGTCCAAAGTTTAAAGTTCCTGAGCCAAAAGAGAAAGTTTCTGAAGCCGAGATTTGCTTTTTAAGCCATACAGTATTGAATTTACTGGCATTAAGTGGAAACGTTAGACTTAACCAATGTCATCATTGCTGAGACATGTTCCAGCGAATGGAAACAGACGACTATAGTTGGACAGAACGTGTTCACTGATGAGGTAGTCTTTCATGTGAGGAGAGAATTAAACAAAGAATGTTCGCGCTTGGAGAACAGAAAATCCTGGGAAAGTGTTGAGGCACAAGCGTGCAAGTTAAATTCTGATGTTTACAGCAATAAGCAGGAAAAAAGTGTACGACCGTTCTTTGCGGAAGCAACCGTTACGGGAACTGTGTATCTGGATACTTGGAAAGACTTTTTCATTCCGTAACTGGACTCTGACAGGAAGTCTGATATTCTGTCCCATAAAAAAAAAAAAGGCTTCATCACATTTCACAAAGAATGCTTACAAATTCCTCGGCAACCCTATCTTCGCAAAATGGACCTGTCAGGTGAATTTTGTTTCGTGGCTTCTAAGGTCACGTGACTTAACAGCTCTGAATTTCGCATTATATCCCGATGTGAAGAATATTGTCTACGTTCCTCCGATGCCCAACAGCGTTGAAGATTAAAAAAACAGGAGTTTCAGAAACTATGTTTCAAGTGCACGAGGCAATGTTGGATAGAATTTGGCAGGAATTGGATTATTATCGGTGCAATATGTAATATGGCACCGCATTTTGAACACATGTGAAAGAAAGATTCATTTTATGTGTTTCAATTTCAAATACAGAATTAAACATAAGCTACCAATTTTTAAAATTGTTGCCGAAGTTCGCAATTACCACGTATTTTCGGACAGACAAAAGTCCGTATTTTCCCGTTCAGGCTTTGATGTAATGTGTCGACATAAGTAGGTTTAATGTATTAAAACCTGCTTGATCGAGCTTAGGAACAGCACCAGTAGACAGGAAGCGACTCATTTTATATACAAGTGAAGGAATGTTCTTTTTATTCGGTGATTACATAACACTGAAACGACTCTTTCCTCATTCAGCTGGGAAAACATCCCAGTATTAGAGGTGATTTTGCAATTCACCTGCTATTCGTATATTTCAAAAGTGACCAGCTGACCCATGATCGTGCTGTTCTGGTTGCTTTTTGAAGTTCTGGAAATGGCGTTGGACGACATGGACTATTTTCATGAAAATGAGTTGCTCTTCTGTCTTATTCGTAATTCAACCATAAATTGAGAGCAGTTGGGTTGCTAATATCAGCATGAGTCTAGAGACTTGTGTTTCTACCAATACTATTTCATTTAATTTCAAAGCGTATATTCATTTCCGGTTACTAGAGTATATTTATTTGGCCGATAATAAATAAGCAGCTGATTACAACTGCAGTAATTGTTTAAAGATTCTGCAGTGAGTGACAATTTTTAATCTGTAAACCATTAGTAAGTTACGTGAAATCACATTCTGAAGGTCTACCACGAAAGAAATTTAGGTTAAGGAACAGTGTCTCTAATGTACATTCCTTACCGCCAGTTTTTTACCAAGGCGAATTGAGAGTTAGTTGGATAAAAACAAAAACTGTAGGATAAATATTGAAGTAAAGTCAAAATCTTAAATCTCCGATAAAGTAATATGTTACCGGATCTTCGTCGCTTAGAGATAAGAGTGTTTTCCTTTCACTTTTAGAATGCAGAATTTAATTTCTTCTCCGAGGATCTGAGATGTTCATCCCTAACATTAGGCCACAGGCTCAAGGGAAAGGAGTGATCCAGAACTGTTAGAATGAATACTATACCACGTGTTACCCGGAACTCTGAGGACCTGTAATCCCGCTTCATACACACTTCTATCATCAGGCGAATAAAAGTATCTGCTATCAGAAATCGTCGACAGAATTACACCACATTTCTGATTCCAAAGCTCTTTGACTAACATTTCGTGCAGGGACTGCTGACAAAAGAATTTTGAAGAAATACTGAGACCAAAGTCCCGAGATCATTTTTCTATATTTTATGTATCACGGAATTTCCACCTTCTTAATATAAAGAAAACCTGAAATAAAGAACAGATATGCAGTTGGTTCGACCATAGTTGTGCGCAGTAACTTCTTAGTACAGTTTATGACGACTGACTCTAGGGAAAGTATATCATCAGAACCCAAGGAAAAGAAAAGCTGATGAATCCGCGGTTCAGTGGGTACTTCAATTCTCAGCATCAGTGGGTGGTTTCCTCATTTTGGTTTGGCCAACGTACTGACTGTCGTGCTGCTCATAGATCCCCTTTCTTAGTACTTTGCAAAACTTCCTGGATGTCATTCAAGTTCGGGGATCACAGTATTTTACTGAATTACTGAAAAATGTTCGTGATAATTTCCATTGAAGGACAGAAGCAGATTGCGGAAACATGTGGCTCCGAATTTAAACATCAAATTGGTATCCATCTTTTTCTTCTTGTTTCTCTTAACAGCTGTGTTGTGTGAAGGCATTCATTAAAGCATACAGGTCAACTGCACTGTTACAAGTCACGTATCCATTCAGGAAAACTCATTCCTCGAATTCATCCACATGCGAGTGTTGAGAATTTTCCTAGAGTGAGTTTTCTTTAGACCTGTCCTCGTTGCTCTTGAAATCTTTGTGTGGCAGAATAATATAAGTCCTAGTTCGATTCAAAGTCGGCGAAAGGAATTTAAAAACCCAGCTAATCTCTTTTAAGGAGTTATAAGAGAAGAAAAGAAATGAAAGAGAGTGATGAACCGTAAGTTGTTCGAAGAGGCAGGGGTATGGATTTCTGTCTGGTTATCCAAGTGGGTTCCGGGTTCGAATTCCAGATGAGGCATAGGTGCTGTACTTGTCGGAAGGCGTTGGCTATGCCCCTTCTCTTGAACTAGTGTCCCTAAATTAGGAACGGCCAATTACTTATTTCCCAACGAGTTGCTCACGGTGGTCGTCAAACTTCGAAACAAAAGAAAAGAATGCTACGCACTTATAGAAGTTTAATATGAAACAGTGAAGTGAATGTCCCTGTAGCCTGTGTTATAATGATTCACGCTTCACTGTTTGGCTATTTTCTCGGAGTTGGAAGCTCGGGAAATAACGAGACTTCCAATGAGGCTTATGTCAGTATGTAGTGATTTAATTTAAATATATATATGCTATCGCATATCCACCATAAACTTTGCAGATATGTTGAAAACAATTCGTTGAACAAATGAGTGAAAATATTTTTAAAAGCAGAACCAAATAAAGTATTTCTTAAGATTATCCCCGCACACTTTCACGTTGTTTACTATTACAGAGTGTCAGTGTTTTACTGGTACTACCATGGACACTGCATGTAACAGTTGTCATCCCTTGCCTCACCTCCTCAAGTAAATGGAACGTTTATTAAATAATAATTTCGCTTCTCCAGCTGATGCGACTCCTCAGTAAAAGCTGTCTCGTAACATTCATCGTACCTTATCGAAATCATTCAAGTGATCTCGGAATTAGGACCACCCCTATCAAAAGTGGATGCTTCGCGTTGACCACATGACTTCCTAGAGGGCGTAATAAGTCCACCGACGTAGCATATACATATGGTGGGAGGAGAGCAGTAGGTAGTAAAATTCGGGGCATGATGGATAAACCGAAGTATCTGTCCGTCTTTGACAAAGGACAGATTGTTGGGGTGCGGAAAGCGGGTTCCTCGATTTCCCAAACAGTTGAACTGGTGGGTCGTCCTTGAGCCGCCGCCATAGTTAAAGTGTATGCGGACTGGCGTCAAAATGGTCAAAAAACGACCCGCAGGCAAAACTGCACAGGGAGCGAAAGGTTTATGTGAGGTCCGATGACTTACACAGGCCAACGGACGCAGTACTGTTCAAAAGTTGTCTACCCAATACAACAGAGGTCAACCCGAAAGAATATCTGTCATGACCACGCTTGCACATATGGGCTATAACGGCAGATGATCCCTGGGACATCCTTTCCTAACCACCGACCGACGTAGCATCTGCGCAAAAGGTTTGCCAGGTTCAAAGATTAGTCAAGTTGGATGTCGGATGACTTGAAAAAAGTGTGCTGGTCTGACGATCGCATTTTTACTCCACTCCGTGGATGGTCGTGTATGTATTTGTTGCAAACAACATCAGCCACTGGATCCATCTTGCATGGTCTCCACAGCGCAAGCCAGTGGAGGAGGTTGTATGGTGTGGGGGAGTTTACCTGGCAGGAACTTGAACCTCTGGTACATGTAAAATAGCGTATGACTGGTGCCCACATCATGAATTGCTTACCGACTTTGCACATCTAACCATGTTGCACTTTTTCCCCGAATGGGGATGGTGTCTTCCAATATGACAAATCGTCAAGCCTCAGGTCCAGTTTCGTTCAGGAATGGTTTGAGGAACAAAGTTCAGACCTCCAGCATATTAATTAGCCTCAGAACTCCCCATCTATCAATCCCATAGATCACTTGTGGGACACTATGGGCCGGCATATCAGGGGTCTGGATACAACAATCACCTGCATACCGGCATTGAAAACCGCATTACACACAGATTGGTTACCATACCTATCAACTGCTTCCGCAATCTTATTAAATCGATGCCACGTGGGATAGCTGCTGGTTGGTTGGTTGGTTAATAGATTTTAATGGCGCAAGGGCCATGGTTGGCCAAAGAGCGCCAAACAAAAGACATCAAAACAAAACAAAATCAATAAAAAACGTACACAATGTTAAAAACAGGCTGATGTGGTAAAAATGAAATATTATACTGAACAAGTTAAAATCTAGACGAGTTTAAAAAAGTCAATTTCCTGTAAAAATGAAAACACTGCTCTCGTGTCGCAGGCTTCACCGATAATAGTTTGCAGCGTAGCTGCTCCTTCGTCCAACAGATGAGAGTGAAAATGACGAAAACGATGATCACAAAACCGAACACAAGTACATAAAACATGAAGGACAGTGAGACGACAGTTGCACGCCTCACACACCGGGACACTCTCGCCACACAGCAAAAAGCGGTGAGTAAAACGACAGTGCCCAGTGCGGAGACGTGCAAGAACAACTTCCTCACGACGGTTCTTCCGCAAACTAGACTTCCATAGTCCGATCTGTGGTTTGATAGAATTCAGCTTATTGCTGCCCTGCTGAGACCACAGGGACTGCCACTCGTCCAGGATAAATGTCCGGATCAAAGGTATAAAATCGCGGAAGGACAGTGGCAGCCGAGCTGGCGACATGGAGGAAACAGACCTGGCTGAGAGATCTGCCAGCTCGTTACCCCGGATCCCAACATGGCCAGGAACCCAACAGAATCGGACCAGGAATCCAGCACCTTCCAAAGTTCCAAGAAGACGACGGATATCACGGATGACAGGTGAGTCCGTGTCCTCTGGAGAAGATAAAACTTGGATGACGGACTGGGAATCGGAGCAAATCATAGCGCGACGTTGAGATCTAGACTGTATGTGACACAAAGCGAGGTGTACCGCACGCATCTCTGCCGGAAAGACTGTGGATTCAGGCCGAAGCCTCTCAGCATGGGAGGCATCGCCACACATGAAAGCGGATCCGACAACCTCACCGGATTTCGACCCGTCAGTAAATACAGGCACGAAATGTGGGAAGAGAGACTGTATCTCGGCAAAGAGCTGTTGGTACACCAGAGCAGGAGTGGAAGACTTTGGCCACACACAAAGCGAATGGTCAGCCGTAGCTTGAACCGGCTGCCAAGGCGGTTCATTGTAGAAGCGGGTCAAACCAATCCTTGACAAGTCTAGACCAGCATCGCGCACTAAGGTCGACAACCGAATCCCAAACGTCGGAACACAGGAAGGCCGGTGTAAGAATAGGCGGACACATTGCGGTTGGAAAATGGAACCATGCAGTGGATGATCAGGAAGAGACTTCAACTTGGTGAAGAATTGAAGAGACAGCTGCTTACGTCGGATGCACAACGGCGGTTCATGGGCCTCGACATACAGGCTATGCACGGGAGAGGTACGGAAAGCACCAGTGCACAGCCGCAGAACCTGGTGATGGACAGGATCCAGAGGCCGCAACACAGAAGGACGTGCCGAACCGTAAGTTATGCAACCGAAGTCTAACTTTGACCGAATCAGAGAATGGTAAATGCGAAGCATTGAGCACCTGTCTTCCCCCCCCCCACCCCCAGATGTTCGAGAGAGGACCTTGAGGATACACAATGACTTCGTGCACTTCACCTTCAAAGACTGGATGTGAGGTCGGAAGGTGAGTGCTCGGTCAAAAGGTAGCCCAAGGAACGTGACTTCTAACACCACAGGGCTAGTAGAACACCCCAGACGGAGGCTGTGGTCCGGGTGAAGACCCCGTTTGCGGCAAAAATGCACGCAAACGGTCTTCTGGGTCGAGAAGCCAAATCCATTGTGGGAGGCCCAGGTAGAGATCTTATTAATGGCCGACTGCAGCTGCCGCTCAATAGTGCGCATGTTGACAGATGCGCAAGAAATCTGCAGATCATCCACGTACATGGAGCCACGAACCGACGGAGGAAGTAGAGTGAAAATATGATTTACACGAAGGATGAACAATGTCACAGAAAGAATGGAGCCTTGAGGGACACCCTGCTCTTGTGGGTAGAACGCAGAGAGGGTCGACCCGACGCGCACACGGAAACTCCGGTCCTGGAGAAATCCGGCGATGAAAGATGGTAAGTTTCCCCGCAATCCGCACTCGTGCAGATCACGGAGAATGCCGTATCTCCAGGTGCGGTCGTAAGCTTTTTTCATATCGAAGAACCCGGAGACCATGTGCTGACGCCGGACAAACGCCACCCTGACAGATATCTCATGGCGAAGATGATGATCTGAGGTGGATCGGAATTTCCGAAATCCACTCTGATGAGGTGAAAGAAGGTAACGTGATTCCAAATAAAAAACTAAACGAAAATTGATGATGCGCTCTAGAACTTTGCAGAGGCAGCTCGTCATAGCAATTGGATGGTAGTTCAACGGGTTAGCGGGATCTTTACCAGGTTAGAGAACAAGAACGACAATGGCAGTGCGCCAAGATTCGGGAAAGTCACGCTCGTGCCAGATCCTGTTAAACAGGACCAGCAGACATTCAAGAGAGGACGGAGAAAGGTGCTTCAGCATTTCATAATGGATGTTATCCGGTCCGACAGATGTTCGGCCGGACCGATACAGGGCAATCTTCAGTTCGACGGCAGTCAGCGGGCTGTTATAATCGGTACCGGAAAACGGTGGACCGTTCAAGCCGCGGCTGTACCTGCCGGAACGAAGCAGCGTAATTGCGGCTGCTGGACACCGAAGAAAATGCGGCGCCCAGACAGTCAGCAGTACCCTGAGCGTCAGCAACCGTTCCTCCACCACTCTCAAGAATAGAGATTTCCCGAGAAGGGTACTTACCCCGAATCTTGCGGATCCTGTCCCAAACGATCTTAGAGCTGGTAGTGGTGTTAATCCCGGATACGTATCGTATCCAAGATTCCCGTTGGCTACGACGACGTACCAAACGCGCGTAAGATTTGGCTCTCTTGAAAGCAAGTAGGTTCGCGTCGGTGGGGTACCGACGAAACCTACCCCAAGCCCGATGTTGGGCCTGACGAGCTACCTTGCAAGTGGAATTCCACCAAGGTCGCGGACAACGTGGAAGATTAGTCGACGTCCTGGGGATGGTAGGTTCTGCCGCTTGCACAATACAATCCGTTACCGCCGCAGCAGCGTCATTGACCGTTCCTGAGGTCACCATAGCTGGAGTAATAATTGCTGAAGCCGTGAATGTGTCCCACCTGGCGCGATCAATATTCCATCTAGCAGGGCGAGTAGGGTAACGGTACCCGACACCTGCTAGACGGAGAAAGATGGGAAAGTGATCACTGCCAAGGGGATCATCAGACACGCTCCAGGACCAGTCAGGATATAACGATGGCGAACTCAAGGACAGATCAATGGCTGAGTACGAGCGGGTGGGCTCATGAAAGTAAGTGACTGCCCCGGTGTTGTGGAGACAGAGGGACGTGTTGGAGAGAAGGGACTGAACAACACGGCCCCTGGAGTCACGTGTGGCAGAACCCCACAACGGATTGTGTGCATTGAAATGTCCTAAGATGAAGAAAGGAGGCGGCAGCTGGTCAACTAAATCTTCCAGATCCGAAAGGCTTAAAGCTTCAGTTGGTGGTATGTAGATGGAACACACCGTAAGCAGAGTGTCCACAGATAGTCGCACTGCCACTGCCTGCAAAGTCGTCCGAAGGGCAACCGCAGTGACAGGGACACCATGAGTAACAGCAACGGCCACTCCTGGTGATCTTTGCGGAAAAAAGTATGTCTCCGCAGCGAAGGAGTGTCCGTCATGCGAAGCTTTATCTCCTGGAAACAAACGCACACAGGTGTGTGCGAAGACAGTAAGCCTTTCAAATCATCAATGCGTGATCGCAGACCTCGGCTATTCCACTGGATGAGCGTGGCCATAATGAAAAAAGAAATAAAATAACAGAATGAAGACAGACGACTAAAAAGTCTCCATGTCGTCCGTCACCTCCAAACCATCAGCAGTGTCTGGAGGTAACACAGGGCTGTGTTTACCCCCTGTGTTGAGAGGTGGTTTTTTCCTGCTCTGTTTCGGGGAGGAAGATCCTGGTTTCAATTTATCCGGCCTCTTTTTTGCAGTGCCCTGGGACCCTGTGCTGGCAGAAGATGTTTTCGGCAAAGAGGAAGGTTTAGGCGACGATGTTGATGTCGCCTTGGAGGCAATGCGGCGAGACTTCAGTGCCTCCAAACCAGCAGCAACGATGTCCTCGAAATCATAAGGACATCGCGCTGGGATGGACACCTCAGTCTGGACCGCCACTGAGGCCTTCTGCACTACAACTGAAGCATAGGACTGCCGGCCTGTTTGTAAAGGGGCGATCCGCCGTCTAGCCTCAGGATATGAGAGATGCTCAGTTGTCTTCAGGCGTTGGATTGCCTATTCCTCTATCCACTTTGGACACTGCTTAGAAGATGCAGGATGAGTCCCTTCGCAGTTGACACAATGATCAGACTCTGCAGAGCATTCCGCCAAAGAGTGTTCTGTGGAACCACAGCGACCACACTTTGCAACATTGCGGCAAGACTGCTGGGAGTGACCGTAATGCTGGCACCGGAAACAGCGCAAGGGGTTCGGGATATACGGCCGAACATCAAGCCGTAAATAACCTGCCTTGATGGAAGTAGGCAGGGTTGGGGAGTCAATGGTGAGGATGACGTTACGGGAGGGAAAAGATTTCCCATCCCGCCTAAAAAGAATCCGTCGAACCCCTATGACATGCTGTTCACCAAGTTCCTCCAGCAATTCCTCATCGCTGCAGTCAAGCAGGTCGCGGGAGTTGACTACACCGCGAGAGGAATTGAGGTAACGTGGGGAGAAACCTGAACAGGAATGCCAAGCAAAACGGTCGTCTCCAGCAAGGTGGCACTGTGGCGTGGATTAGAGGTTTCCACAAGAAGATCCCCTGAAGGGAGCTTCTTGACACTCTTTGGAGAGCCAGCAATGGCCTGCAGAGCCTTGTTGATCCAGAAGGGACTCTTCGAACTGAGTGACTGTGAAGAGTCACCAGATTTTATTAACAGAAACAAAGCATTGCAAGTTGTTGAGATAAGTTTCTTTGTTGAGAAAGGTGTGCCTTCCTCCACAGGACGCTTTAAGTTGTTAGCATGGGAAACACTTTGGTTACCCATCAAAAAGAGAAAAGATATGTCCGCTGACCTCCCCACCCACTACCGAGCACAACGAGGGAGAGCCGGAGGTCTGCAAGTCCGAGAGGACGCAGGACACGGCTCTAGGGATAGTCAGCGGATATAGCAAGTTGGTAGGGCAGACACACGCTCAGCGTGCACCCAGACTTTCCCGTGCCCGGAGAACACCACTTTGGCATGCCCACCCTACCCCCAAACTCATCCAGCCGAACAGAACGACAAGCTGCTAGAAGTCTGGACACCACAGACTTCCTGACTAGGAGTGGGTTAGCTCCCAGCCTCCCGTTTAGGGTGAAGCAGAGGGCAAAGAGGAGTGTTGGCTTCTGGAGACACTACAACCCGGCCCCCAAATACCTCAGCCTCCAGCATCCTCATTTCCACCTGTACGGGTCACCGCACACGGCAAACATGCAGGTAGGTCTAAGCTAACCAGCTCCGGAAAAAACCAGAAAATGTAACATAACAGAGAAAAGACAGGGAAGGGAACGAGGAACAAAACCCGGAGCTGGCGCCTCATCACAACCTCAGCAGCCTACAACTGAGGCGTGTACATGTCAAAATATGAACGAAAGATAAAAAAGCAAAATTATAAGAGAAAGTCGGCTCGGGCCGTGGGGACGCCATCCCCCATCAGCTGGATGAACAGCTGTCCCTTCGGTGATGCAATCGTTAAAGCCGCAGAGGCAATAGAAACCGTCACAAGGTTAGCTCTGGCCGTGGGGGCGCCGCTCCCCAAATAACTGGAAAACAAGTTATCCCTGTGCGGGGGATAGCTGCTGTACTGAGTGCGAAAGGAGGACTCACAAAGTATTAGGTAGGTGATCGTAATTGAGAGAACACTCAGTGTATGTGGGTTTGTTGCTTGACACGTCCTTCTGGGAATAGCAATGTTCATCTATTTGAATCCATGCCAAATAAAGAACGTGTAGACAGTTTCTCGCTTCAATGAAAGAAAATGAAATTGACATTGGCAGTGATCAGTGCTCTGTTTGAATTCATCGTCATCGTTACATAAAGAAATCAAACTAACGTCATTGACAGTTACTTCAAATTCAAAATTCCACGAGAGTGAAAATCCGTTTCAGGTGGGAAATCATAAAAGAGAACATCGCAATTTTCTTTGAAAATTCCCGATGTTTTATTTTCTATCTTTCTCGGTCTCAGTGCTCATGCCATACTCAATATTTCTATATGCAGCCTTTGCGTGTGAGTGTATTCACTCAGTAGACATAAAATTGGGTATCGGGGTGATGGGCAGTTGACATGGGCATTCTTCCTCTCAGAGTGAAAGAGACCTAAACCGAACGTAGAAGATAAATAGAAGGACAGCTGGGATTTCCAGTAATGCCGAGACCGAACTCGGAAGTAGGAGGCAGAGACCGGGATCGAACCGGACTCACCTGCATATTATTTAATACAGTTCGGGCTCGGAGACAGACAGATAGACATAGAGAATGCTATTTTTTTCTTGGAAGTGCCAGATAGTAAGCGGCCGCCGACCACTGAGCGTTGATGACCGGGGTCAGCGTAGACTATCAGGGCTCGTACAGACAGACCGCTCGGCAATGGCAGCTGAAATCACATCCAGTTAAAACGTCGGAAGCCCAAGCAGCGTCAGTGAACAAACGTACGGCACATGCAACATACCCTGGGCCACGGGAGCAGACGCCCTACTCATGTCACACTTTTGACTGCTTTTTATCGGTAATTCCGCCTCGTGTGCGTCAAAACGTACACGAGATCTGTGCAGGAGGGCGCCGACTCCTATGCTCAGATAAATCCCGTTTCCAGCTATTTCGAGCGGATGACAGGGTGAGGTTGTGACTTCGACATCATGAGGTCATGACCCCGTTGTGCCATGTCGGCTGTGTTCATGGCGATGATGGTTCTGTGATGGATTGCAAATCCTTCTCATGGGCCACATTAGGACCCTTAGAGTGTCTGTAGAGGTCCTTAACCACTGAGCACTACCAGCATGTCATGGTTGATCTCGTATATTAGATATCGGTCTTCGCACATCGTGCGTCCGATGGTTTGTTTCATCACGACAATATACCAGTCCACTTGGTCACAACCACCCCAGCATGGCTCGAGGAACACTTCAGTTTCATCACGACAATATACCAGTCCACTGGGCCACAACCACCCAAGCATGGCTCGAAGAACACTTCAGTTTCATCACGACAATATACCAGTCCACTGGGCCACAACCACCCAAGCATGGCTCGAGGAACACTTCAGTTTCATCACGACAATATACCAGTCCACTTGGTCACAACCACCCCAGCATGGCTCGAGGAACACTTCATTTTCATCACGACAATATACCAGTCCACTTGGCCACAACCACCCAAGCATGGCTCGAGGAACACTTCAGTTTCATCACGACAATATACCAGTCCACTGGGCCACAACCACCCAAGCATGGCTCGAGGAACACTTCAGTTTCATCACGACAATATACCAGTCCACTTGGTCACAACCACCCCAGCATGGCTCGAGGAACACTTCAATTTCATCACGACAATATACCAGTCCACTGGGCCACAACCACCCAAGCATGGCTCGAGGAACACTTCAGTTTCATCACGACAATATACCAGTCCACTTGGTCACAACCACACCAGCATGGCTCGAGGAACACTTCAGTTTCATCACGACAATATAACCAGTCCACTTGGTCACAACCACCCAAGCATGGCTCGAGGAACACTTCAGTTTCATCACGACAATATACCAGTCCACTGGGCCACAATATATATACCAGTCCACTGGGCCACCCCAGCATGGCTCGAGGAACACTTCAGTTTCATCACGACAATATACCAGTCCACTTGGTCACAACCACCCAAGCATGGCTCGAGGAACACTTCAGTTTCATCACGACAATATACCAGTCCACTGGGCCACAACCACCCAAGCATGGCTCGAGGAACACTTCAGTTTCATCACGACAATATATCAGTCCACTTGGTCACAACCACCCCAGCATGGCTCTAGGAACACTTCAGTTTCATCACGACAATATACCAGTCCACTTGGTCACAACCACCCAAGCATGGCTCGAGGAACACTTCAGTTTTATCACGACAATATTCCAGTCCACTGGGCCACAACCACCCAAGCATGGCTCGAGGAACACTTCAGTTTCATCACGACAATATACCAGTCCACTTGGTCACAACCACCCAAGCATGGCTCGAGGAACACTTCAGTTTCATCACGACAATATACCAGTCCACTGGGCCACAACCACCCAAGCATGGCTCGAGGAACACTTCAGTTTCATCACGACAATATACCAGTCCACTTGGTCACAACCACCCCAGCATGGCTCGAGGAACACTTCAGTTTCATCACGACAATATACCAGTCCACTTGGTCACAACCACCCAAGCATGGCTCGAGGAACACTTCAGTTTTATCACGACAATATTCCAGTCCACTGGGCCACAACCACCCAAGCATGGCTCGAGGAACACTTCAGTTTCATCACGACAATATACCAGTCCACTGGGCCACAACCACCCCAGCATGGCTCGAGGAACACTTCAGTTTCATCACGACAATATACCAGTCCACTTGGTCACAACCACCCAAGCATGGCTCGAGGAACACTTCAGTTTTATCACGACAATATTCCAGTCCACTGGGCCACAACCACCCAAGCATGGCTCGAGGAACACTTCAGTTTCATCACGACAATATACCAGTCCACTTGGTCACAACCACCCAAGCATGGCTCGAGGAACACTTCAGTTTCATCACGACAATATACCAGTCCACTGGGCCACAACCACCCAAGCATGGCTCGAGGAACACTTCAGTTTCATCACGACAATATACCAGTCCACTGGGCCACAACCACCCCAGCATGGCTCTAGGAACACTTCAGTTTCATCACGACAATATACCAGTCCACTTGGTCACAACCACCCAAGCATGGCTCGAGGAACACTTCAGTTTTATCACGACAATATTCCAGTCCACTGGGCCACAACCACCCAAGCATGGCTCGAGGAACACTTCAGTTTCATCACGACAATATACCAGTCCACTTGGTCACAACCACCCAAGCATGGCTCGAGGAACACTTCAGTTTTATCACGACAATATTCCAGTCCACTGGGCCACAACCACCCAAGCATGGCTCGAGGAACACTTCAGTTTCATCACGACAATATACCAGTCCACTGGGCCACAACCACCCCAGCATGGCTCGAGGAACACTTCAGTTTCATCACGACAATATACCAGTCCACTTGGTCACAACCACCCAAGCATGGCTCGAGGAACACTTCAGTTTTATCACGACAATATTCCAGTCCACTGGGCCACAACCACCCAAGCATGGCTCGAGGAACACTTCAGTTTCATCACGACAATATACCAGTCCACTTGGTCACAACCACCCAAGCATGGCTCGAGGAACACTTCAGTTTCATCACGACAATATACCAGTCCACTGGGCCACAACCACCCAAGCATGGCTCGAGGAACACTTCAGTTTCATCACGACAATATACCAGTCCACTGGGCCACAACCACCCCAGCATGGCTCTAGGAACACTTCAGTTTCATCACGACAATATACCAGTCCACTTGGTCACAACCACCCAAGCATGGCTCGAGGAACACTTCAGTTTTATCACGACAATATTCCAGTCCACTGGGCCACAACCACCCAAGCATGGCTCGAGGAACACTTCAGTTTCATCACGACAATATACCAGTCCACTTGGTCACAACCACCCAAGCATGGCTCGAGGAACACTTCAGTTTCATCACGACAATATACCAGTCCACTGGGCCACAACCACCCAAGCATGGCTCGAGGAACACTTCAGTTTCATCACGACAATATACCAGTCCACTTGGTCACAACCACCCCAGCATGGCTCGAGGAACACTTCAGTTTCATCACGACAATATACCAGTCCACTTGGTCACAACCACCCAAGCATGGCTCGAGGAACACTTCAGTTTTATCACGACAATATTCCAGTCCACTGGGCCACAACCACCCAAGCATGGCTCGAGGAACACTTCAGTTTCATCACGACAATATACCAGTCCACTGGGCCACAACCACCCCAGCATGGCTCGAGGAACACTTCAGTTTCATCACGACAATATACCAGTCCACTGGGCCACAACCACCCCAGCATGGCTCGAGGAACACTTCAGTTTCATCACGACAATATACCAGTCCACTGGGCCACAACCACCCCAGCATGGCTCGAGGAACACTTCAGTTTCATCACGACAATATACCAGTCCACTGGGCCACAACCACCCAAGCATGGCTCTAGGAACACTTCTGTTTGGAATTATCCCCCAAGGCCCTGGGAATAAACATTATATATTTTGTTTCGAATGTATTGTATTAGAGTGATATGATGATTGTGTGAAGTACTGTGTTGTTTAATATTATTTATGTAGTGAATGTAATTGTTTGTTTTTCTTTGTTTGTGTTTCAGGTATTTGTGGCCATGAGTGTGTGGAGTGTGGGAAGTTATTCACCAGTGAGAGGGCTCTCAAGGGACACTCCAGATGTCATCCAAGTGGGAAGAAGAACATGAAGCACAACTGCCCTCAATGCCCCTATTCCACAAATCACAGGGGTCACCTCAATCATCATCTGTTAACCCATAGTGGAGAGAAGCCACACAAGTGTCCAACCTGTGGCAAAGGATTCTCTCAGAAAGAGAACCTCAAAAGGCACCTCCTGATCCACACAGGAGAGAAGCCACATAAGTGTGAGTTCTGTCCAAAGACATTCAATCGACTGTCTGATTTGAATCGTCACAGGGCCATCCATCTTAAACAGAGGGACCACATGTGTAAGACATGTGGAAAGACATTCACTACAGCTGGTCACTTAAAGTGCCATGTGAGAACCCACACAGGACAGAGACCTTTCATGTGCCAAACATGCAGGCACAGGTTTGCTCTGAAGTCTAATTTAAATCATCACATCATCTCTAAGCACACGAGGGACTTCCCCCACAAGTGTCCTCAGTGCCACAAGGGGTTCATCCAGCCTAGTCATCTGCGGCACCACATCACCACCCATCACTCAAATGAGGAGTGAATTCCATAACACAGCTTTTTAATTCTGTTCAGTGTGGGTGATGATAAATCTCCAATTGATCCCTTACAGTTCCTTCTCTAGTTTTTATCCTTTATATTTGTGTTTTCTAAATTTATATAGTTTTCAAATTCCTTTCACTTTGAATTCCTTGTCATAAATTTGATTTTGAGATTAACTTTCTCAATGTACCATACCGTTTCTTACTTTATTTGTTCATTAATGTGCTTTCACTGGTTTACCCAGCATTGGAGGAATATTTTTACATCTTTCACCTATTTTGGTGTTTTCTTTGATATATTACAGAATTTCTACTCACTTTTAGAATTCAAAGAAAAAACTTGTGTTTTTGTTTATAAGGATTAATTTATTTTATTTCGTTTATTTTTCCATGGAGGTAGGAATTTAGAGGAGACACTGTTCCCTATTTCTCTCAAGTCAAGGCCATAAAGCTGGAATTTTAGTGATTTTACTGTTCTGCGGATGGTCACAAATTACTTCGGAACGGTATTTTCTCTGGAGAGGAAGGTGTTGGGCTGGTAACCCGTCCCTAATTTAGGGTTACTGGTTCCAATGACGGAAGACAGCCGGTGGCGTGACACAAACACAGCATCCAGGTCTCACCGGGATTCGAACTGGAACCCATCTCGCACGAATGATCAGGAGACAGCGCTTAGACCACTGAGGTAGCGGGGGCGGGGGGCAGCACAGAATCGGTGAAAAAGATTGGTTACCATAATTTCCAGTGGAAGCCGCCCCCGCATTACGCACCAAACGCATCTGAGATTCTGCTTCGAAACGAACAATCCGAATTTCCGATATCGTTCGCTGTGAATATTTCTTGGGAAGTGATATGACTCCGAAACATTTGGCGGCCAAAAGCATCTGCCTTCAGCTGTTCATTTCTTCACATCGGCAGATGAGCAAGCTTTTACCGAGACATTATCAGTTTGCGTTTAGTGGTTTTGCCTCTTTGGAAGTTGTGTTATTATATTATTATTCTTTCGGGGGTGTCATTTGACAAAGAACTAACCAACACTGCGTATAAAAATGTATTTTAAACGACATTGATCAAAAACATTATTTTAATAGTGTGAGGAAACGATACGTGTGGAAATAATTATTATAAAACCTCACTCAATATTTTAAAGAAGAGTGACTTTTTTTGCATTTAATAAAAACATGCTTAGTTAAACAAAATTCAAACACAAAAAATAGCGCCCGATTGTTATTATATATCCCGCTATAGAATTATCTTATATTTCATAGTTTTTTTTTTTTTATGTAGAATTCAATTATTAGTGTGATTTATTTTGCGTTTATTCTGATACGAAGCTGTTATTTTAAGTTCATATTTTTTTCTACGAACATAGAAAACAGATATTTGTTCATTACACGAGTACGTCTACATATTTTCAATTAATTCTGTTTTTGGCTTTCCTTTGTTCACCATCTCATCTTGTCAGGGTGTGGACCCGGTGGCCGAGTGGTTCGAAGCGCTCTCCTCTAATCATTCGTCCGAGATGATTCTGGGCTTGAATTCCTGTTGAGGCATAGATGGTGGGTTTGTCTTATCACATTAACGCTCTCACTTCCCTGGAACCAGTGCTTCCAAATCCGGAACGGACTCCTGCCTTTCCTTTAAATCTCTCTGGGGTGCTTACAAAGCTCTAATAAGAAAAGAAGACTTGCCAGACTACTATGCCTTCTTTTGAATTGAAGAACCCTATGCAATTTTCTTTTATGTTGAAATCTTCAGGTGCAACATTGCCACCTAACATAAGCAGGCATGGCAAAGTGGCTCTTGGCTTTCCAATTCTCCGGGCTGGCATAATTTTATTCTTGTCTCATTGTATATTTATATATATGTAAGCACCCCAGAGAGATTTGTGTCATTTGAATTTCACTTATAATGCCGTTCATTCAGAAATACACGCTTTTCGAAAAGAGCTGAAAGATCCTTCACCTACAAATACCAGGAAAAAACTTGGGGACACCTTCACCCAACAGAAGATTGACAAAAAAAGGTAAAGTGGCTCTCGGCTTTCCAATTCTCCTGGCTGGCATAATTTCCCATCGTCTCCTCGTACGAAATTATGCAAGCAGGTTGTTACCTAGATCAGGTTGTATGCAGAATAAACAATATGTAATTTCATCAGTTCAGTTAAAAAGAAAACACACCACTTGTAATTGCAGTACACACAATATTACTTTCAGCGCGGACGAGTCCTTCCAAATGAATTATTCCGATTCAGTTTGCGTTTTTCCGACCTACTGTGAGGTCAAACTTCCTTTCCCGTCGGACGTGTGACGATGAGAAAAGTTTGGTTCCGTTCCTTGCCGACGTAGTGTGTGACGATCTTTAAAGGCACTAGGAAGAATGTTAGAAAAGCTACAGAGTGGTTAGGAATATACGCGTACAACAACATATAAGTTTTAAACTCTGGCAAATGGAAAACAAAATTTGCCAAGAAAGTGTAAAATAAAAATATAAAATAAATGCGCAATAAATTTACACCGAAGCTTAATGTGAACACACTTAAAAACGTTCTGAAACAAGAAAAAATCTGCCCTGGCAAACTTGTTTCAGAAGAATTATCGGCTTTTCTGTGCTTTCAAAAATCTGTGCTCGAAGTGTCTACTGTAAATACCTACCCCCATTTGTTTTCTAATTGAATTTAATAACAGTTTTTGGGCAGTTTGCATTTTGTGACTTAGGTTATTGTTTAAAACATTTGTTTGAGAGAGTTCCTTTAAACTTAAGTTATGTACTTATTCATTATTCATTAGATGACTTCTCAGTTTTGTGTTATATGCTTGTATGTTTAATAATTGCCATTAACTTTATTGAGTAACCTGTTATTTTGTATTAAATATTTAGTTGGGTTTCAATGTTTTAATTTTTCTATTTCAATAACTGTTTCTTTACAAAAAATTTCCAACCATATTTTATCGCATTTCTACATTACATTAATTATATTATTGGACTTTCATTTCAACTTTTGCTTCCTGTTTCTGAATTTAAGAATTTATGTAATTTGTAATATCCGTAAATGCTGGTTTGCTTTTAGGAATTTGTGAGTTTTGATCGCTATTATTTTAACAAGCTTACTTTTGATGTACTTTGGTTTTCATTTCAACAGTTTACCTTTATTCGTAGGTTTTAGTTTACAGTTATTGTTTTATTCAACTCAGTTTCTTTCCGTATTTTGATTTGACAATACTATTTTATCGTTCTGCGAGTATTGCATTAATAGATTAGAAATAATTTACCTGTTAAGTTTTTATAAGAATGAAACAAAACAAAAAAAGGAGGTAAACAAAAATCTAAGTTAAATATGTAAATGATACAATACTTTCGTTTTCTGTACTGTTTTTGAACGTGTTTTTTGCATGTTGCTATTCTAATGATATAAGAGCCCCTTCCGACCGCCAATTCATGGGGAGAACAAAACAAACATGAACCTGAAGAAAATGTTTAGAAAACAGTGGTCATCAATTTGTTTAGAAAAAAGTGGTCATCATCTGCGTCGAAATGTATGTTATAGCATTCCTGAAAATGTATTGTTGTTATGTCCATTGGATAGAATTGAATTTTTCACCTATGTGCGCCGAAAAGTAAAAGGGTATAAATGGGAAAAGTGTTTCTTTATCGTTGTGCTGCAAAGTTTCAATTTTCGTTTGTGTAAGATATTCGTAGAATAGATATCCTGAGTATTTTGTAAATTTCAAAAGATACACTCTCGGTGTGAAAACCAAAGGCAAAATGTCAAAACTGTAGGCAAAACATTATTTCTTAAAATCACTATTTGGCTGAATGTTTCATAAACTAATTATATTTATTGACAGAGTTCGTTTGCTAATCTTCGACATCTCTTTTGTGAAACAAATCACTTGTATGATCAAAATATGCGTCTTGTTGAAACATGAAATTGAGCACCCATAATTTTTCTGCAAATATACTGTAGTTCTCAGTTACCATGATGTGCTTCGTTTTGTCCCATTTTAACCGCTAACGAAAACATGAACCTTATTTCCATCTCTAGCAAGACTGCCTGCAGCTTCTATATATATTATACTTTTTTTTTAATTTTCCTCTGAGTGAGCATTTCATCAGAAATCAAAAGTAAAAGGAAAGAAAGAAGTGTTTCTCGTTCCCTGGCTTAGCACCACGAAGTCCTGAGGCCACGCGGTACATAATTCTTCTCACATTTTTTCCTACTGTTCACTTTCAATAGTTCTGGTTTACCTACAGTTTCTAAGGAAAATCGTTTGAATTCTGTTTCACAAAAGAATTAGCTAGGCTTGTAGTAAAATTAAATATTTTTTGTTAATCACGAAATATGGAAATTTAAAGTAATAATAATAACATCCATTTTCCAGAAGGTAAGGTGGTTTACACTTGCTCCTACAGTTCTGATACGATATAAGTCGCGTTGTTTCTCTTCTTTAAGTACAGTATTTAAGTGAACCACAGGGAAAATTCAGCATTTCGATGTTAGTTCACTACATTTGAACGAAGTTACTTTAGTTCTTCTCCTACCTACTGTGAAAACGCATGTTTGTCCACGCCGGGCATCGAATCCTGGACCCCTTACTCCGGAATAAGTCACGTTCCCAACTGAGCTACGCGGACATGTGTTCTCATTGCTATCTGCCTTTATCTCCTGTGAAGTTTGCGTCAAATGAATAACAAGTGAAACCCGATGAAAGTTTACTTCGGGCATTGGATCCTTTAGCAATATTTTCAATCCTGTTATTGCGTAACTAACTGTTAAATGTCCAAAGAATATGATTAATCACTGAAGGACCCTACTCCCAAAGGTTAGTCTCACCTACAGTCAGCTAACATGAGATAGCTGAAATTCATTCCCAAATAATTCTCTTAGATTTCCTTCATTAGCCTCCAATGGCCGTTCAGTATAATCCCTTAATGTCTGAATATAAGGAGAAAGAAGATTTGAAACAAACATTCGATCACTCTCTTCTTCTGAAAGTAATTTAATCTTTCGTCCACCATACACTGAGATTCTAGTTCATCACGCACACTTACTCTCGTTGCAAATATGTCTCGCTCCAACACGTGAGCTGGGTGTGCGGTATAAAACAAACATACCAGCACATTCAGCATCAGTGAGCATCATCCGATTGAGGGTCGCAATGAGTAAAACGAGTGATCTGAGCGACTTCGGACTTGGCATGATAGCCAGCAAATACATTTTCCAAACGGCTGCCATCCAGGGATTTTCACCACCATTTTTAGCAAGGGTTTGCCGTGAATCTAGCAACAGGCAAAAAACAATTCGAGGAATCTCTTTTCTGTTCGTTGACTCTATTTGAAAATGAACGCTTTGTCATTCCAATGTACTACGGATCTCTTGGAGCCCACTGGATATCGTGTAGACTAGTTCATTAAAATGTGGGGGATTCTCAGTACTTTCATTAATCATGAACCATAAAGATGTCGGAGACCTTAAGGGGAAACCTAGGTTTATCTTGTTTGAGTTCGTTCTTCAGCTCATAGGAAACATTTGGTATTTAAGGAATTGAGCCTAGGTAGCGAACTCGTAGCTGCAGCATACAAAGGTTAACACGACTGGTTCTGATTTTTTCGATATAAAGGATCGGAGTGTATGTATTCTGTCTCAATGGACAATTCGATAATGTTTTTTAATTCGCACTGTCTACAAGGAATATCGGAGACGTCGAAGATTCTTCTGTTTCGACGACGGAAGAAATCAATCAACACGGCAGAATGAGCTGCGGGGGATGAGCTTGGGAACGGATGTGGGTTCGTAATAGGTTTGTGTACGAAGGCGATTATCAGGCAATTCGCTCAGTAAAACACCCAGATTAGGCAAGGCGCTATTGTGTTCTAGCTCCATAATTGAATTTATCGCATTTTGAATATAATTGATTTTCTCTAGGAAAAGCGGGAGAGTCTTCTTACCGTGAAGCCATATGAAAAATTATTTTCTGCATATGGTAGTGGTAGGGGTTGGGATGATGTTGGTGAAAAATATGTCGTTCGATTGGGCGAAGGATTGCTTCCGCGAAAGTAAGGATCTCATCGGAGCGCCATTTGTATATCTATTGATTTGTCATTGGGAAATGTAGTAGGTAGAATTTATGACCAAGTCCATTAACTTGAAGATGCTGAGACAAGACTCCTCCGAATAAAGTGTTGAATTAGATATGAAGTCTTTTAACGTTCTGATGGCTTCCAGGAGGGAGACCGGAGGGTAAAAGATAAGCCAGTTCGAAACTGCTGATAATGCCGCGTTGCTGGACAGAGATTTGCTATATTTTCATGCTAAAATCTAGAGTAGCAGTTATAAAGTCCGATTCAGGGAGATGATTTGCGTAGTACTTTCTCTAAATGGTACATTGGTGGGGACCTCCTTGATATCACTGGTCTCAATGAATTACAGGGTTTTGAATAAAATGCATTAGGTTAGAAACTTGGAGTTCTATTTGCGGCAATAAATTCGGATTACTGATGTAATTTTATTAATTTGAGAATAGTGTACACTTCTTCGATATTAAATAAAATTGTCTTCGTTGCCAGTGGGCTTTGTTGAATTCCACAAGAATGGATGAACAACATGACATAAAGACGATGTTCTCGGATTAAGAACAAATGACAGTAAAATTTTCATAATCATTTAAACACCAGAAATAGGCTGAAGAAATATATATTGTACGTCAGGTGAATATTTCTACTTTTATAGGTACATAAAAATAAGCATATCAGTGTTCTAGATGTAACCATTGGAAACTTGTCCCAAATATTTAAAGATAAATAATACTGCTGTGTAAGCGGAGAATATGCAGTTCAAGATAGAAAACGCATTACCGCCCTACTGACGTTGTGTTTTAAGATCCCTGTGACTGTTCATCCCAGTGGACCTGAGTTCGGATCTCACATGAGGCTCAAGTGGTACGCCTGGCTTATGGCCATCACCATCCCCTGTTGTGAAGCCAGTGGCTCTAAATTAAGAGCAGGCGGCTGCTCTTAATCTGTGCACGGTGGTCGTTAAGCTACCAAACTAAGAAACAAAAGCCTGATGTCATTGTATAATCCTGTTTAGTCTCTTTTCTGATGAGTGACTGCATTTTTCAGGAAGAAAACGTGTGCCTTGTTAGGAATGTGATTTTGTTTTCTGAGTCTCATGATGTATGTATTCATTTTCAGTGAAGACACGTATGTACATTACATTTCTTATTTATATGCTTCACTTAAAACAAGGGAGTTTCAAAAATTTCTTTTACTGATGACACTTCAAAGCCTCTGCTGCTGTATTGCTCGCGGAAAGAGCAAAAATCACGCACTCGGTGTTTCTCAGCTTGGCAAGGAAAGTTTTCTTATCAACGAATACTGACTTAACTAACAACTGCAATATTTACAGTTTCTCCCATCGGCACACGAAGAAAGTCAATCTGACTTTAAATAAACAGTTCCATTTTTCTAGAACAAGAAAAATCTTTCGCCACTGCGATCTCAAAAGAAACCAAACTTACGCAATGCCTTCGAGATTTCGCAGGAATTGTGATTTTGTTTTCTGAATCTAATGACGTATGTATGAAATTAAATTGCCAGTGTAAGGATCTTTTGTCACTTGGTCTTTGCTCCTCGTGAAGATAGAGTGTAAAATCTGAGTATGTTCCATTTACTATGGCGTGTTTGTTTTGTGGATGTGTCAGTTTTAATTCCACAATGTCAGAGAGGTAGCAAGATCCTTGTTTGAACTTCCGGTGTTGCAGAGTAAAAACCACGTTGCGGTCTGTCATAAGTCTGCCATATTTTCGAAGCTCCTTTGTAAGTATGCACATAATGTCAAACGGTTTAAGAAACAGTTTTGACGTGTTCGTCAATCATTTCTCACACGCACATCAAAACTTGTTTTAAATTCAATACGCTTTTTGTTGAAGTATCTCCTGTTTGTTTGTCTGTCTACCAACTTATTAACGAGATGTCGATATGATCAAACATTGTATTTTGTGATGTCATTTGCAAGCCATCCATGTTCATTGTTTCCAGAAAAATTTCTTTATGTAAATTGATATTTCTTCGTTGTTGTTTCAAAACTAGGTTTGCTGAATAAATTGAGTAATTTATGATATCATGGGGTGTTAGTGATTTAATTTATATTTGCCCTTTTCACTCTTTACTGAATGTTTAGACATACCTTTGTTGAAATATGCACAGTTAAAAAAAAACCGAAAAAAACCGGCAGTTTTTTGGGGTGTTTTTTTGTTCACAAGTTGGGAAATGCTTTAAAATCAGACGCATATTAATGCTGCATCACATGGTAAAATACACTGCTGCTCAAAATTAACGATAATCTTCAAAACATGTATTACCGGCCCAGTGGTTATGCATATATGCTGCCGTCTGGCCTTTCCTAGGAGTGGGTTCGAGTCCTGAAAACGGCATGGTTGTTGTGTTTACTTTATGGCATTGGATGTATCATCTCCCTGGAACTAGTGGCCTCAAATTAGGGACAGGTGACTGCTTGTAGTCGATTGAGTTGTTCACGGGGGTCGTCGAACTTCCAATCAAGCAGGACGAGAAAAATTCTGTAACAGATGCTATTGCAGGAACTATGAGAGTTTTCAGTTCGTCAAGACTTTGCACTTTGCCTGAATAAACTTTGTCTTTGAAATATCCCCACAAGAAATCTAGAGGCGTGATATCTGCCGAGCGGGGAGGCTATTGGAATGGGTCCATCTCGTCTAATCCACTTAGTTGGAAATTCCTTATTTTAAAAAAAAAGTTCGCCCATTACCCTAATGAGGCGGTGCAACATGTTGTTGCCAAATGACTTTAGAATGTAAATGGGAAATTTGAGGAAAAGAAAAAATTTGAATCATGTCTAACTAAATTTCTTTTGTGTCTGTGAATTCTGCAAAAAAAAAAAAAAGGGGGAAAGAAAGAAAAGAAAAGTCCGGTCACATGATTAGCCATTAGCCATTAAACCACAGCACACATTTACTTTAGGGCTACCCCGCACAAGTTCGATGACGTGATGTGGATTCCCAGACTCCAAAATTCTGATATTGTGGTGGTTGAATTTTTCTGAAACATGAAAAGTTGTTTCATCTTTCATCTGTCTGTCCGATCGGACTGACAGATGAAACAGAGAGATGTCCGCTAAGAAAGTCCCCTTGGAGCTTGAAGCAGTTACAGTTTCAGGTATGCTGTTTATACAACAGTTCATGGGAAATATCTCCACGAAAGAAGACTAATTATTTGTGACCCTCCAACTTTGCCCGCCAGAGAGCTCGCTTAAAGTCGAGTCACCAGCACCAGCACCAATCACAAATCAGTCACCAGTGAGCGAAAGTTCTTTTCGCAGATGTATCGCGATTCAGCTGAAGTACTGATTCACGCCGTGTTCTCATCTGGAAACAGAAAAGAAGCCGTAACAGTCCCTTTAACATTAGAGAAAGGTACTGATCTGGTGGCGTAATGGCTTCCCCAGGAATCGTGAAGAACGGACGCACAGATCTGTACATCATTTAGAATCACTGAAATACTGCCCTGAAGTAAAGAGGCGAAATCCTAAACTCAAATGTCAGGGCATATAACTGAGTCTGTGGTTCAGATTTTCTTCTGAGCGACGATAATGCCTGACCTCATAGAGCAAATTTCAACCGTAAAATTTGATACCGTGAAGGAAAAAATATTTCATTCTGCATTTGAATTTCTTTGAGTCAAGAGCTTATACACAGTACTGGAAATTTTTAATGTAGTCCATACAAGTCTCGACAGCAAAAAATACTTCTTGATGCTGTACATAACGTTTATAGTTCCTTCCGCCTTTAAAAATATTTATGCTTCAGCCGTTGGCAGTGCACTGCAGATCAAATTTATGATCGTAAATCACGTGTCTGTAGAGTCTGTTGTCTGCCTGTTATTTACCGATGCATTATTGTTATTCGAGCCATATAACTGTTTTTGGCAGTAGTGGCAGTCCTGTGACAGCCTTCTCCTTCTGGAATCAGGGTGGAAGTATTTAGAGAAAAAAAAAGAACACATAAAGCACCAAGGTCCCATCTCTAAGCACCTCCTACCCATTAAAAAACCTAGGGCTTAAGAGGGGACGGAAAGAGAAAAACAAGATTGCATGAAATGCCATTTGACACAATACTCCTCGCCCGATAGGCATGACAAAAACGCCGAAAAAAAAAGTGGTCTGCAGTGTCGTCCGAAAAGTAAAGAACCAACTATAGACAACTGAGAGGACAAATCGATGGTCAAAGCACATACAAATTCAGAATAAAACCGTCCTGTATACACAGTAGCAAAACATTGCAAACTAAAATGTGAACTTAAAAATTATGACAACGGGAGCAGCAATCATTTGTTATGGGACATGAACAAACAGAAAACGAAATTTAAAATTGAGTCCAGCATTTCGAAGGAAAACAGATCTAGTCCAACAAAGGCACCAAACGCGGAAGACCCTTTTGCCCAGTTGTCCGGCCTACTTGGAGAAAGAATCAGAAGTGCGATAAAAAGCGAGCACATCTGAGTCTCTGCTTTGCATATTCCGCGATAACAGAGACGCACACGCACGTGTTATCTTCTTCGGCACCACTATCTTTGCATATTCATTCGCTTTCATTGCATTTCCGTCTATGGACAGCGTGTTTAAGGCAATTTTCATTGTTATCCTTTGACGTTCCACAGCAGCAGTGCTGGAAATGAAAACTTTGAAGTGCCGGTATACTGCAAAATCCTCCGGATAAAATACCTTCGCGGGAAAATCTCCAGGAGTGGAAAAGTAAAAACATACCCAGAAGAAAAACTCCTTTGTTTCGAAATGTAATTGACAACTCCGTGGAATACTATTGCACCAGAAGTCAGAAACGATGACGGTCGATTAGAGTTCGTTGATTTGTGGACCCTAGCTGGCACTACTTATGCTATAACGAAGAGTCCGTATCTACCCCGGGACTAACGGATTAACGAGACTTCCGAACCCCAGGTAATCATTAATGATTGAGCTAGACTTGAATCCAGAACTTTAAGGTCCCGAGCCCAGAAACCAGTCCCCTTTTAATAGGGACTTCCATGAAGTAGAAAGTCGGGCAATTAGAATGTTGAAATGAATATTCTGTCTTTCAGATTAATAGCAATCTCACCGTCATCCCCCCACCTCCCCCCACCTCCCCCCCACCTCCCCCCCAAAACAGAAAAAAATTTCGGAGTCTAAATAGTAAACTCATTGCTGCAAATTTAAAGAACACAGGAAAATTTGTGTTTAATCTATTACTTACAATTCTTCATTCGACGAAGATCTTTAAATTGAATGTACACTGCCTGACAGAGAAAATGCCACACATGAAGGAATGCCCGAAAACAAACCAAACTGCACGCACAAATAGCCAAGTAGGTCCTAAACAAATGATTTATTGTCACATACAGACTAGGCTCCAGTGGCCGAATATACAGTGTGGCCCCCATTTAGGGCGATACAGCCTTGAATCCGACGTGGCATCGAGGCAATGAGGGTCCGAATAGAGTCCTGGGGTATCGTGGATCATGTGGTGTTGATCCGAGTCCACAGTTCTTCATTTTGCGGGGGTGGGAGGGTTCTCAACCGACGTCCAATCGTATCCCACAGATACTCGATGGGCGAGAGGTCTTGGGATCGTGCTGGACACGGAAGCATCCGCAGACCGTGTAAGGCGTTCAGGCTGATCCGAGTGGTATGCGGGCGGGCGTTATCCTCTTGAAAAACGGGGTTTGGATGTCCTGCAGATACGGTAGTGCCACGGGCAGCAGCACCTCTTCAACATAGCAGCGTGCCATTAGTATACCCGTAATGCTTACCAGCTGTGACTCTGATAGCACCCCACACAGTGATTCCATGTTGCGGGCGGTATAGCGCTCCACAATGGCGGAGGAATCCGTCCGTTGGCCACGTCGCCTCCAGATTCTCACACGGCGATCATCTGTAGTGAGACAGAACCGCAATTCGTCGCTGAACACAACACTGTTTCATTCGGCTCCCCACGCAGCAGCTATGGAGCGACATCACACCAAGCGGTGACGACGATGGCTCGCTGTTAAGGGTAGTCTTCGCAACGCATGGCTGGACAGCAAATCAGACGCAGCCAATCGCCGAGACACTATCCGCGTCGATATCGGAGCATCGTAGCATCCCCGTACACTCCGAAAAATGTCGCTCGTTGTGGACTGTGGGTCCGCTACGGCATGACGTAGGATGTGAGGATCAGTGCGCTCGGACGTCCGTCTCCGTGCTCCGGTCCCCCTACGACGTTGCATAGATTCTTCCTCGGACCACACTCTACAAATGCGACCTACGGTTGTGGCATCACGTTGCGTTTCTTCCGCAATGCGACGCAAGAGCCATCCGGAGGTACGAAGGCCTATGATGACACCTCTCGTGAACACATTCGTTTAACGAAATTGCGAACGACGGCGCCTAAAAGACATTCCCACCCCTTGTTCGTTCTCCAGACACGGTTACAGCAGAGCCACTCACTTCTCTCGACCGTGACGACGTCTCGACCGATGGCCTCACCGGCTGGTTGTTCGCTTATAAATCCAGCACGCTGTTCGTGCGATTGGCCTGCAAATGGAATCATTCGCGTAACTTGTACGTGTGCACCCAACCTGTAATTTGCATGGCGTTGCGTTCACCTTTTCTCTGTCAGGCAGTGTATATTAAACCAATGGTGTAAAAAGAAATCCCCTTCCCTTCCCTTTACAGTTCTCACACAGGTATTTCTCAAGGGCACGAGGCTCATAAGGATTCTAAGTTTAAGAATGCGCGCGCCCTTAACTCAGTGACGAAAAAAATCATTTCCGCTGATCCCACAACTAAAATCCGTGCCGGTATGTAAATTCTGGGTAAAAAAAGTATCGGTATGAAATAGTAGGAAACAAAAGAAGGGCCGGTATGTCATACCGGCGTATACCGAACATTTCGAGCAATGCACACCAGCGTGTTTTCTTTCATACTTTCCATCTGAAACTTCATTTTTTTATTTTATTATTAATTTTTTATTGAAGGTTTAACACTTATTGTGAGTAACTCGATGGGCTATAAGTAGTCCCCCGTTCCTGATTTAGGGTCACTGTTTCCAGGATCGGGAGAGATCCAGTGTCGAAAGACAAACACAACATTCATGCCTCACTGGGATCCGAACCCGGATCCTTCACAGACGAATTGTCACAATCCAGTGCTTAGACCACTGCGCCAGAAGGGCGGAAACTTTCATTTAACATACGGTTCCGGCGAACTGTCCAGATTTTAACAAACAGTTAGCTGGAACCGGACCAAATCAGCTACATATCACCCCTTCATAACCGCCTCTGTGGGGAAGTTTTCTGTCCTGGCTTTTTCTGTCCATTCGTTTGAGATGGGTCCGGGTTCAAATCCCGTCAGGCATGGATGTTGTGTTTGTCTTCTGGCTCTCTCTCTTCCCTGGAACCAGTGGCCCAAAATTAGGGACGGTCGACTGCTTATATCGCATTGAGTTTCTCACAATGGTTCTTTAACCCACAAACAAACAAACCCTCTGTCTTATCTTATCTGCGGTTCAGTCTAACTTAATATGCTTTCTGATGAGTATCACTAAAGCCCCATGGGATATTGGTAGTTGCGTCTAAACCTAAGCTTATCAGAGTGTGTAGAAATCTCTGGTTGCATCTTTGAAATCATTAGATATTTGAAGATAAATCAAGCAAAAAAAAAAAAAATAGACAGACGCGGACGTGTTCATGAATGTCGTATGTCATTTCTTCCACAGATTTCTCTTCGCGTTGTTCATTCCACTTCTTTGCCATTTATTTGACAGCTATCAATGTGAGATCACTTTAGTGCCCACTTTTTTAAATAACGGTAAGCGATAAAAATTCAGCTGTTGCAAAAATGCTGTCCGTGGATGGCGAAGATGTTTCTTGAGAATTTGAAAAATAAAATTGTGAATTTCATTGACTTATTTTAAAACAGTAAAGCAATAAATTAGAGTAACGATTTAAAATTAGTTCGTAACATTGATGGCACAGCCTAAATGGTGGTGTACTCAAACACGGAATTCCAAGCAATTTTCATGTTAATGTGTCTCAGCGTCAAGACAAGATGGAGGCTCCCTTCTTCCATCGAAGCGAAATGTCTTGCATTAGGTGACAAACTTTCTCAGCACAGGTGTCCAGCGGAGATCACGTGACCTACTTTCCCAGGGAAGCTCAGAGTGCACAGGTGGTATCTGTCGTGACAACACTTCTGTCTGTGTAGTATGTGTGTGCGTGTGTTTTGAACGCTAACATTCTCAAAGAAAAAAGGAAAACATCGGTTCATTTAGTGACCACGCTGTTGTTCTTGAAGTCGAAAAGAAGAAATTTAACCAAAACATGATAAGAAAAAAATCTCGATTTTAAGGAGTATGTTTGCTCGTTTGACTGTATAGCGCAAAATGCTTTTAAACAACAATTCTAAAACAACTTTGAACATTTCTCTACTTCTGGTGTTCAGATGGCAACAAAGGAATTTATTCATTAGAATGAGTTATTCAAGTGACAAAGAAGGCAAGAGAGCAATAAATAATATAAGGGTCGCTCAGATGAAACGGAGACTGTCTTTTTTTTTTTTTTTTTTTTTTTTGCCGTAAGGTTTTGTAACGTGGAATATGTGAACTTACAGGAAGTAAGAGTGATTCATGGGCTACATCCCCGCTGCACATCGTCGCCTTGGCGGTTTAGGCAAGTGTCTCAGCGCGGCACGAGATTGTGGATACTCCGAGCGAAGAACGTCCGTGGTTGGTTATGGAAGAAGTCTTCAAGGGGGTCCCGGACCTCAGCGTCGTTAGCAAACCGGTGGCCCTTGAGAGCTTTTCTCAGTTGCCGGATGATGTGGTAATAGCAGGGCAAGAGATCGGGACTATAGGAGGGATGGTCCAGGACCTCCCAACGGAAGCTCCGCAGCAAATCTTTGCACACTGTCGCCACTTTCCGGCGTGCGTTGTCATGCACCAGAATAACCCCATTTGACAACATACCGGGCCGCTTACGCTTGATGGCTGCTTTGAGGTTGCATAACGCATCGCAATGTGTAGTTGCCTTGACTCTTCTGCCTGCGTTAAGCCAATCCAACAGCGATGGGTCATTCTCATCGAAGAAAACCATGGGCATAACTTTTCTAGCTCTGAAGGAGGACTGAGCCAGTTTTTGAGCGGGGCGTGGAGAGTTGGGATGCCGCCATTCTATACTCATCCGTTTTGTGGCCGGATCGAACTGGCGGCAGCAAGTTTCATCTGTGGCCACAATCTTGGAAAGAAACTCTCCCTCCTCTGCGTGGTAACGATACATGCATGCCATTTATAATGACAATGGAGTTTATTATCCATGTTCACTATAAACGGCTTGTATATACACTGAAAGGACAAATTATTACGTCCACTCACCTAACAGCGTGTGGCACCACCTTTTGCACGCATGTCAGCATCCAAACGTCGTGGCACAGACGCAATGAGGCTCGGAAACACAGACTCACGTATCTATCACCAACAATCTAAGAGTGCTTGGCCTACAGCAGGCAGATATGTAGGTGGGGTTGGTTGATCACAAACAGCTGTCTCCAATATGTCCTACAAAGTCTTCATGGGGTTGATGTCCTTTGAGCGAGGGAAGCAGTGAGTGTGGTTAGGTTACTTCTATGCTCCTGGAGCCAGTCGGTTGCTATCCGGGACCGATGGGGTGGAGTGTTGTCCTGTTGAAAGATCGGAACTTAGTTCGGACAAAGGCACGTGTTGAAAGGGTGGAGATGGTTGGTCAGGAACTGCACATAGCTGGAACCAGTGACGGAAGACTCCAGAGGTACCAAGGGACCCAGGCCGGGCCACGTCGAAGCTGCTCAAACCACCTCCATCGGTCTGTAGTACCCAAACTTGGCATGCGGGGTCCATAGTTTCGTGTGGTTTAAGCCCCACACGATGCCTGCCATTGGCGCGATACAGTGTGAAACGAGATTCCTCAGACCACATGACGCGTTTCCATCATCCAAGCTCTAGTTTCGATGGGCCTTCCCAAACTGCAGCCAAATCATGCGAAGCTGTGCCGTCAACATCGAGACACGATGTGGTCGGCGACTGCCCGAGCTGAGTTGTGCCATGTGTCGACGGATTGTACGCTCCTTCAATAAATTGTGACGTGATTTGCTGCAAACAGACTTCCGATTCATCTGTACAATGCGGGACAATTGTCGGCGCCTTTGATCATCCAATGCAATTTCCGGCCACATTTTATCCGACTGTTACCGGTTTTGCCGGATTCCACGTACTCCTGGTACACACTTGCTACGGTTTGTCGCAGATTGAACATTGTTGTGATTTTCCTGGCTCCCACGACTTGACTTCGATCTATCTCACTTAAGTCTCATCCTCGATCCATGTAGGGTTCGGACATTTGGGCACAAATGTTTAGGGGCCGTATAAAAATTGTCGTTTCTTTACGCTCTGATGAGAATTGAAAGGAGAAAACGTTTCCAGTAAGACAAACGACAATTATAATTGAATTTAAAAAGAAATTGCACATTTCTTACGTTTCAACAAAACAAAGCAATTATAACAGAACTCATATTATGTTGGAAAAAGAACGACAATTAAGGATTTTTTAATAACGCTGCACTTTTACTTTGCCACTAAATATTTACATAACGTGTCAACTTATTATTATTTCGCTTTTACTTACTTAGGCACTAAATGACTATGCCTCATTCGTTGGCTCTTTTGAAAGTCTTTTTTCTACCTGCAATGTGCGTATGTCATGTCGCGTGCATGCGACTTGACATTGACATTGATCATCGTTTTGTTTACCGTTTTGAATTTTAAATATCTGGAACTCTCTATTTACATTACATTGCATCTCTCCGTGATGAAGCCGCCCGTTGGTGGTGAAATCCAACGTTTATTCATTCGTTCTTTAAATGCAACAATAAACGGATATTTTTGCACTTTATTGTTATCTACGGTCTCTAACTTAGACCGTAGATCGGGTATTGGAGAGCTGAATTGGTTGCAGTGCTTAAAAGTAAAAAATGGAACTTTTTACGTTTGCATGGAGGCCCTGTACCCCGGGCTCCCAACCCATCTGAAAGCCTTTTATGGTCTAAGTTAGAGATCCGTGTGGTAGTATACCACATTTGGTGGTTCTAAATACAAAACTGTAGAGTTTACGTAAATTTTGTGGAAGGGGGAGTGTGTGTGTGTGTGGTGGTGGTGGTGGTGGTGGTGGGGGGGGGTGCTTGCTCCGGGCTCCGACCCCTTCCAAAAACCGTCTGCGGTCTAAGTCAGAGTTCCGTGAGATAGCATACCAGATTTGGTAGTTCTAAATTGAAAACTGTAGATTTTACGAAAATTTTGTGGGGCGGAGGCTTGCCCCGGGCTCCTACCCCTTCCAAAAACCATCTGCGGTCTAAGGTAGGGTACCATGAGATGGTATACCAAATTTGGTGGTTCTAAATTAAAAACTGTAGATTTTACGAAAATTTTGTGGGGCGGAGGCTTGCCCCGGGCTCCTACCCTTCCAAAAACCATCTGCGGTCTAAGGTAGGGTACCATGAGATAGTATACCAAATTTGGTGGTTCTAAATTAAAAACTGTAGATTTTACGAAAATTTTGTGGGGCGGAGGCTTGCCCCGGGCTCCTACCTCTTCCAAAAACCGTCTGCGGTCTAAGGTAGGGTACCATGAGATAGTATACCAAATTTGGTGGTTCTAAATTAAAAACTGTAGATTTGTATAGCGGAAATACAACAAACAGACATTCAATTTTTCTATACACTATATTGCCGGACACCCCTTCAAAAGCAAATGAACGGTTCAGCTGCGTCGCTAAGATGCGCGGTACAGCAGCAAACGATGCAAAAACAGGCCTGCAGCTGACCGTAGTCATATCGCCCTGTGAGGTTGAGTGAAAATGTCGCGGCGAGAGAGTACTGACTATGAGAAAGGAAAGATTGTTGGGTGTTATATTAGTGGGTTGTCCATAAGAGAAACGGAGAAGCGTTTAAACATCCACAAGTCAACTGTTTCGGATGTACTGAATAAGTGGAAGACACATGAAATGCCTGAAGCAGCAAAACGTACCGGCAGACCAAAGAAAATCCGTGATAGAGGACGTCGAAGCCTCAGGAGAGTCGTTACAGCTAATCGACGGAGTACTGAATAAGACTTCAGTGTACAGGTGAGTAAAACTGCTGGAAGCTCGGTACGTACACGTACCATTCGCAGAGAAGTTTATTCCAAGGGTTACCGTGGTCGTGCGGCTGCTCATAAACCTCTCATCTCCACTCGGAATGCTACTCGTCGTTTAGCATGGTGTAAAGAACATTTATCGTGAACCGTAGATCAATGGAAACTGGTCCTATGGACTGATGAATCCAGATACACGATCCATCAGCCTGATGGCCGTGGGTGGGTATGGCGGTCGCCGGGGGAACGCTATTTACCACAGTGTACTGTTCCTACGGTCAAGTTTGGAGCTAGCAATGTACTCGTGTGGGGGTGTTTTTCGTGGTATGGTCCCAGCATATTGGTTATCGTGGACAAACCTGTTAACCAGCACGTCTACCTCGATATTCTGGACAATTATGCCCTACCAACTCCGTGGCAATAGTATGGAACTAAGCCTTGTTGGTACCAGCAGGATAATGCAACATAGAGCAAGGACTGTTACTTCGTGGTTTGACGGTAATTCCGTATCGTGTGTGGACTGGACAGCACAGTGCCCTGGTCTTAATCCCATAGAGCACCTATGGGATGAATTAGAGCGCCGCATAAGAAGTTTGGAACCAAGGCGTACTACTAACCAACAGTTAGCGGCAGCATTATGTACTGAATGGAAGCGCATACCTATCGCTGTGTTCCAAAACATTGTCGAAAGCATGTCTCGAAGGGTCAGTGCATGCATTAAGGCCAAAGGTGGACCAACACCGTATTAATGTATGCCAATAAATGCTATGTTGTGTTTCTCTTTTAGGTGTACGGTGACTTTCCTCAATATAGTGTATATACATTATTGACGGGCTTTCACTAGGTATATACATGTATACGTATACACTTGTTACAAAAAGTTAAGGACATTGTGGTTTGGAAGGGAAGACTTTGTGATATACAAATTCAGCGAGGACTGGAGATTGGTAATCAGCGTGGGTGGCTACGTCTTATGTAAATTTACATCACAGGAAGTGCGAGCTTTGATAAAAGTACCCTACGATAAGTGTAAAACGTGTTGTTTCACAGCTTGTTCTGAATGTTTCCGGAATGGTCTGTTTTGAGTGTGAAATTAACCTGAAATGATGTGCAGACGACGTTTAAGCATTGAAAACAGAAGTAGGGTTGTTGATATGTTACAGGCAGATCAATGTGGCTGCTGCTTTAGGCTGCTTTATGGCGGATACACACAAGATTTCTGAGCCTTGGAAATGTTAAAGATCGACTCAGTAGTGGTCGGCCGAGGATAACTACAAGGAGGAAAGATCACTACCTGACAGTAAGAGCTCGGAGAAGGACTATTATCACCACTAGCCAACTCCGGGAATCACATGGAGCTGCTTCTTTTGTCACAGTATGTACCCAAACGGTAAGAAACGATCTTCACCAGAGGCTGATGAGATGTGTAGCGTTGACATCAGCTCATCGTCGTCGAAGATGATCAGATCATATCAGATGCAGAGGATTTTAGGAAATGAGTGTCGGACCCCAGGTTTCTCAGAAAGGAGATTTGGGATAGAGTGACCGATCGGAAAATAACACGAAAGCGATGTAGAAAGGGTAAAGAAGATTCCCTCATTTATTATTGTGGGGCCAGTATCCGGGGTCCAACGGCTTAACGTGTCAATCCAACACACGGCGGATATTTAGGGGTTCGAGTGTTCGTACCTTCTGAGATCAAACCTGAGGTCACTCCGTGGCAGTCACGAACGTTGACCACTAGGCCAAACATAGGCAGATGTACCTGAGTCCAATAGTACATATCGTAGAATACAGAGTGACACCATGCACTCTTCACAGGCGAATCCCGTTTTGCTCTGTATCCTGATACTCGAGGATGATTCGTACGGAGGAGATCCGGCACACGAATGCAACTACACTATGTGAAGTTTACCACCCTTACCAGAGGCAGTCAGTTCCCGTCTGAGCAAGAGTGTGTTTGTTCATTCAGTCCGCCATCCCCGCGACACGCAAGTGAAATCAAAAACTGCCCCAAAGAACTCCGGCTCTTTTTAGAAGTTTACCAAAAAGAGCCGGGGCCTGGAAAGAGCTACACTGAATGATTTACGCAGTAGGCGTAGTGGTCACTTGGAAACTGAATCAGTTGTTTGAACGATCATTCGTGAATGAATCTTCTGCGTAAACGATGAATGAAGTTCCAACAAGGAACGAGTCATTTGTTTGGCAACAAGTCATGCTTGTGCCATTAGCTTCATTTTACTTCATAATGGAAATCCGTACATCTATTTGTTCGTATTTACTTCTGTTTTAAATGGATGGTTGTCTTTCAACTGTATCGACGGGTGTCAAGCAACAATCAGTTTAAGTGTTTAACTCATGAAAATGTACCTCCCAAAGAAATTCACCCTGTATTAATAGAAGTTCATGGGACTGGAATTTCGGGCATAAGCACTGTTCGTCGGGTGAGAAAATCAAAGTACAGTGGGGTCATAACACCGTTCGTCGGGTGAGAAATTCAAAGGACAGTGGGGTCATAAGCACTGTTCGTCGGGTGAGAAAATAAAGGAGAATGTTGGCCATAAATGATCAGACGCTGAGGAGGTCGCCCGTAATCGCAACTTACGATTTGAACATGCGAAAAGTCGGTAACTCACAAACCCATTGCACGTAATGTGAACATTAGTTTTGGCAACGTAATTAATAATACACGAGACTGTCAAAGAGATAGCGAGTGAAATCCGTTTATTTTTGTGGTAGCAAGCACAAAAATTCGCCGCTATTTCAAGGCAATGGTAGACAGAAAAATGCCTAAAAAAAGGGATTTAATACTATATGCTCCTCCTGCAAAGATTCGGCTGTTTGAAAATACAACACACGTAAAAATTGGAAAGGGAGTGAGACAAGATGACACCATATCTCCGAAGCTCTTTAATGCCACATTGGAGGGTGTTTTTCAGTCGCTGAGCTGGGAAAACAAGGGGATAAAGATTAATGGAGATTATCTAACCCACCTTCGTTTTGCTGATGACGTAGTCATTTTTGCAACTACCCCATCAGAGCTGCAGAGTATGATCCAGGAACTTGCTGACAAGAGTAAAGAAGTGGGATTAAAAATAAACTTTCAGAAGACAAAAGTGATGTTCAAAGCTTTTACGAGAAATGAAGATTTATCGATTGATGGAGAAAAGCTGGAGATAACAGACACGTACGTTTATCTTGAGAGTCACATTGATGAAGAAATTAATCGGCGTACAAAACTTGCCTGGAGAGCTTTTGGAAGAAACAGCATAATTTTCAAGAGCAATATGCCATTATGTCTTAAAAGAAAAGTGTTTGATCAATGCATCCTTCCAGTGCTTACGTATGGTGCAGAGACGTGGACCTTAACTAAAAGAGACATACAAAGGCTGCAGACAACTCAAAAAACCATGGAGAGGTGCATACTTGGTGTAACCAGGAGAGATAAGAAGAGGAACACGTGGATCCGAAAAATGACAAGAGTGGAAGACATCATGATCAGAGTTAAATCCCTGAAATGGCAATGGGCTGGACATACTGCCAGAAGGACAGATCATCGATGGACAGCCGAAATTTTAGATTGGATTCCAAGGGACAGGAAAAGACCCAGAAGAAGACCACATGGAAGATGGGTGGATGAAATTCGAAAGTATGCAGGGGTGACATGGAGGAGACTGGCACAAGACAGACCGTTGTGGAGGAAACTTGGGGAGACCTTCGTCCAGCAGTGGATTGATAATGGTTGACAATGATGATGATGATGATGCTCCTCTTGAGTATTAGTTTAGGTAGTGTCAATGACATTGCTAACGTTTTAGGATAGAACAAAGTGTGTGTTCGTTGGGTACAGCGTCACCTAACGACTAAAACGAAGAAATCAAGACTTGAAACATGATAAAGATTGCATGCTCGTTATGATACATATTGAAGTGGTTTCCTCCAAAGCGTTGTGACTGGTTATGAGAGTTGGGTTCACCATTATGACGCAGAAATGAAAAATCAATCGCTGCACCACCAACACCCATCTTCTCTTCGAGCGAAAGAACTCAAATTTCTGCCGGTACTTGCATGCTCAGTTCGTTCTGGGACTGCGGAAGCATTATTTATGGGGAGTACATAGTCAAAGGAACGATTATCAACTATGCGAACTACGTGCACACCTTAAAAAAGGGTTAAAGCGAAGAATTAAACTCCGTGCGTGGGTTAAAAGACTAAACAAATGATTCTGCAACAATGATAAACTGCAGCTCATCTAACCTTTCGTTTAGAGATTTCATAAATTCCGTCGCTTCCACTCAATTCTGGTTGTTTTCTGCTCTCAAGGGATTTGTAAACAAGCCCAGTGGAAAGAAATTCAGTTCACCTGCGACGAAGATGTTCAAGCCGCTACGAGAAAATGGCTCTGAGAACAGCTTGAAGAGTTTTACAGAAACGGGTTTAAAAAACTTGTTAAACGTTGGCGTATTGTTATCGAGAGGGATGACTATGTCGAAAACCAAAATACGCGAATTAAAGTAGAAATTCCGAGCTTTAATCTTATTTTGTTTCAATTTGATACCTTACCACTCGGCTTGTATATAAATATGAAGGTATTGCTTTCTAAACACCGTCTGTACAATAGAATACAATAGAATACAATACGGCGAGAGATACTAGTAATTAGTGGTTGTGTACATCATTAAATCAAGTGGCAATGGAATGTAAAGGTTTTGACATTCACTTTGGCCTACAAATGCGAACACTTTTTTTACAGTGCCCAATCGATTCTGCGCCTCTCAGTGACATCATTGTTATGTCATGTGGGAAGCGTGCATCTCCAGAAAGACGGATGTTTTAACGGAAAACAGCTTACCCCGGTTCCCCGGTATAGCGGGAAACTATGCGAAAGTAGGTGTTACGATTTTGTGTATACCAGACAAATCTTAGTAACTTTAAAACTATAACACATATCGAAATAAGCAATACACGGTTTAAAAGAGCAAGGATGAAAGAATGACACGCGACATTAGCCTTGAGCGCGTGACGTCAACGCCGCCACAAGATGGTTACCAAGTTGGAGTGGAAAATTACCGGTTCGCCGCGCGGCAAAATTAGTACAGCTCAAGAACGCGTACGCGTAGGACGTTGTGTGAGGTGGCGTTTAACAGATCTCGACGAGTACTATAAAATTAAACACTCATAGTGACAATAGTGAAAGAACTTGAAAAAATATACAGTGACAAAGTGTTGGACAAATGTTCGTTAAAATTTCAAAAATGTCGAAATTTCTTCAGAACAAGAAGGTAAATGCCCATCTTACGCTTACAAAGTGAAAGAAGAATAAATGAGGAATCCAAAATGGCCCCTAGTACAGCAGCAGAACGAATGCGGCGGATGAGCAGCTTCGACTAGTTGAGGCGAGTATCAGTCGCACAGACGCCGCACCGCCTAACGCCAGTTCACAGGCAATCGATGTCGACAGTGAGATAGAACCGATGGAGTGCGACGAAATACAAGCAGATGATACGTTTGGGAATTGAGATTTAGCGTTTATAACCCATTGGCGTTTGGCGACGAAGCAATTTGAAAAGTCGTTCTATGGTAACAAGTTGGGTTTTGCTTGTGGAGTTTGTGATCGCATATGGTTCCAAATGATTTAAAACGGCCTAATGCAGCTATGTTGCAATTCTTACAACAGGAATTCACAGATGAAGACGTTCAATCACAAGAATCAAGAATCACAAAAGTCTTCAAAGATCAGTAAGCATGTAGGGGCTCGCGTCGCTGGACCCGTCCCACGACGGCCAATACCCAAGTATCCTGGATTCAATTGTCTACAGGACATTCATCTCGGCGAAGGCGTACTAGTGGAAGTTGAGATACCCAACCAATGGAAACAGGTTCTAGTGTCCATCTATATTCATCCACAGACACCACTCAAGTACATCGAGATGCTTCTCTTTCAGCTAATGCTTTACCACACAGAGCATGTCGGAACAATAGTTAGCGACTGGCTCTGCGATCCCAACATACCGCTTCTGCTCACCGTAGACTTTAACATTTAGGCGTCGAACGATCGTCTGAAAGAGTTTCTGAACGACAAGTTCAGATTGGTGTTGGCCACAGATCCAATTGACTTCACAACTTTTAAGAACACCACAAACCACGATAGACTTAACGTTCTCTAGAGATATACTAGGGGTGTTCAAATGAAAAGGTACGAAACGTCATAAGAACGTAACCGTTAACATATTTGCCTATGCCGCTATGGGAGAACGTAGCGACACGTCTAGGGATGCGATTGGAGTCGCCGGCGTGGATCGGAGCATGAGCGGGCACCCGCACGCGCAGGAGAGAGCAGAGGCTCTTATAAAGAGCGCCGTCCAATTGACGCGGCAGTGCGTGTGAGGACAGGATGGCGTTCACATTGCAAAATTCGACGATTGAGGAGCAGCAAGGCGTTATCCGACTTCTGACAGCGGAAGGTGTTAAACCGGCTGCTATTCATCGCGGAGGGTGTGGTTCTGCTCCATGATAACGCGCGTCCTCACGTCTCCAGGGTCACACACGCGGAACTGGCCAAGTTCCAGTGGGAGCAGCTTGATCATCCGCCCTACAGCCCGGACATGTCGCCCTGCGATTTCCATGTGTTTGGTCCCCTGAAAAAACATCTGAAAGGGAAGCGCTTCCACTCGGACGACGAACTCAAGGACGCTGTGCAGGACTGGGTCTCGTCACTGCCACAGGAATTCTGGGAACAAGGAATCCTTCGGCTCGTTAATCAATGGGATCGTTGTGTTACGGCCTATGGTGTATACTTTGAATAAAGTCTTCATTTATACCCACAGTGTCGTTTCGTACCTTTTCATTTGAACACTCCTTGTAAGTGTACAATGTATCTTACATATCGTACTACTCGTACCATTGTCCTGTCTTCAACAAAATTTTACAAATTAGTCAGCATTGTGAGAAATAAATAAAACAAAAGACATGCAAGTTCGTGTGCGCATTTCTTTCTTACCAACCCTACAAATACCCCGCCCCGACAACACCGCTTGGGTAAGACGTTTTCTGCCAAAAACCTCAGCGGTAGTGATCCCGACGCTACCTCGTTTTTTTTCATGATATGCGGAGGAGGGCATGTCTCATTATTACCTTTATCTCTCCCTGTTTTCTAGTTCTGTCTTTTTTACTTCCTCATATGCTTTGAAATCTCGCTCAGCTCTCACTTCCTACATTCCATTTGAACTTAGGGAAAAATACGTTCAAGTTGTTTTCAAGGTATCATCATCATCGCCAAACACTATCAATTCATTGCTGGATGATGTCACCCCAATTTTCCCTCACAATCTCTCCCATATCACTCCCGCATGCTTTCGAATTTCATCCACTTATCACCCACCTGGTCTTCTTCTTCTTTTTTTTTGTCCCGTGGTATACAGCCTAATATTTTAGTTGTCCATCGGTGGCCCTTTCTTCTAGCAATGTGCAAAACCCATTGCCATTTCAGGGATTTTGCTGTGATCTACATGTCCTTGTGATTTTTCTGATCCAGAAGTTCCTCTTGTCTGTCGTGGTTATGCCAAGCATACATCTATCTCTTCATGCTTCTGTTTCAAGGAAGAAGTGCAAATTTTTAGCTATCAAGGCTATACCAAAACATATTACACGCATTGTCAAAGAGTTGCACCCAGAAGGAGGAGTCGGATTGCAATGCTATTCGGAAGGAAGAAACAATAAACGATTAAACACTGAGACTCATGTGGGCAATATTTATTCCGATACACACCAATAAGTAGTGTCTCTCAGTATGGCGTCGAGCCGCCATGTTTGCACACACAGCATGTCAGACGTCTTGGCATGGAGTTGTACAGGTTCCTAATACTGTCCTGCGATAAGCCTCTCATGCAGCGTGAATCTTCTCACGCAGTTGCTGCAGATTGTGAGGGAGGGATGCAGTGTGGATAGCGCGTCCAATAGCATTCTACACATTTTCAATCATCGATATGTCTGGTGCCGCGGCTGGCCATTGCAGAGTGTCAGTGCATTGAACGCAAGCTCTCGAGACAGCAGCAGTGTGCGGACGAACGTTGTCCTGTTGGGAAATCGCAAGGGAGTGAGCGTTCAGAAAAATCCACTGGTTGCAGGACCTCATTAACGTAACGTTAGGCTGTCGAAGTGCCTGTAATGAACACCAACGGTGATCTGGCATCGTAGGATATTGCACCCAACACCACGACACCAGGCCTTCTGGACGTGTGACGCTCGACAACAAACCGTTCATCTTGGCACTGACCAGGTGCCTCCACACACGGATTCATTGGTCGTCTCCTCTAAAACAAAAGCGGGACTCGTCACTGAATATCACCCGCTGCCATTTTGAGCGGTTCCATGAGAGTCTGGCACGACACCATTGCAGTCTTTGGCGACGATGCAATGGTGTTAAAGGCAGTCGTCGTGACGGTCTGCATGCTTGTAGTCCTAAGTCGTGCAGACAATGGTGCTGACACTAATCGGACGATGCATGGAGATCACCACTGCTCGCTGAATATCCGCAATCGTGGCTGTTGAGTCGCTAAGCGCATGTTGGACTACCCGTCGGTCTTCTCCCTCCGTGGGTCGTCTAGGTTTCCCAGACCCCTCCAGCCGCTGCTGCGTGCTTTGTTGTATCCACTGCCGCCAACAGCGTGCTATGGTTATATCCACACGACTGGTATGGCGCGCAATACGGCGATAAGTTCATCTCGCTTCCCATAGCTCGACGATGCGGCCACTCTTGAATTCCTCCGACTGCTCGTATTCCTTCCGAACTTTTCTCTGAGGCATACTTCACTTACAAAGGATGCAACCAACACAACAATACGAGTCAGAATGGAAAGCACGCGCAACGGGACGACCTTACATAGCCGCCGGTCATTTGCAGCGCTACGACCCCTACTTGACGGCGTCACATACGCGGCCGAGCGTGATACCTGAATCACTTGCATGTTTGACGATGTCAAACCTACTCGCCAAGTTTCATTCCTGTCGGTTGCTTCCTCCTGAGTGCAACCGACAGAAATTTATTTTGACGATAAGCAAATTTTGTAAATGGAGAAATGCCAAAGTATGACGCGAGAAATGTGTACCAGAAACTAGTGCAAAAGTTTGAGTTTGCCGCCCCGGTGGCGCAGTAGTCTAAGCGATGGCCTCTGATCATTCGTCCAAAAGGGGTCCGGGTTCGAATCCCGGTGGGGCATGGATGTTGTGTTTGTCTTACGGCACTGGTTCTCTCCCTTCCCTGGAACCAGTGACCCTAAATTAGGGACGGGCGACTGCTTATAGCCCATTGAGTTGCTCATGGTGGTCGTTAAACCTCCAATAAAAAAAAAATGAAGTTTGAGTTCCAATTTTAATCAGATTGTAAGCGAAGGTTTTTGCGCCCTCTCTTGAGCTGAGCTGGAAGAAGCAGCGCTTTCACTTTATTGAACAAATTAAGCAAGTACATAAGGCCTGGATTTACAGCGCCAAACAGAAAAAAATGAAATGACAACATGTATACAGCGAGGATGATATATGTACAAATGAAAAATGTACTATTTACAGTGAGAACAAATTCATATTCGATGGATTGTTTCACATACTTAAGTGGATACAACAAAGAGAAACAGGTGAAACAGTATAGGCAGACACTTCGTAAAATGAGACAATATGTGCAGTACCATGAAATATAGTGCAATCGAGACAATAAGTATATCCGTGACACACGGCAGACAAGGTAAAGGCATATTGTGATAAGTGCAAGTGAAACAGATGTGTATCAGATGAGCAAAATAGTAATGTATATACAACGGGAGCATAAGCAGTGTCATATAAATACAAAGAAGAACATCAATAGAGAGCAAATACGGTAACATAAGATATAATACCTTGCGACAAAAGCAATAGATGACACTATAACTGATTCGCAATGTACATGCACAGGTTGATGAACAACAGAGAAAGGTATACGAAGACATCACTACATACAGCTATTGTGGACGAGCAACAATTATAACAGGTCATGGTACAACATGATATGCGTATAAGTGCAAACAGAAATGAGGCTATGCACAACAGGAAAAAATATACAATCAACAAGTTACACAAGAACACGAACATGACAAGGAACACAAGTACTAGTGCAAACAGAATAGTGAAGCAAAATACTAGAACAACCAAAGAGTTAAAATATGTTGAAAAAGATAAAAACCCATACATTGTGCAAACTAATGCAATAATCAAAAACATGAGCTCTACTGTTAGAGCAAAAAATACAACACAATTTGATTGAAGAAAAGTCTTATATGCAAATTGTAGGTTGTGCTAAAGAGAAGGACAATAAGTAATGTAATTAAGTCCAAGGAGTGACTTGCAGGTGTGATGGATGCGGGACTAAGCAACAAAATTGCAGCCCAATACCCAACCAGTCACGAGGTTAGTCGAAACAGTATCTCAGGCGTCAGAACAGGAGTCGTAGGTCGGTTGATGGTCCAGTAAACCATCGGTAATAGGGTGACCAGACGTTGTGGAATTGTTGAAGCCGATTCGACACTTGAGCGGTCGTAAAGGCCAACCGTAGACGTGAGATCAGTCGGTTACGAAAACTACTGCACATCGCATCCCCTGCCTGAAAGATGGTATAGGCATGGCAGGGCCTGAGCGAAGTTGGAGGTGGTAGCCATATATCACATTGCTAGCTAATATGAAGACATGCGCACACGGCTCTGAAACTGGAATGGGTGGAGAGCTGGATTGTAATAGCGTGCTGTAGGCTGAGAACGGAAGATCACTAACACTGAGGCACTGTGCAATACTGAAGACGAGATGCAGGAGAGGAAGTAACACCGGGCAATGCAGATACACATGATCCACGTCTGCATGAGATGAGCAGAGCGGCGAATCCAGGAGCGTCATCCGATGAAGAGTTGCTGGAACAGGTAGACGGCGATGAAGAAAAAGCCAATGAATATTTCGTTCCATCGGAGAGGAGAGCGGTGAGGTGGTGGCTGACCAAACAAATGGAAGTGCTGCAGCTAGAACATCTGGGATCTGTACCGGCGTTGGATGCAATGGATCAAGAAGAAGCCTATAAAGAGTGGAGACTGAAAAGCTAGAAATAGGGAGAGAAGAGCCCCGAACTGAGAGGAAGAAAGGAAGAGGAAGTGAGGCCAAAGAAACAAGAAGTAAACCAGTAGAGGAGGCAAGGGTGGGAAAGAGAGTAATGATGGCAGAGCGGAGGGAGTCATAAAGAGCAAGGGCTGTTGGGGAGGGAGGAAGATAGGGAAATAGGGTAGAGAAAGGTTTCCAGGTGAGATCTGAGGAAAGGAGGTTTCGAACAGTTACAATCCCGGCTGGGAGCCAGGAAGGGTCAGAAAAGCAGGGGCATCAGGAGGATGGAGGACTGAAGAAAAGAAGAGGGGCTCAGCTAATAGCTCAGACGTGGAAGTAGGAGGTGCACGAATAAGAGGGAGTGAGCGGAAAAAGGAAAGAACCTCTTTATAGAAGGGAGATAGTCGAGTACGAAAGAAGGGACATTGATCCATAAGTAAATACGTAGTGAACGTGAAGCGTGGGTTACGTGGTGATAGTATTACATCTCTGACAATAGTGACTGGTGATGCAGGAGAGCAAAGGAGCCGGACGAAAGAAATCACTCTGTATGCTGTGTAGTAGGTTCGAATATCCAAGAGCGAAATTCCACCTTGTGAACCTGTACGATGAAGAGTGGAAACTTGAACCCAGTGGTGTCCGGACCAGATCACCGTGGAAATGAGACGGACAATTTCTGTCAGATTATAAAGCAGCGCACCCCTCTCCTCTTTAGTTACGCCTCAGGTATGGCATATCAGAAAAAAAAAAAAAAAAAACATTTGTTTATTTCGCATTATTTGTCTGTGAAAGACGATGAATTGTTTTTATGTTTCAAATATCTATAGCGGCCGAGTGATCCGTGGCGCTGTCCCCTTGATAATTTGTTCGAGATGGGCTTTGGTTCGAGTAGCCCATAAAGCATGAGCGCTCTCCCCCCCCACCCCCACCCCGGAACTAGTTACTCCAAATCAGGCAGGAACGACTGATTTATAGACCTTTGAGTTGCTCACATTGGTCGTTAAAACCAGAAAAAAATAAATAAAAAGCGTCCCTAATTTATTTATGGCAACTGGTTCCAAGAGGGGGTAACAGCCATTTCTGACTCGTGACTTGATCACAGGCTATCTCGGATGACGGGTCATAATCCAACGCATCACCCACACGGGTGGCTATAAATGTTCTATTTTAATTAGCTATTTTGTTAGCTGCTGTGCGTTGTTGGTGATGCTTGGATCAGCCCGAGAGTAATTTATAACATGTACTGTATTTTTCTCTGTCTGATGTCGCTTAAAATAAACCTTTTAAAGCATGTTATGACTTGAAATTAAATTTCCTTTCAATGAACTCTTAAACTGTAATGAATAGTACAAACTGTCCCCGGTGAGGTGCTTACCGATACTCAAAGCACTTCCCGAAACTACTTTCTCAATCATCTGTGTTGTTATTATGTAAGGGAAGTTAATTATACATTCAGTAATGAAAACATTACGTGTGTAGTAGTGTTGGCCGGAGAGTTTCGGGAGGAAATGCCAGCCATGTCTGTTGCACTATTGTCCACACTTTCGCCCGAGATTCCATGGCATCCCGGAGAGTTTCCACAGGGTTTTTATCCCGGGGAACTTGGGGGTCAATGGATGATTCGAAACTCAGATGAGTGTTTCTCCAGACATTCCTGGATGTTTGAGGCTCGCATTGTGCTGTTGGAACAGAGCATCGGCGTTAGGATGTGGTATGCCATGAAAACATTTAGGTTAACAGCCAGCACATGCTGCTGGTAGCACGCAGCGGTTAAGGACCTCTCCAGGCACATTAAGGGTCCTAATGTGTCCCATGACAAGGCTCCCCAAACCATCGCAGAGCCGCCACCGCTTTGAACAATGCCGACCTGGCATGACGGTGTCGTGGCCTCATGTTGTCGACGCTACACTCGCATTCTGATGTCAGCTCCGTACAGCTGAAAACTGGATTCATCTGACCACACGATGCCGCGCCACTCTTCGAGGTCCAGTTTAGATGTTCCGACCATTAGGTGAGGCATAATGTCCGATGACGAGCAGTCAACAGCGGCACACCACTAGGCCGTCGACTTCCGTAGCCCAAGGTAACGCAGCACTGCTTGGACCTCCGATATTTAAACTCTATGCCAAGAGGTTTATCTGCCTGGATAGTCTACGTTGAACCCGGTCATCAATGGCGTGTCGCTTGCACCCTGGGAGCCGGTACGTCTGTCGATGGCATACTCGCTGTGCACCCTTGATACGGTTTCCCTCAGGAATCCTTGGGTTCTCGCCACTTTAGCGACAGAATGACTCATCTGTCTTGCGCCGACAATGCGTCCACGATCAAAGTCGCTCAGATGACCACGTTTACCCACGCTCGTCGATTGTGATACGCTGTTGGGACCGCCAAATTATCGCCTGCGTTCAGTTTGGGTGTGTTCCACTCATCGTGGGGATGCCCATGTCAATTGTCCATCAGTCCTATCTCTATGTTTTGTTTACTGAGTGTATATCTTGCCCCAGTGCAACATATAATTAATTTCCTAAAGAAACAACATCCCAGACTGTGATGAAGTCCTTCTGAGAAGGGCGCACTCGGAAATTCCAGGCATTGTGCAATCGCAGAGATGGAACACTCCATGTTCCTCGCGTCTACTATCTGCTCGTTATCGAACTAGCTGAAGTTGCGGTGTTTACTTAACATCACGGAATCAAATATACTATAGAGCACGTACGTGTCTGACTTCTCCTCAAGGAGAGGGTGACATTATTGTCTCTGGATGGGCAGGTGCGTCGATGGATGCTCTGTATATAATACATTTTTCTTTCAGTGCGCATTTGCGCGCCCTAACTGTTGAACTGCGCATTATGGATTTTTCGAAATGCTCGAAAAGTTTTCTTCGTAGTGGTCAAAAGGAAATTTTCGTATCCCAATCCGTGTTTTAAAACTCCCGCTGTACTGACAAACGTCAATATGTTAATACTACATAGTGATAAAGTTGCGAGCTGCAAAAATTCGAAAGTATCGGAACTACTAATAAGCATGGTTAGTACAATCTTATTATGAATATATTTTCAAATCTGAATTTCAAAAGTTACCCATAGTGAAAAAAAAATAATAATAAAACTATATCTATGCAACCTAGCAGATGCTGGGCACTATCGGAATTCGAAGCACATGAACAATGACTCACTGGCGTGTTGAAATTTTAAAAAATGAATTTTTGAAATGCTATTTACAAACATAAGCACAGGGCCAAACAAGAGGTATATTCACACCTCATGGAAATACTGTACGGATGAGATTCTCAAAGGTTCACGAGACATTTGTTTCTTTTATTCAGGTATTGAGTTAAAAAGAGGAAAAAATCGAACCCCAGTTTTAGATGTCTTGCTCAGTCCCGAATAAGAAATGCATATTTACTACACCTAGGTAGAAAAGTGCGAACTAACTGAATTACTATTATTTTTTTTTTTTTTTTTTTGTTTTAGGCGTTAAGCGACCGCTGTGAAAAACTTAAAGGACTAGAAACAGCCGCCCGCCCCTAGGATTCGAACTGGAATCCAACGCGGACGAATGGTCATTTGCCAGGGCTTAAACCACTGCGCCAGCCCAACTGAGTTCCACAGGGTGTAAATAGTCACATTAATCGTAATACTTAGTGCTCTCAGAGCTTTTTATGAAACTACTATTAAACATTGTGTCCTTAATAAAATAAAATTTCATTGTGATAGTTCCTGAGGTGTAAGGTAACACTCATGCATTGTCGATTTTGTGATTCTTTATTCCTCACACATTCTGCAATACAAAACACAAAAATCACCCTCCCCCTCCCCCCACTCCAATTCTTTTTTCTCTTATTTTATTCTGTTTACTTTGGACGAAGTTCAAATGATTTTACAAAACTTCTTCTGATTTGTTATTTTGCAAAAACGTGGACGCCGAAATTTCGGATGTAATAGAGAAAATGATAATGCCGCGTTTGTGTTGTACCTTTTATTAACAATCAACACTTTTTATGAAAGCTTAGGGTTTCCATTATTATCTAAATGTCATACAGAAGCACTTTTTTGCTTCCGTGTATGTGAGAGAGAGAGACAGACAGAGATCTCCATTTTTTTACTGAATTTTTACAATTAATGAGCAGCGAACGCTTACTTACTTCAGAATATTACATAGCCTTTATTACTCCCGCCAAGTGATACGGATGCAGAATACTAGTCTTCTTTCTTTTTCAAAATAAAATTAAATAAAGCTCGAGAACATAAACACTTTTATTCCAGTTTTTGTCCCTTTGTTTCTTTCGCTTGGACACCGACAAGAGAACTAACTACAAAAATTTTCGGTATTACCACCTCCCCGGTAGTACGGTGGTCGCGGAATATTTATTACTCGTCTAATTGGATAAACAGTGAGGTTGCGTTCCCATGAATGTAAAGAACCCAATCTCAAAGTTTACGGACGTCGCGTTGTGTTTCATATGGGCTCGTTACGAGGTATTCGTAAAAAACCCATATGCCGCAAATTGTGAATTTAGAGGAATATACACAGCTTATAAAGTTAGCTACACCAGGTTAGGTAATTAACAATATTTATTAATAGAGAAAAGTATATATAAGCAATTACATCCTTTAGGTGGAGGCCCAATAAAAGTTACGTTAAATTAAAAGATATTGGAATTAGTCATGTGTACTGGTCAACTGCTGCGTACGCCTGTCACACCCTTGAGCTAAAATTTAAATTAACTCCCTCTATTTCGAGGAGGCATAGCGACCATGCATATGTATATATTTAGTTAACATGGGAACTGGAGTTGGGGAAAATAACGTCATCTTACCTTCCGTTTGGATAGGGTGGTCTCTCGTTGATGTCCGTTTCCTAACTAAGCCTCATCCGTCTCCTCCTCGACTATCTCTGAAAATTGTACTTCGACTACCATCTCTAGATAACCATCTCGAACACGAATCTCAGACACAAAATTATTCTCCTTTCTTATATCATGTTCTCATCTCCTGTGACTATATCTCTTCGAATATCTGTCCTGTGGATTATGTGTCTATATCTTTTTTCTCTGCCTAAATATTTCCGTCCCTTTAATTTTTCACGTGATATGGGCGTGCCTACCATCTTCTATGAACTCTTCGCCTGGGGTCCGGATTGGTCAGCTGAACTGACCAGTGCTCGGGCTTAGCGGCTATTGGTTGGGCCTCTGGTCCAGTTGGCTACCTTTTCGCGACAGCTGGCCTGTTGTGCAGGTGGTACTTTTGTGAATTCAGTAGGGCCCATTTTAACGCTCAGATGAATAGTGAAAAATTTAAAGGGGTTTTCCTCTGCCAGAGTTACGACTTTTCGGTGACATCGCGATGTACTTTACGACTTTCGCTGGTGCTTCTCTCATCAAGGACATGGTCGTAAACCGCAACTCGCCTATTCATCTGACCGCGTTCCGGATTCTTGCCTGTGCCTTCTGCAATACCGGAATGTATTGTCCCACCAGCAACGCTAGCACTGGGGACATTTCTTAAATTTTGTGAATGTCATGCTTTTTCTCACAAGAGTGAAAAGAAGGTGAATTCCTTTGGTCATTCTTCACGGGTGTCCGGCAAACCGTTTTGACCACCTGTGTTTTCTGCTTCCGTGTGGAAAAGGGGGTTTATGAGGTAGGAAGGGAGCAAAGGAAAAATAATTTAATTTAAGTAAAAAAAAATAATTTAGGTAAATTACTCCTGGTCTTTAAATTTTAATTAGGCCGCAAACAATGTGACCCGAACTACGAAGTAGTTCCGCGGCAACATGGGGGGAGGGGGATGGAGTTAGTGGCCATGATTAGTTACTCTCGGAGTTAGTGGCCATGATTAGTTAGTCGCCTGTTCTTAATTGGGGTCACCGGCTCTAAGGAAAGGAGAGACCCGTAGCCATAGAACAAGCACACCACTCATGCATCATCCGAGACTCGAACTCGGGTCCTCAGACTACTATTTGTTCCTATAATATGGACACAACAAGGACACGTCATGGTTGAAATCACTAAACCTCGGGATCAACCACAAATTATTTAATTATTTTTGCTTGGGGATTGAATGACCATCATGAGTAAGCCAATGGGGATTGTCTCCGGTCCCTAATTTAGCGCCATTGGTTCTAGGAGAGGGAAACAACAGTAACACAAGATCACCATCCATGTTTCACTTGGGAGTCGAACCTGGACTCAAGTCCAAAAGCTAGCGTTAGACCACTGCGCCGTAGGGGAAATGGTTTTGCGTTTTGGAAAACTGTTTTCCTGGCACTTGTCCCTGTTGAAATTCTTTTAAACAATCAGCAATTGTGATGCGAACTTTTTCTTTTTATATTCTGTATTTACACTTACGATTGGTACATTACATTGGCAAAAAATTAAATGTACCTCGTTAAAGAATTTCAGCGTACATGCAACAGAATTATGGAGCAACATTAAATTCTTCTAGAATTTATTTACAGACCGCATTGGCACATTTTCGGAGCAGTTAAAAAGAAAAAAAAGGGTGGGTGGGTGGGTGGATATACATTGCCGTTTACAGTGAGCATGGTTATTATTATCACTTAGATAATGTTATCATCGATCCAGTGTATGAGCATACACAATACAAAATATTGTTTATGGTAATCAGTACTTCAACTATGCCTTTTACTCGCATTCTGACGCATAAAGATTCCTTCCTTTGTCGTAATCCGAAGCACTCAGAGGGTGGCAAAATCTTTTTTTTTTTAAGCATTTTTCTTCGAGGAAACATCGCTACTCACCTCAAAGAATAACAGACTCTATGAAAAATAGGTTTTCTTGTTTATTTTGTTTATTTTATTCTTCGCAACTTCAAGACCAAGAAAATAAATTGTTTTTCGGTGATTGTCACAGCGTTTTCTACTCCTCAACGAAATTACAGGGTTACGCATGCGCACACGGACTCTCTTGGCGAACAGAAACCATCTGCGTTCTCTGAGCTTCGCTGGGAAATTGTGTCACGTGAACAGCACGAGACACCTGTCAATGTTTGTCGGCTGACGAAAGCTTCTGCCATGGAAGAAAAGCGCCATTTTTAAATAAAACGCACTGCCACAGATTGGTGAAGGCAGTTCTTTTTTTCACGGTTTTTTTCTAATGCAATTACCTCCTACATCTGATGTCTTTATTATGCAATATTATTTTTTTTATAATGATTTGACTTGCATGATTTTTACAAACTTCTTCAGTCCCAGGGCGCTTAAAAATCATAGCGTAAACAGAAAACAAATCAAACAGGCTAAATTCCTACAGTTTAGTTATCAAGGAAACTAGGGCAGTCCCAAACCGAAATCTTAGTTTTAGAGAAAGACAGTTAGATTCTATGCCCATTCTTCGCAAAATTCAAAATTGCGCATTCAAATCCTTTAAACAAGACGACGCTGCACTAGTTGCTGAGAGGTTAGTAACGTTTCCTTCCGACCAGGGACTCGATACCGTAGGGTCCTGGGCCCCTATTTAACAATGCCCCCTTTTTTTTTAAAAAAATTCGAGAAATGACCTAAGCGTTAATGAACTTATTATTATTATTTTAACAAGTTTCATAATTTTTTTACAATAGAAAGTAACCTTACATGGAAACTTGATTTTGAGGATGTTGTGGATCAGTTTCGCGGCTAAGAGAGCGAGCAAGACGTCCATCTAATATTATACCTGTGCCGAATTAAAGTTCAAATTTCTCTATCTTATTGCCCGTCCGGAAAAACGTGTGCGATTTCTTAAAAAAAAAAAGAAGAAAATGACTGTAAACTTCGCGTCGAAGTGACTTTCATTTCTTCAAATATTAGTATGTAATTATTATTTTTTTAACTATCTTAACCATTCTAGGGCATCAACTCAATCTGCAATGTTTTCGGTGGAAGAGCAGGTCAGTTTTTTTTTATTGGACGTTTAACGACCACCGTGAGTAACTCAAGGGGGGACTATAAGAAGTCGTCCGTCCCTAATTTAGAGTTACTTGTTCCAGGGAAGGAGACAGCCAGTGGCGTAAGACAAACACAAAATCCATGCCTCACCGGTATTCGAACCCTACTCGGACGAATGATCAGAAGCCATCGCTTAGACCGCAGCGTTTGTTTTCACAAAATCCTTTGTTACTCTTCTTTGAAACTGCTGTCTCGCTTTAAGATCACAATAAAATTTGCTTCAAATTTTTTTTACTAATTCTAAGGTTATTAGAAATTATCATCGCCAATTCGTAGATCTTTAATCATATTCTACCACTTTTAAACTATTGCAGAATCAGATTTGCGGTATAACATGAATTATAAAACAAACCAGCCACTTTAAAGTTCAAATAGAAGGAAATATATCAACTGTAACTTCACCATCAGCAGTTCCAATGGCTCTGAAATCCTGCGGTATTGAAGATGCATACATTAATATTATTAATAACATCTATGAAAATGCAAGTGCAAAGATTCGGTTGTTTGAAAATAAAACACACATAAAAATTGGAAAGGGAGTGAAACAAGGTGACACCATATCTCCGAAGCTCTTTAACGCCACGTTGGAAAAAGTCTTTCAATCACTGAACTGGGAAAACAAAGGGATAAAAATTAATGGAGAATATCTGACCCACCTTCGTTTTGCTGATGACATAGTCCTTTTTGCAACTACCCCATCAGAGCTGCAGAGTATGATCCAGGAACTTGCTGACAAGAGTAAAAGAAGCGGGATTAAAAGTGAACTTTCAGAAGACAAAAGTGATGTTCAATGCTTTTACACGAAATGAAGATTTATCGATTGATGGAGAAAAGCTGGAGATAACAGACACGTACGTTTATCTTGGACAGCAGATATCAAGTGAGGGTCACATTGATGAAGAAATTAATCGGTGTACAAAACTTGCCTGGAGAGCTTTTGGAAGAAACAGCATAATTTTCAAGAGCAATATGCCTTTATGCCTTAAAAGAAAAGTGTTTGATCAATGCATCCTTCCAGGCTTGGTTAACCAGGAGAGATAAGAAGAGGAACTCGTGGATCCGAAAAATGACAAGAGTGGAAGACATCATGATCAGAGTTAAATCCCTGAAATGGCAATGGGCTGGACATACTGCCAGAAGGACAGACCATCGATGGACAGCCGAAATTTTAGATTGGATTCCAAGGAACAGGAAAAGACCCAGAAGAAGACCACATGGGAAATGGGTGGATGAAATTCGAAAGTATGCGGGAGTGACATGGAGGAGACTGGCACAATACAGACCGTTGTGGAGGAAACTTGGGGAGACCTTCGTCCAGCAGTGGATTGATAATGGTTGACAATGATGATGATGATTATATCAACTGTAGTCCGCCCCGGTGGCGCAGTGGCTTAAGCAAAGGCTTCTGATCATTCGTTCGAGATGGGTCCGGGTTCGGATCTGGGTGATGCATGGATGTTATGTTTGTCCTATGGCTCTGGCTCTTTCCCTTCCCTGGAGCCAGAGACCTTAAATTAGGGAGAGTCGACTGCTTATAGCCCATCAAGTTACTCGCAGTGGTCGTTACACGTCCTACATATACATATATATAACGTATTATGAAACGGCCTTCGATCCTGTGAAACCATCAGCAGTAAAAATGGCTTTGAAATCCTGTGGTATTGAAGATGCATACATTAGCATTATTAATAACATCTATGAAAATGAAAGTGCAAAGGTTCAGATATTTGAGGATACAGCCCATATAAGAATTGGAAAGGGAGTGAGACAAGGTGATACCATATCTCCGAAGCTCTTTAATGCCACATTGCAAAATGTATTTCAATCATTAAACTAGGAAAACAAAGGGATAAAGATTAATGGACATTACTTAACTCACCTTCGTTTTGCTGATGACGTATTATCTTTGCAACTACCCTTTCAGAGCTGCATAGTATAGACCGAGAACTTGCTGACAAGAGTAAAGAAGTGGGATAAAAAATGAATTTTCAGAAGACAAAAGTGATGTACAAGGCTTTTGCAAGAAACGAAGATTTGTCGATTGATGGAGAAAAAGCTTGAGACAACCGATTCCTACATTTATCTTGGGCAGCAGATATCAAGTGAGGGTCACATTGAAGAAGAAATTAATCGGCGTATAAAACTTGGATTGAGAGCTTTTGGAAGAAACAGTTCAATTTTTAAGAGCAGTATGCCATTATGGCTTAAAGGAAAAGTGTTTGATCAATGCATCCTGCCAGTGTTTACGTATGGAGAAGAGACATGGACCTTAATTAAAAAAGACATACAAAGACTGTAGACAACTCAAAGAAATTCGGGGAGATGCACGCTTGGGGTAACCAGGAAAAATAAGAAGATGAACTTGTGGGTAAGGAAAATGACAGAGTGGACGACATCACGACCAGAGTGAAATCACTGAAATGGCAATGGGCTGGACATGTTGCCAGAAGAACGGACCAACGATGGGCAACCGAAATTTTAGACTGGATTCCGAGGGACAGGAAAGGACCCGAAAGAAGACCCCATGGGAGATGAATTGATGAAATTCGGAAGTATGCTGCCAATTGAAGCAAGTAAACGATGGCGCTCGTTAGGGTTATAAAACGGTATGAAGAACACCTGATGCTGAGATTATTCTTGTTCTTCAAGTGAGAAAGGCCAAATTGTTGTGGCCAAACCACTTGGTCTGAGTATTTCTGAGACGGCAAAGGCTCTCGTGGTGCTTACTGTCAGCCGTAGTTAGTAACAAAAAAAAAAAAAATGGTCCGAGGAGCGAAAAGGACACGGACCGCCAGTAAGGTGTGAGCCGATTACGACTCATGAGGTGATCGAAGGCTATCCCGTGTGTTACGAGCCAACAGAAGGGATACTGTGGCGGAACTCGACGGTAATTTGAATGCTGGTGACGGGAGTTATGTATCACAACACACACGACATCCAGTGGTGCCCATATGAGTACTTTTAGGAGGGGGGGCAAGAAAAAATCTTACCTCCTTGAAGGTTGTGAAACATTGTAGTAAATGTACAAGATACTAAAATACAACAAAAATGATTGATACAATCAATCATTAATATCTTATTATTTTTAAAAATGCTTTAAAAAAGGTTACGTCTATTTTAGTGTTTTAAATTTGTCAAAAATTTGGCTATACCAACTGAAAAAGGGCTGTGTAGCCACAGGTCGCCCCGAGTGGCCATGATAAGATCAGTTCACAGTCAAAAGCGCCAAAAAGGGCACTCGAGCATCAGAATTTGACCTTGAATGATCAGAAGGTCGTCTGATTCGATGATTCTCGCTTCCTGTTGCACGAAGTGGACGGGCAGGTACGTGTTCGTCGTTTACCTTGGGAAGTGTTGGGACGTAAACAAGCCGGTGAAGTAAGTGCAATGCTTTGGGCAATGTTGTGCTGGGAATTCCTGGGTCAGTCGTTCGGGTGCAGGAAACTATGACATCTGCCATCTACCTAATAGTTATTGCAGACCAGGTACATCCTTTCATAATAACAGCATTCTGCTCTAGTAGTGCCTCCTTTCAACAGGATAATGCTCCATGCCACACTGAGGACGACTCACTGGCTTTCAGATTCCTCAGATATCAATCCAATCAAGTATCTGTGGCTTGTGTTGGAACAGTAAATCGGATCTACAGCGGCTCAACCACGTGACTTACACAAGTTAAAGGATCTTCTGGTAACATGTTGGTATTAGATACCACAGTACAAATTTAGAAATCGTGTACCGTCCATCCCTCGCCGGGTAAGAGCTGTATTGAGTGTACGTGCAGGAGCAACATCATATTAGGCAGGTGGTCATAATATTTTAGCTCTTCGGTGTACACACATACCATCGTCAATCCAATGCCTAGAATGTCTCTCCCTCTATGGTCCTCTTCCCTCTCTAAAAACAGTGGCTCCAAATTAGAAGCACGTGACTTCCTATAGCGTAAATGATGGTAGTTAATCCCCCCCCCCCCCCAATTGAAACGTTCTCTCTTGAACTTATAATTTAAAAACATCCCTCAGGGATTTTGGTGCTTTTATTTCTCAGCCGCTGAATTGATTTCCGTGGTAAGATCCACAAATTGGGATTGTTAAGCGGCTGGTGTTAAAAACAGCGCCCTCTTCCACTGTTAAATGTGTAGTCAGTGGCGCGACTCCCATTGTTCCTTTGGCACTGATATTGGCTGTCGGTTCAGCATATTTGTGCGATTTTCCTGTCCACACTATTCGTCTGATTCGGAAAATGCCAGCAGTTACCATTATTTTGAAGACGGCAATCAATCTTTAAAGTAATAATGATAAACACGAAAAAAACAAGTTAGTAAAATCATGCAATGAATTGATCATGATACGCTTTCCAACATACCAGAAATCATTACTCAAGTTATGAGGATAATGGCTGTGGAATAAATCTCGCTCCTGTGCCCTGACCTTTGACCCCATTTTTATGATATTAAACAGAACCGGTTCATCTATGACATCTCCGGTACAACATACTAAAGTTTTGTCGCAACAGAAGCATGTTTAGTCAAGTTATGAAGATAATGGCTGTGGAATAAATCTTGCTCCTGTGTCCTGACCTTTGACCCCATTTCGATCATATTCGACAGAACCGGTTTAGCGTATCTCCGGAACAACATACTAAAGTTTTGTCGCAATCGAAACATTTTTACATACGTTATGACGCATAAGGGCAATGGAATGCATCCCGCTCCTATGTACTGACCTTTGACCCCATTTCACCCGGTTTCAATAGGATTCGTCCTCAGTTGGTCCCCTGCCACATACTGATATTTTATCGAAATCGAACCATTTTTACGCGAGTTATCTTGCGGACGGACAGACGGACAAAGCTGGAGCATATACGCTTCTTCAGCATACCGTTGGAAAGCATAAAAAATGCAAGAAAAGGGTTCAGTGTGGGCACAAAAGTTATTCCTGGTTCATTTACTCAGCGAGACAACCTGGTGTTCACGCGCCCGAGAGATTGACTCTACTTGTTGGACGAATAACCTACTCTCGTCTAAACAGTCCCGCATGTTATCATCGGCGTTTTGCTAAACGAGAGCGATTCCTGTTGGGACCTCCATTTCAAATGTTGTAACACGGCTGGTGCAGAAACGTGATACACTAGCTCACTGATATATCAGAAATGTGCTGTAAAGATGTCTCCCGCTGCTGTAGGACGCAGAATTTTGGCTCTTCGTACTGCTGAGTGTGGGTTCAAGGCAAGAATGCTATGTTTGTTTGATCGGAATAAGACCTCTTTTCCGTGGACCAATGATAAAAATCGTCCCCGTGACCGAGTGCTCAGAGACGCTGTCTCCCTCCCTTCCCTGGAACTGTGGTCGCCAATAATGGACAGGGTATTGCTAGCCCTTACAGTTGCTCATGGCAGTCAAACCCGGGGTTCTGATGCATTTTTTAAAATTTGGTACATCCGTTCTTATGTAACTCAGTCGGTACAGAAAACGTAGGCACTCGTGAGAAAAAATTACCTTCTGAGTAGTGTCCGGGAATCTTGCTTGCAGAGAAACTTCACAACTAATGCCGTTAAGTCAGCAAATGGAATTCCTCTGCCATGTACGTATTTTGGGATGAGAAGGAAAGCATTATGAGAATAGAAATGGAAAGGTAAGAAATGAAGCCCTCAGATATAGTGATACACTCCCCTCTCCCCTTTCTTTTTTTAAAGGGGAAGGGAAGGAGGGTGTAAATAACCGGTGAACATGTTACTACAAGCAGTCGTCCGTCCCTAATGTCAGGTCGCTGGTACCAGAGAGCCCTATGATAAACGCATCACGGGTTCTCATTCACTCGTACTAACAACGGAAAAATGGCCCGAAGCCAGCGCTTCACACCACTCGGCCATCCGCGGAACGAAGCAAACGTTTGACTGAATTCGTTTTCTATTTATTTATCTCTCCCTTGTGTTTCATTTAACAATTTTACGCAGCCCGACAACAAAGAATTGAATATCAAGGAAGGAACAGAGACGACTACAGTCATGCACATGGTTTTAAACGGAAACGACATGACGTATGCAGCGATCCGACAATATAAGGAGTGATGCGACGGGAATCAGTAAGAGTCGGACGCAGTATGGGTAAGACGAAGCATCTAAGCGCATTTGATCGTGGGCAAAGTTTCGGGGCTTGACGAATGGGCCACTCCATCTCGAAAGTCCTGTAGGCACTGGGATTTTCACGAGCCACTGTGTCACGGGTGCACCGTGAGTACATCGAATCCGGTAAAACCAACCATGCAAGGGCCAAACTGCCGTTGACAACAGCGTGTGGATGAGTGGGGTCATCGTCTGCTAGCTCGCATTGTAACAGCGGATAGACGGGCCACAGTGCAAGAAATCACTCGGCAATTTAACGCTGGTGCACAAAAACGTGTAAGCAGGCACACCCTCCAGAGCCATCTCCTCGCTACGGGGTACAGAAGCCGTCTTCCCACGATGGCTTCTGTACCCATAGCGAAGAGAAGCAGCCACACCATCCAGAACCCATCTCCTCGCTATGGTACAGAAGCCTGACCGCACATCACAGGGTGCAAAGATTAGCATGGGCGCGGGAACCATCGCCACTGAACCCTAGACACGTGGAAAAATGTTGCCTGAACTGATGAGTTGAGATTCACATTGGTACATGCGGATGTCAGGATACGAGTACGGCGCAAACCACATGAAGCGATGGATCCTTCTTGCCTGCAGGGTACTCTTCAAGCTGGTGGGGATGGCATTCTCGTCTGGGGAATGTTTACGTGGACTGAAATGGAAACCCTGGTGCGTGTGACATCGTCCCTCACAGGTCAACGTTACCGGGATATCCTGGATGACCATTTGCTTACGTTTGTGCGTCTTCAACATCCCACGGGGGACCTCATCCTGCAACAAGACAATGCATCGTGCCATCTCTCTCGAATTGTATCAGAATGGTTGGATGAACACTCCACCGACGTGACCTCGCTTCCTTGGCCAGTTAGGTCACCTGACCTCAATCCCATCGAGCACATCTGGGATGCCATCGAGAGAGTTGTTTGAGGCTCTGACCCCCCTCCATCAAATCTTTGTGAACTGTGGGAGCTTTTTCAGGGGTCGTGGATCCGTATGGCTTCCCAACGCTTCCGGTGTCTTGTCGAGTCCATGCCGAGATGAATCGCCGCCTTCATCAGGGCGAAAGGTGGTGCTACACGTTACTAGACAAGTATCTCTAATTCAAATGCTCTTCACTGTATATATGCCGTTTATGGAGAACATCTTTTATTGTTTAAAATGTTATCATTTTGCTGATGACATTTTAAACTTGGATAATGTTATCATCGATTAAGTGTTTAAGCATACATAAAAAAATAGTTTATGGTAATCAGTACTTCAATCATGGCTTTTATTGCCATCAAGATCAAGATTCCTTCTGTTGTTGTATACGAAGGGCGGCAAATGTTCAAAGCATTGTATTTTTTTTACAAATTTTTCTCCAAGAAAACATATCGCTACTCAAACTGTCAACAGAAAGAATAACAAACCAGTTGATATTTTTTTATTCTTCGCAACTTCAAGACCAAAAGTGATGCCTACAAAATAAACTATTTTGCAGCTAACAATCAACAGTGTTTTCAGCTTCTCCACGAATTTACAAGGTTACGCATGCGCACATGTACTCTTGTCGCGAGATCTGCGTTCTCTAACTTCCATGGGAAATTGTGTCACGTGAACAGCACCTGTTAATATTTGGCAGCTAACGCAAGCTTCTGCCATGGAAGAAAAGCGCCATTTTGTATAAACAAAATAAATGTATTGCCACAGATTGGCGACCGCATTTCTATTTTCATGTTGTTGTTTTTTTCTGATGCTCAAATTACCACTTACATCTGATGCCCTTTTTTTATAAAAGGTAAAATATTTCATAATGAGCTGACGTGCATGATTTTTACAAAACTTCAGTCCCAGGGCTCTTAAAAATCGTAGCGTAAACCAAAAAATCAAACCGGCTGAATTCCATCAATTTAGTTATCGAGGGAACAAGGGCGTCGCCCCGGTGGCGCAGTGGTCTAAGGCGTTGGCCTCTGATCATTCGTCCGTAAGGGGTCCGGGTTCGAATCCCGGTCAGGCATGGATGTTGTGTTTGTCTTACGGCACTGGCTCTCTCCCTTCCCTTGAACCAGTGACCCTAAATTAGGGACGGGCGACTGCTTGTAGCCCATTGAGTGCTCACGGTGGTCGTTAAACCTCAAAAAAAAGCTAGGGCAGTACCAAACCGAAATCTTCGCTTTAGGGAAAGATGGTTCGACCTCTACGCCCATTCTTCGTAAAATTCAAAATTGTACATTCAAAGCTTTAAAAATCGTAAAAGGATCTGTGGAGCTTGTCCGCAATTCACGGTAATTGTCTGTACGGAGGGGAGGCCAGCAGATATAAAAAACAAAGTGTGCAGACTGACATGTCACATTCTGTACTCCAAAGTGAACCATTTACGGCCGCCTCGGTGGCGCAGTGGTCTAAGCGATGGCCTCTGATCATTCGTCCGTAAGAGGTCCGGGTTCGAATCCCGGTGAGGCATGGATGTTGTGTTTGTCTTACGGCACTGGCTCTCTCCCTTCCCTGGAACCAGTGACCCTAAATTAGGGACGGGCGACTGCTTATAGCCCATTGAGTTGCTCACGGTGGTCGTTAAACCTCCAATAAAAAAAAAAAAAGAACCATTTACGCCACAAGACGCTGCTGCACCGGTGCCTGAGTGGTCAGAAGCGCCTGCTTCTTGCCAGGACCTCATTACCGCACGGGCCCTAGACCTCCTGTTCAACAAGGCTCACTTTAAAGAAAAATGTTTTTACAAATGGCCTAAACATAATTAAACTTCTTATTGTTATTATTTTTTTAAGAAATTTTTGCGATTTTTAAAAATAGAAAGTAACCTTACATGCAAACTTGACTTTGAGGATGTTATAGACCTGTCCAGCTGCTAAGAGAACGAGAAAAACGTCCATTTAATATATCTGGGCTCTAATTGTTCAGATTTGTCCGTCTTACTGCGCATCTAGGAAAACCTGGTCGATTTCTTAAAAAAAAAACTGTAAAATTCTCTTTCATTTCTTGAAATATTAGGTACGTGTAATTATTGTTTTTTTAACTTAACGATTATAGGACATCTATTCCATCTGCAATGCTTTCTTTGGAGAACCATTCAATCTTCACAAAGCCCTTTGTTACCCTTCTGTGAAACTGCTGTCTGACTTCAAGATCACAACGAAATTTGCTTTAGAGTTGTTTACCAATTCTAAGGTTATTACAAATTATTATTGCCAATTCTTAGATTTTTAAACAAATTTTACCACTTTTAAACTATTGCACAATCAGATTTGCGATATAACATGAAATATAAAACAATCCAGTCACTTTAAAGTTCAAATACAAGGAAATATATATCCCCCCTAGTGGCGCAGTGGTTTAAGCGATGGCTTCGATTCCGTGAAACCATGAGCAGTAACAATGGTTTTGAAATCCTGCGGTATTGAAGATGCATACCTTAGCATTATTAATAACATCTATGAAAATGCAAGTGCAAAGTATCAGATATTTGAGATACAGCACAAATAAGAATCGGAAAGGGAGTGAGACAAGGTGACACCATATCTCCGAAGCTCTTTAATGCCACATTGCAAATGTCTTTTAATCATTAAACTGGGAAAACAAAGGGATAAAGATTAATGGAGATCACTTAACTCACCTTCGCTTTGCTGATGACGTAGTCATCTTTGCAACTACCCCTTCAGAGCTGCAGAATATAATTCATGAACTTGCTGACAAGAGTAAAGAAGTGGGATTAAAAATGAACTTTCAGAAGACAAAAGTGATGTACAATGCTTTTACAAGAAACGAAGATTTATCGATTGATGTAGAAAAGCTTGAGACAATCGATACCTACATTTATCTTGGGCAGCAGCTATCAAGTGAGGGTCTCATTGATGAATAAATTAATCGGTGTATAAAACTTGGATGGAGAGCTTTCGGAAAAAAACAGCACAATTTTCAAGAGCAGTATGCCATTCCGTCTTAAAAGGAAAGTGTTTAATCAATGCATCCTTCTAGTGCTTACATATGGTGCAGAGACTAACTAAAAAAGACATACAAAACTGCAGACAACTCAATGCAGCATGGAGAAATGCATGCTGGGTGCAACCAGGAAAAATAAGAGGAGGAACTTGTGGATGAGGAAACGGACAGGAGTGGACGACATCATGACCAGAGTTAAATCACTGAAATGGCAATGGGCTGGACATGTTGCCAGAAGAACGGAATACCGATGGACAACCGAAATTTTAGACTGGATTCCGAGGGACAGAAAAAGTCCCAGAAAAAGACCCCATGGGAGATGGATTGATGAAATTCGGAAGTACGCTACCAATTGAAGAAAGTAAACGATGCCGCGATTAAGGGTTATGAAACGGCATAAATAAAACCAGATGTCGAGATTATTCATGTTCTTCAAGCGGGAAAGGCCAAATTATAGTGGCCAAACCACTGGGTCAGAGCATTTCTGAGACCGCAAAGGCTCGTGGGATGCTGCTAACAGTCAGCCGTAGTTAGTGACCAAAACAGATGGTCCGGGATGGAAAACCACCAACCGCCAGCAAGGTGTGAGCCGATTACAGCCCATGAGGTGATCGAAGGCTATCCCGTATGATACGAGCCAACAGGAGGGGTACTGGCGCAACTCGACGGTAATTTGAATGCTGGTGACGGTGTGAAGTACCTGCCAGCAGGAAGCACATGACATAAAGGCAGATAGGAATCAGAATACATGTCTGCGTAGCTCAATTGGTAGAGCGACTTGTTCCGGAATAAGCGGCCTCGGGTTCGAATCCCGGCGTAGACCAAAAATGACGGAGAAATTTACTTCGTTATAATGGCGCCCGAACTACCCGGATGACCCGACCGTTCAAAATCTCGCATTGGTGTGATGTTATTTCCACACCGCGAGATAGGAAAAATCAGAGAATCCCTTCTCCATTGCTTCGAAAAATAAATGTGTGTGGCGTTGCATTCCACACACCAGATTGACTGGGAGTTCTCAAGTGCACGTTCTACAGTGGTTGTCTGCCTGCAACGATTCATGGTCACGGCTGACCCGTAGGCCATGCCCCGGTCCTCTTTCGGGGGGGGGGAGATGTGACGTACCTGCCAGCAGGACGCACATGACATAAAGGCAGATAGGAATCAGAATACATGTCTGCGTAGCTCATTTGGTAGAGCGACTTGTTCCGGAATAAGCGGCCTCGGGTTCGAATCCCGGCGTACACCAAAAATGACGGAGAAATTTACTTCGTTATAACGGGAGTAATGTATCACAACACACAGGTCATCAAACCCTGCTGAAAAAGGGCTGCGTAGACACAGGTCGCCCCGAGTGTCCATGAAAATACTGTCGAAAGCGCCTACAATGGGCACACGAGCGTTAAAATTGGACCTTGAATGATCAGAAGGTCGTCTGATTGGATGATTCTCGCTTCCTGTTGCACGAAGTGTACGGGTGAGTACGTGTTCGTCGTTTACCTTGGGAAGTGTTGGGACGAAAACAAGCTGGTGAAGGAAGTGTAATGCTGTGGGTAATGTTGTGCTTGAAATTCCTGGGTCAGTCGTTCATGTGCAGGAAACTATGACATCTACCGTCTAACCAATCATAATTGTAGGCCACGTACATCCTTTCATAGGAACAGTATTTCGCTGTAGTAGTGCCGTGCCTTCTTTCAGAAGGATAATGCTCCATGCCACACTGAGGACTACTTTCTGGACTTCAGATTCCCCGGACATCAATCCAATGAAGTATCTGTGATTTGTGTTGGAACAGTAAATCGGATCTCCGGCGGCTCAACCACGCGACTTACAAGAGTTAAAGGATCTGCATGTTGGTAACATAAGAGCTGAACGTGCAGGAGCTACATCATATCAGGCAGGTGTCATAATGTTTTGGCTCTTCGGTGTACACATATACAATCATCAATGTACTGCTGAAATGTCTCTCTCTCTGCTCCAATTCCCTCTCTGAAACTAGTTACTCCAAATTATAAGCATGCGACTTCCCATGGCCGAAATGATGGTCGTTACTCCCCCCCCCACCCCAAAATGAAACGTTCCCTTTCGAACTTATGATTTAAAAACATCACTCAGGGATTTTGGCGCTTTTACTTCTCAGCTGCTGAATTAATTTCCTTGGTAACATCCACAGACACGGTTGTTACGTAGTTGGTGCTAAAAACAGTGTCCTCTTCCACTGTTGAATGTGTAGTCAGTGGCGCGACGCCCATTTCTTATTTGGCAGTTTTATTCTCTGTCGGTTCAGCATATTTGTGCGATTTTCCTGTCCACACTATTCGTCTGATTCGGAAAATGCCAGCAGTTACCATTATTTTGAAGACGGCAATCAATCTTTAAAGTAATAGCGATAAACACGAAAAAAACAAGTTAGTAAAATCATGCAATGCATTGATCATGATACGCTTTCCAACATACCAGAAATCATTACTCAAGTTATGAGGATAATGGCTGTGGAATAAATCTCGTTCCTGTGGCCTGATCTTGGACTTTATTTTTATGATATTAAACAGAATTGGTTCAGTGCACCTCCGGAACAACATCCTAAAGTTTTGTCGCAATCGAAACATTTTTACGTAAGTTATAACGCATAAGGGCGATGGAATGTATCCCGCTCCTATGCACTGACCTTTGACCCCATTTCACCAATTTTCAACAGGGTTAGTCCCCAGTTGATCCCCTACCACATACTGATATTTTATCGAAATCGAAGCATTTTTACGCGAGTTATCTTGCGGACGGACAGATGGACGAAGCTAGAGCATATACGCTTCTTCAACCGGCGTTTGGAAAGCATAAAAAATGCAAGCAAAGGGTTCAGTGTGGGCACCAAAGTTATTCCTGGTTCATTTACTCAGCGACATAACCTAGTGTTCACGTGCCGGAGATATTGACTCTACTTGTTGGACGAATAACCTACTCTCGTCTAAACAGTCCCGCATGTTATCATCGGCGTTTTGCTAAACGAGAGCGATTCCTGTTGGGACCTCCATTTCAAATGTTGTAACGCGGCTGGTGCAGAAACGTGATACACTAGCTCACTGATATATCAGAAATGTGCTGTAAAGATGTCTCCCGCTGCTGTAGGACGCAGAATTTTGGCTCTTCGTACTGCTGAGTGTGGGTTCAAGGCAAGAATGCTATGTTTGTTTGATCGGAATAAGACCTCTTTTCCGTGGACCAATGATAAATCGTCCCCGTGACCGAGTGCTCAGAGACGCTGTCTCCCTCCCTTCCCTGAAACTGTGGTCGCCAATAATGGACAGGGTGTTGCTAGCCCTTACAGTTGCTCATGGAAGTCAAACCCCGGGTTCGGATGCATTTTTAAAAAATTCTGTACATCCGTTAGTACATAACTCAGTCGGTACAGAAAACGTAGGCACTCGTGAGAAGAATTTCCTTCTGAGTAGTGTCCGCGAATCTTGCTTGCACAGAAACTTCACAACTAATGCCGTTAAGTCAGCAATAGAATTCCTCTGCCATGTACGTATTTTGGGATGAGACGGAAGGCATTATGAGAATAGAAATGGAAAGGTAAGAAATGAATCCTTCAGATATAGTGATACACTCCCCTCTCTCCTTTCTTTTTTAAAGGGGAAAATGTAAATAACCGGTGAGCATGTTACTAAAAGCAGTCGTCCGTCCCTAATGTTAAGTCGCTAGTACCAGAGAGCCCTATGATAAACGCACCAGTCGTTCTCATTAACTCGTGCTAACATCGGAAAAATGGCCCGAAGCCAGCGCTTCACACCACTCAGCCGTCCGCGGCACGAAGCAAACATTTGACTGAATTCGTTTTCTATTTATTTATTTCTCCCTTGTGTTTCATTTAATAATTTTACACAGGCCGACAAGAAAGAATTGAAATATCAAGGAAGGAACAGAGACGACTACAGTCATGCACCCAAGGTTTTCCTACGATTAAATACCAAACGCGCCGCCCCGGTGACGCAGTGGTCTAAGCGATGGCCTCTGATAATACGTCCGAAAGGGGTCCGGGTTTGAATCGCGGTGAGGCATGGATGTTGTGTTTGTCTTACGGCACTGGCTCTCTCCATTCCCTCGAACCAGTGGCCCTAAATCAGGGACGGCTAATTGCTCACCGTGGTTGTTAAACCTCCAATAAAAAAAAACGCTTAGAGAGTTACGTTAATAGTTTATTCTTTAGCACACTGCGAAATGAAAGCATTGAAATGTAAAAACTTTCATCCCAATTGTATTCTGCCCGAAAACTTTGCTTGGTGCTATTTGACATTCCCATGAAACAAAGTTGTGATGCTTACAGACTAATTGGTTAATAAAAGGAGGCTTTCATTGCTTTTAGGAGTAGAGATTTTTTTTCAGAAACTGCAGAGATGTTTATCACACACATTCTGCTCCGAGACCACAAAATGTTAAATTTTCAAAGTAGAGAGAGAGAGGGAGGGAGATACGGTATGCTTGCGGAAACAAAATGTTTTTGTTGTTGTTGTTGTTGTATATTTGTTTTTTATTCGAGGTTTAAAAAATTATTTATTGGATTTGGTTGACAGATACATTGACGTACAGATTGAACATATATTGGACTTGTTCACAGATGTATACAGCAGAGACATTTAGTGTTTCAGCGTCAGCAATGTTCATAGGTGAAAAAGGAACTCAGCAAATAAACCCCGAAAGACAAACACAAAGAACCATGCCTTACCTAGAATTCGAACCCAGACCCCTCCGTTGGGCGAATGATCAGAAGCCATCGCTTAGACCAGTGCGTAGTTACAGGAAGATGTGAGAGTAGTACCGTAAGACAAACAAGCCATCCATGTCTCATAGGGATTCGAACCCGAACTCATCTACGTTGAATGATTAGAAGACAACGCTTTGTATCTCTCGGCCACGAAGGCGACAAAAAAAAAGATATTTGTAGCGCGAATTGAGTTACAAGCAGTTTAAAATTATTATACATGCGAAAATATTTAATGCAGATACCCTCCTGAATCATCTTTTCTTAGAAGCTTTCCTGTTTGAAGATTGTGAACTGGATTTTTCATGTGCATGGCGTCTCCCATTAACAACACCGATTAGGACGGCAAATTCTGTCTGTAACCACTCTTTCAATCAGTAAACCTCAATAAACATCGAAATATGTTCCGTATACTTGAAGCTTTACAGGCTGACGAAATTAAAAAAAGGAGAAAAATAATTTAAACTTTAGTGCACTTTGTGTTTTACTGTCAGATGGCAGGCTTATAATTTTTGGAAGCCATCTTGTTCCCCGTAAGAGCAAATGCAAAACAAAGCTCGCCTCACTGGAATCATTTTAAAACGCAGACGTTAAAATGTTTTTCGGATTTTCAATACTTTACTGTCTGCGTCTGAAAAGTTGGCGTTGCCACCAGAGAAATATCGTCACAGAACGTTCGTGTTTCTGTCAAATGGTAGAGAACACTGTCCGAAATCCTGCTATATGATTGGCTGACGATATCCTTGAATGCAAGCTTCAGGGTTTCATCAGCGCAGTACTGTGGAAACCACTGGGGTATGAGTGTGTGTGTGTGCCTGTTGATGTTCCAGCGGAAAAAATGTTTCAAGAAAGGTAGGCCTGCGTTGTACTTATTTGGAATTTAAATTGATTTTTAGTTAGATCGTCCGAGTTTTTGCTTCGGGTTTTCATGCTCGATGTTGAGTCGCGAACTTAAAAAAATACTTCAATGATTAATTGAAAGATAACGTTTTAAATAAAAGTCTAAATAGAAAAAAATTAGATCTAAATGATATGACGGAGAACAGAAATACGGTGTTTCGATAGATGCGTTTTATTTGATGCACATTTTGCATCAAAACGCGAAAAAGAGAAGTTTCTTGTACAATAACGTATGTGAAGGAAATAATAGCTTAACCATTTTTAAATATGCTAAATAAATGTCATTCTTTTTAATAACGTTCTACAGAGTGCATGGATCCAAATAATAAAAAAAAAAAACCTTTTCTGATTGAACTCAAGTGAATATATATATATATATATATATATATATAGGGATGTAAGGTCAGGTGATGCGTAACATCACAGCCTCTCCTTGACAAATGCCAACCCCGCCTTCTCGTGGTGCATCCTGTTCCCACTAAAGGGGCTCTGACGACCGCCAATAGCGGTATAACTATACCATCGGGATTAGAGGAAATTCTATCCCACACTCACCAACCCGCTTGGCCAGCGTGGTGAGTTATGGCCAAACCCCTCCAAAATGATTCCACAACTTAAATCTTGGCCCTCAGTCTCCGGCAGCTGGAATGTACCTGGCCAAGGCAGCGGCCAGTGCGACATGAAGGCAGAGGGTGCTAAGAATCCCCGGAGGACCGGACTAGGCTGCCATCTGATGCTGACCTTGGCTACGTACAATGGACGCTCCCTATCTTCTGATTCAAGGCTTCTTGAATTGGAAGAGGAACTACAAAGGATCAAGTGGGACATCGTTGGGCTAAGTGAGGTAAGGAGAAAAGGAGAAGATCTCATCGAACTGAAAAGTGGACATCTCTTCTACTATCGTGGGACAGATACTGGCAGAACTAGTGGTGTTGGATTTATAATAAACAAGAAACTGAAGGATAAAGTTGTAGAAGTTGAAAGTTCCTCTGACAGAGCTGCACGACTTGTTATCCAACTCTCGAAAAGATACCAGGCTCAGATTATTCAAACTTATGCACCCACCACAAGTCATCCTGAAGAAGAAATTGAAGAATTTTATGAGGAAATTTGTCATCTAAATAATAAAGGTAAGCAGCACTTGAAAATAATTATGGGAGATTTCAATGCAAAAATAGGGCAACGGCAACAGAATGAAACTTCAGTAGGTAAATTCGGTCACGGCAACAGAAACCAGCGTGGAAATACTCTCGTTGAGTTTGCAGAGGCAGAAGGGTTTTTCATCTTGAACTCCTTCTTCAAGAAAAAGCCACACAGGAAATGGACATGGAGACATCCAAATGGGAAGAAAAGTGAAATTGATTTTATTATGTGTAACAAAAAATTCGTCATAGAAGACTGCAGTGTGCTAAACAAGTTCAACACAGGTAGTGACCATAGATTGGTGAGATGTAAGATGCACCTCAACACTAAACTGGAACGTGGCAAGCTCATAAGACAAACAAAATCTATCGACATAACCAACCTTAAAAAACACCATAATACCTTCAAGTTGGAACTGAAGAACAGGTTCTCTGCTTTAGAAGGCCTAACATCAGAAGAAGTGGACATCTCTGAAGTTAACAGAAAAGTAACCAAAGCTCTTATGGAAACAGCAACAAAATTAGCTGGGTCTAAGAACAAGTTGCATGTAAATAAATTATCAGGAAAAACGAAAATGTTGATGCAAAAAGAAGAGAGATGAGGACAACTAAAGAAGATGTGACTTCCAAAGTGGAATATATAGAGCTATGCAAGACAGTAAGAAAAAGTATCACTGAAGACGTAAGAAAATTCAACTGTGAACTAGTGAGGAAAGCAATTGAAAACAACCAAAGCCTAAAGATAGCAAAGGGACATCTCAGTAAGGGAAGAAAACAGATTATGGCACTGAGAAAAGAAGATGGTTCTGTAACAAGAAATAGAGGCGAAATTTTGACAAGAGTGAAAGATTTCTACTCCAAATTATATGAAAGGGATGATACATGCACTCCAGACATCATGAAAGATACCAGTACCAGAGTTCCTCCAGTCCTTCCAGCAGAAGTTGCACATGCAATCAAGAACATGAAGCGGGGAAAAGCTCCAGGAGAAGATGGAATTACTGTAGACATCATACAAGAAGCAAGTGGAGAAATCGAAACAGTACTCGCCCAAATTTTCACTCGATGCCTTAATGAAGGAAAGATTCCTGAGGATTGGAACACCGCTACAATGATCCTGCTACATAAGAAAGGTGACATTGAGGATCTCGGAAACTACAGACCTATCAGCCTCCTATCAGTAGTTTATAAAATCTTCACTAAAGTTCTTTCACACCGCTTGAAGGTAACACTGGACATGGCTCAACCGAGAGAACAAGCTGGATTCAGGAGTGGCTACAGCACAATAGATCATATCCACGTGCTGAGAGAACTAATTGAAAGAGCGAGGGAATATGAACTTCCATTGTGCATGGCTTTTATCGATTATGAAAAAGCCTTTGATTCGGTGAAACCATCAGCAGTTACAATGGCTCTGAAAACCTGCGGTATTGAAGATGCATACATTAATATTATTAATAACATCTATGAAAATGCAAGTGCAAAGATTAGGCTGGTTGAAAATACAACACACGTAAAAATTGGAAAGGGAGTGAGACAAGGTGACACCATATCTCCGAAGCTCTTTAATGCCACATTGGAGAGTGTTTTTCAGTCGCTGAGCTGGGAAAACAAGGGGATAAAGATTAATGGAGATTATCTAACCCACCTTCGTTTTGCTGATGACATAGTCATTTTTGCAACTACCCCATCAGAGCTACAGAGTATGATCCAGGAACTTGCTGACAAGAGTAAAGAAGTGGGATTAAAAATGAACTTTCAGAAGACAAAAGTGATGTTCAATGCTTTTACAAGAAATGAAGATTTATCGATTGATGGAGAAAAGCTGGAGATAACAGACACATACATTTATCTTGGACAGCAGATATCAAGTGAGGGTCACATTGGTGAAGAAATTAATCGGCGTACAAAACTTGCCTGGAGAGCTTTTGGAAGAAACAGCATAATTTTCAAGAGCAATATGCCATTATGTCTTAAAAGAAAAGTGTTTGATCAATGCATCCTTCCAGTGCTTACGTATGGTGCAGAGACGTGGACCTTAGCTAAAAGAGACATACAAAGGCTGCAGACAACTCAAAGAAGCATGGAGAGGTGCATGCTTGGTGTAACCAGGAGAGATAAGAAGAGGAACACGTGGATCCGAAAAATGACAGGAGTGGAAGACATCATGATCAGAGTTAAATCCCTGAAATGGCAATGGGCTGGACATACTGCCAGAAGAACAGACCATAGATGGACAGCCGAAATTTTAGATTGGATTCCAAGGGACAGGAAAAGACCCAGAAGAAGACCACATGGGAGATGGGTGGATGAAATTCGAAAGTATGCAGGGGTGACATGGAGGAGACTGGCACAAGACAGACCGCTGTGGAGGAAACTTGGAGAGACCTTCGTCCAGCAGTGGATTGATAATGGTTGACAATGATGATGATGATGATATATATATATACACACACCTTGGCTACTTACACCTTGGCTACTTACTGACCTTGCCTTACAATGGACGCTCCCTATCTTCTGATTCAAGGCTTCTTGAATTGGAAGAGGAACTACAAAGGATCAAGTGGGACATCGTGGGGCTAAGTGAGGTAAGGAGAAAAGGAGAAGATCTCATCGAACTGAAAAGTGGACATCTCTTCTACTATCGTGGGACAGATACTGGCAGAACTAGTGGTGTTGGATTTATAATAAACAAGAAACTGAAGGACAAAGTTGTAGAAGTTGAAAGTTAATCTGACAGAGCTGCACGACTTGTTATCCAACTCTCGAAAAGATACCAGGCTCAGATTATTCAAACTTATGCACCCACCACAAGTCATCCTGAAGAAGAAATTGAAGAATTTTATGAGGAAATTTGTCATCTAAATAATAAAGGTAAGCAGCATTTGAAGATAATTATGGGAGATTTCAATGCAAAAATAGGGCAACGGCAACAGAATGAAACTTCAGTAGGTAAATTCGGTCATGGCAACAGAAACCAGCGTGGAAATACTCTCGTTGAGTTTGCAGAGGCAGAAGGGTTTTTCATCTTGAACTCCTTTTTCAAGAAAAAGCCACACAGGAAATGGACATGGAGACATCCAAATGGGATGACAAGTGAAATTGATTTTATTATGTGTAACAAAAAATTCGTCATAGAAGACTGCAGTGTGCTAAACAAGTTCAACACAGGTAGTGACCATAGATTGGTGAGATGTAAGATGCACCTCAACACTAAACTTGAACGTGGCAAGCTCATAGGACAAACAAAAACTATTGACATAACCAACCTTAAAAAACACCATAATACCTTCAAGTTAGAACTGAAGAACAGGTTCTCTGCTTTAGAAGGCCTAACATCGGAAGAAGTGGATATTTTTGAAGTTAACAGAAAAGTAACCAAAGCTCTTATGGAAACAGCAACAAAATTAGCTGGGTCTAAGAACAAGTTGCATGTGAACAAATTATCAGGAAAAACCAAAACGTTGATGCAAAAAAGAAGAGAGATGAGGACAACTAAAGAAGATGTGACTTCCAAAGTGGAATATATAGAGCTATGCAAGACAGTAAGAAAAAGTATCACTGAAGACGTAAGGAAATTCAACTGTGAACTAGTGAGGAAAGCAATTGAAAACAACCAAAGCCTAAAGATAGCAAAGGGACATCTCAGTAAGGGAAGAAAACAGATTATGGCACTGAGAAAAGAAGATGGTTCTGTAACAAGAAATAGAGGCGAAATTTTGACAAGAGTGAAAGATTTCTACTCCAAATTATATGAAAGGGATGATATATGCACTCCAGACATCATGAAAGATACCAGTACCAGAGTTCCTCCAGTCCTTCCAGCAGAAGTTGCACATGCAATCAAGAACATGAAGCGAGGAAAATCTCCAGGAGAAGATGGAATTACTGTAGACATCATACAAGAAGCAAGTGGAGAAATCGAAACAGTACTCGCCCAAATTTTCACTCGATGCCTTAATGAAGGAAAGATTCCTGAGGATTGGAACACCGCTACAATGATCCTGCTACATAAGAAAGGTGACATTGAGGATCTCGGAAACTACAGACCTATCAGCCTCCTATCAGTAGTTTATAAAATCTTCACTAAAGTTCTTTCACACCGCTTGAAGGTAACACTGGACATGGCTCAACCGAGAGAACAAGCTGGATTCAGGAGTGGCTACAGCACAATAGATCATATCCACGTGCTGAGAGAACTAATTGAAAGAGCGAGGGAATATGAACTTCCATTGTGCATGGCTTTTATCGATTATGAAAAAGCCTTTGATTCGGTGAAACCATCAGCAGTTACAATGGCTCTGAAAACCTGCGGTATTGAAGATGCATACATTAATATTATTAATAACATCTATGAAAATGCAAGTGCAAAGATTAGGCTGTTTGAAAATACAACACACGTAAAAATTGGGAAGGGAGTGAGACAAGGTGACACCATATCTCCGAAGCTCTTTAATGCCACATTGGAGGGTGTTTTTCAGTCACTGAGCTGGGAAAACAAGGGGATAAAGATTAATGGAGATTATCTAACCCACTTTCGTTTTGCTGATGACGTAGTCATTTTTGCAACTACCCCATCAGAGCTGCAGAGTATGATCCAGGAACTTGCTGACAAGAGTAAAGAAGTGGGATTAAAAATGAACTTTCAGAAGACAAAAGTGATGTTCAATGCTTTTACAAGAAATGAAGATTTATCGATTGATGGAGAAAAGCTGGAGATAACAGACACGTACGTTTATCTTGGACAGCAGATATCAAGTGAGGGTCACATTGATGAAGAAATTAATCGGCGTACAAAACTTGCCTGGAGAGCTTTTGGAAGAAACAGCATAATTTTCAAGAGCAATATGCCATTATGTCTTAAAAGAAAAGTGTTTGATCAATGCATCCTTCCAGTGCTTACGTATGGTGCGGAGACGTGGACCTTAACTAAAAGAGACATACAAAGGCTGCAGACAACTCAAAGGAGCATGGAGAGGTGCATGCTTGGTGTAACCAGGAGAGATAAGAAGAGGAACTCGTGGATCCGAAAAATGACAAGAGTGGAAGACATCATGATCAGAGTTAAATCCCTGAAATGGCAATGGGCTGGACATACTGCCAGAAGGACAGATCATCGATGGACAGCCGAAATTTTAGATTGGATTCCAAGGGACAGGAAAAGACCCAGAAGAAGACCACATGGGAGATGGGTGGATGAAATTCGAAAGTATGCAGGGGTGACATGGAGGAGACTGGCACAAGACAGACCGTTGTGGAGGAAACTTGGGGAGACCTTCGTCCAGCAGTGGATTGATAATGGTTGACAATGATGATGATGATGATGATATATACACATACACGCCTTTTTTTTCAAAGCAAATACGTTTCCTCCAAAGCTTTGTCTTCATGACCCCTGATAGAACAGATCTTATAAAGTTTGGAAAAAATTAAGTGATTTAAAGAGTGTATACCATATGCACTCACGACGTAATATTTTTATATATCCTTAACTTTTGCATCAAACACAGAAGCTGTTTCACATTTCATGCTCTATAACACATTTGATCGTGTAATAGTTGAAAAGTTAGAATTTGATTAATAATCTACAAATTCATAATAATTTTTAATAATCTTACAACTGGGCTCACACATGAAATTTGCTTTCGAGTGAGGTGGGGGATGCATACGTATATAGCAGTGTGTGAACATGTCATCATCACTTGTTGATCCACTGCTAGATGAAGGTCTCCCAAGTCTTTTCCAAAACACATCTTGAACCAGGCTCTTCTGAGTCGCTCTGCCATACTTTCAAATTTGATCCATCCATCACCCACATGGTATTCTTTTGTGTGTTTTCCTACCTTTTGGAATCCAAAGTATTATTTAAGTTGTCAAATAGTGGTCAGATCTAACAGTATGCCACTTGAGGGTCTTTAGTTTGGTCATTATGTCATCAACAAAAAACATTTTCCAGATCCACGAGTTTTTCTTATTTTTCCTGGATGCATTTATCTGGCATGCATTCTATCTCTCCATGTTCCTTTCCGTTGCTCACATCCAGTGCATATCGTTTTAATTTAAGTTTCATGATATATATATATATATATATTCTCGTTTATCATTCAACTGTTATCAATCCACTGCTGGATGAAGGTCTCCCCAAATTTTTCCAGAACTTTCATTTTTGAGCCAGTCTCTTACAAGTACTCCAGTATGCTTTTGAATTTCATCCACCCATCTCCCACAAGGTCTTCTGTCCCTTGGAATCCAGTCTGGTACTTCAGTTGTACAACGGTGGTCAGTTTTAGCAATATGTATGTGCAGCCACTTGAGGGTCTTTACTTTCATCATTCTTCAACTCATGTCATTTTTGTGATCCAGGAGTTCCTTCCTGCATGGTCATCATCAACAATCAGTCTCAGTCTCAATCCACTGCTGGATAGAGGACTCCCCAAGTCTTTCACAACTTTCTATATTTAGTCAGCCACTTCCAACCTTCTCCGGCAGATATTTGAATTTCACCCAACCATTTCCCATGTGGTCTTCTTGTGGGTCTTTTCCAATCACTTGGAATCCAGTCTGGTATTTCAGTTGTCCAACAGTGATCAGGTGGTCCAGCGCATTCCCATTTTGGGGATTTTACCTTGAACTCACACACGCATTCGTGTATATATTCAGTTAATTTTGAATTCATAAGAAGTGAAATAATGTACACACTCAATGATATCCAAACATTTTACCCAGTGGAATAAATTATATAAAAAAATTATTGTATTAATATGCTTATTGTAGTTATACAATCAACATGAATACTACAAATCTACAGGAAAAAATCGAATTTCTTTTATTTAACATTTATCCAGCTTTGAATCAAATCCTAAAATTTTAAAACCATTTTTCAGAGGATTTTTACCTCCCTCGCCCTTTAAGTACGTCCCTGCTTAAATTTTGAAATAAATTGTAAAAGTAAAATTTTTGTATGATCTCGAAATGAGGCAGCACTTTCAGGGAAGAACAAAAAAATGGTTTTGTGGAAATTTTAACTGCTCTTCTAATGAAAAGCATTGCAGATTAAGTGGATGTCCTTTAGTGGTTAAGATAAATAAAAAAAAAAGATTATCATCACATCAAATAGTTACTTACATTTCGTGAACATTTTTGTTTTAATTTGAATACTAATAAGTAGGAATTTTGTAAAGAAAAATAGAATTCGTTTTATGGGAATGAAGTGTTGAATAATAAACAGCATAATTATTTCGATGACAAACTTTCTTTGCCCATGAACGGAACTACTTGATGCACTGATAAAATAGAAAGGTCTGCAAAAAAAAAAAAAAAAAAAAAAAAAGTGCACACCTAATATTTGAAGCTACTTGAACAGACTTTAAAGGGTGACAAGGGCCCCAAAGGATTTGGGCCCTTTCTTAAAGATCGTTTCTAGGAATGACCTGAATTGGTAGTTGAACTCATTAATTTTGTCAAAAGTAATATTTTATGTGTGGTTTTGATGTACCTTCTTATCCGACACATCTCCAGTGCTTTCATTAAGGGAGCAGTTTTAATTTTCACGAAATTCTGTTACTGTTCTGAATTGCTGCTGCACTTCAAGATACCAAACAATTTCACTTTGAATTGATCACAAATTCTAACATTAAAAATTATTATTACAAATTCCAGCACTTTTCAATCACTCACAATAAAATTTGCTATACAGAATGGAATATCTCAGCCATTTGATGCAAAAGTTAAATAAAGAAATATATATGTGTATATTTATTCACAACCTTATGATTCAAATGAAGTGACAGCACCATGCATTGATGAGAGATTTTGTTTCGATAGGGGCCTTATTAATTTTATGTTCCTCTAAATTTTTTGGAGTAAGTAGTATGGTAATCAAATCTGAGTCCTGATTAATTCCTATTTTTATTTATGGCTTTCTCAGCTGCAAAACTAAAACTTGATTAGGACTTATATCTTAGCTATGAAAATAGCCATAACATTTTCAAAATCTAATTTGAATGTGAGGTCAATTTCTATTGTAATAATAATAATTTGTTAAAATTAGGTAACTTCTAGAAGCAATTTCTCTAAAGGGCCGTTCTGTTAAACAGGGGCCCACGTAATCGTCAGGCCCTTGTTCAGCACCCTGCACTAATCAAAAAGAAAAAACTAAAAGACCTCTCCCATTTCTTTTTATCCATTTCAAGTGACTGTTTGTTAGATGCACCTACATGTTAATGAGGAAACTGGAATTATTATCCGAGATCTTGTTCAGTTATTTATTGTTGTTGGATGTGATTACCATGGGTGTCCATATAGGAAGGGGGGCACGAGGGAGCATTTTCCCCTCTCCCTGGAAGTCGTATCATACCCTTTCTATTCTTGCAATGTATTACAGAAATGTTTCCAATAACACCAACTCTCATTTCAAGTTTTTCTGTAGAACTTCCAGACGCATGCGTAAAAATTGGGAAAATGTTGGAAATTTCCAGTAGAAAAAGCAGAAATTTGCAGTAAATAAGTGATAATGAAACTTTCTTTTGCATGTTGAAGGATAGTATGGAAAAGTATGAAAGACGTAGAATGAAAAATATATTTTCCTGTGCAGCAGTTATTCACTGTGGACGATATTTGGAAGTTTTTCCTAGAAAATTTGTTTTGAGAGTATTTTTTCATTCACAAGTGAGTAATCTTTGAAGTTTCGTGGCACATGCAACAGAAGTAGCCAAAACAGTCAAGAGAAGGACAAAATATTTTCTGAGATGCTGTTAAGTTTCATTTATTTATCTTTTTTGGGTCTTCAGGCTCCTAATAAAATTTTTGCACTGAATTTGTGGTAAAAGTGGTTGGATATCAACAAGGCACATCAGAAATTTGCGTTATGGTGCTTTATAACGAAGTAAATTTCTCCGTCATTTTTATTTGCACCAGGATTCGAACCCGGATCCCCTCATTCCGGAACAAGTCACTCTACCAATTGAGTTACGAGGACGTTTTATTCTGATTCCTATCTGCCTTTATGTCGTGTGCGTCCTTCTGGCAGGTACGTCACATCTCCTGGTACGTTACATCATCTCCCCCTTATTTGTTTTTCTTTTTCGAAGTGCTGGAGAAGGGATTCTCCTATTTTTCCTATCTCGCGGTGTGGAAATAACATCACACCAATGCGAGATTTTGAACGGTCGGGTCATCCGGATAACTCGGGCGCCATTATGACGAAGCAAATTTCTCCGTCATTTTTATCCGCGCCAGGATTCGAACCCGGATCCCCTCATTCCGGAATAAGTCACTCTACCAATTGAGCTACGCGGACGTTTTATTCTGATTCCTATCTGCCTTTATGTCGTGTGCGTCCTTCTGGCAGGTACGTCACATCTCCTGGTACGTTACAGCTTGTATATGTTTACAATTTCTGCTCCCTCCTGAAAAACAAACTATGGGCACCCATGGATATTATACATGAATTTCACTCTAGATGCTTTTTCTTGAAGTGTATATAAGTGCAAATATTGGTACCATTGACTTCCATATTGCAATCAGAAAGATTCACAGATATTACTTGCAAATGAACAGTTGACCAATTGCACCTTCGACTGTGACTGTGTAAGGTCATCAAAATAGTTTGAGAGGAAGACTATGTTCTCATAGCAAAGGTACTGCAGTTTCTATATTTTAGTATCAAAATGGGAAGAAATCACTGACTGATCATGAATGACCAGTACTTGGATCTGGAATGAAACTATATAGAAAAAATGCTTAACTGGCTGAATTATTCTTTATGTTGTTTATGTGTTTTATTATGCATAGTGTTTCAAACGATGAACAGGTAAGATGTGATGATTTCATTAAGTGCTGTGATGATCCCTCAGAACAATAGTTCAAAGACTAATTTTTGTTTCAGTTATTTCTTGAAAATGCAGTGTTCTTTAGAAAAACAACATACACTATCTACCAACAAGTAAGTGGACACCCCTGCAATCGAAGATATCTGCGGTCCTGACACACGTCACGGCCGCCGCCGTTAAATATCGTGTGGGAAACAACAACGCAACCAGTCGCATGCAAGATGACACGCAGTTCGGAATTCTCTGATTTCGAGAAAGGTGTAATCGTCAGGTATCACAGAAATGGCCGATCCATACGTGACATATCCAGCGAGTTAAAGTACCCAAAATCGACAGTGGCTTACGTGATTGGCCAGTGGAAGATGAGAGGTGACTGTCGGAATGTGCCCCGATCCGACAGACCCACAAAACTGGGAGTTAGAGACCGACGGGTGCTGGCCAGAGAAATTCGGAAGAACCGCACTAAATCGATGGGCCACATCCACGAGGAGTTTCAACAGGCATCCGGGAGTGTTACTTCGATGAATACCATCCGCAAGGAAGACCATATGCTCAGTTATCATAGACGTGCTGCCGCCCACAAGCCTTTGATCACCAAGTCCAATAGCGCTGCTCGGCTAACGTGGGGCAAAGAACGTCGACAGTGGACCGTTGAACAGTGGAAACAGGTTCTCTGGAGCGACGAATCAAGGTTCACTTTCTACCGTTCGGGTGGCAGGGTCTGGGTTTGGCGTCTTCCTGGAGAACCCCTCCTGCCGGAATGTATTGTGCCAACTGTGAAGTTCGGCGGCGGTGGAATTATGCTATGGGGGTGTTTCTCCTGGTATGGCACGGGACCCTTGGTCGCAATTCCTGGTAGACTCAACGCCGAGACCTACTGCACCATTTTGGATGACCATGAGCTTCCTACGTAGTGACAGTTTTACGGGATGGACCCATGTTACTTTCAGGATGACAATGCCACCTGTCATGTTGCGAGGTCCACCATGGCTTGGTATGGTGACAATGGGGTTAATCGAATGGACTGGCCTGCGCAGTGCCCGGACCTTAACCCTATCGAGCACCTCTTCTCCAAGCCGAGTGGAGGAAAATACCTCTAGCCGTCGTACAACGCCTGGTTGAGAGTATGCCCCGGAGGGTCGCAGCTGTAATCGCCGCTCGTGGAGGCTATACCAACTATTGAAGGTCAATAAACTTCGTTTTCCTTTGCTATCACAGGTGTCCAATTATTTGTTGGTAGATAGTATATTTGTGATTTGGATATTTTTACTTCCTCAGACTGCCATATTTGTTTTTCTGTGCCCCCAGTTATATACTTCATAATACATATACAGTGAAAGTCTATTATAATGCAGGTATACGTAGGCTAGGCGAGAACTGTGTAATAGAGATACCTGTGGTATATCTGAATCTGAGTATGCATTTATTTGTCTGTGTATGTTTGTTGTATTGGTAGACACAATTGGACCTATCCAATTCTGTGGTATAATTGACGGCATCATATCTTGCTTCCACGATATACTGTATATATATATTTCATGCAGCTTGTTATTAGGTACAAATTTTGGTCTGCACTGCATCGAAGTGTTTTGAGTTGGACTGATAGAAACAGTGTACTAACATATTATGCCAAGTATATCTCAAATATCATGTTTGTTATTTTATTAAAGTTCTAGATCAGTAAACACACATTTTATTTCATATTTCCAGACATTTATGCAGGCTACTTTTATTTTTAAAATGCAGAAAATAATGTTTAATGCAAGGGTTCATAGTTTTTTCCATCAAGAATGGTTTGTTTTTGTTTGAAAAGAAAAACAAAATTTTTACTCATGTTTGTGCCTTTGCATTCTCAAAACTTCAACGTGTGACACTGCCAAAGGTAAAATACTACTGATAAATTTTATCTCTTACCTGTAAGTGTTATCTGTTGACATAATTTACTACACAGGAATTTCACATTATGTGTAAAACTATGGCAGTTCAAGGTGTTTTTATTTCCATATTTAAAATAGTGGTGTGCATAAAGCACTGCCAAACATGCATAGGTAATTTTTTTTCTAATAAAAATACTCGAGTCTCTGGTGGAAGAAAAACTATTCACTGGAGCTTTGAACGGTTGTTTAAAAAATAAAATTAGCCCACATAAAGGCCTGCAAGCATGAAATAAAATGAATACTTAATAATAATCTACACAACTAGCATTATTCCATCTACTCACATGAAATGAATTCAAAATCCCAACCCGAGTCTCGCTTTTTAGTGCAACATCATAAGGTATTAATATACTGCTAGTGTAACATCATAAATGTGTGAAATATATTTTTTATTCCGTATCAGTTGAATCATTTGTCGAATACGTTTGCGTTTTGATATTGCCAGATTGCTTTTAAGTGGAAAGTGTATATTCTAGATATCTAAGGTGCTGTTGAAATTCTGTATTTACAGGGACTGAGAATACCTATAAAAAATTAATCTTAAAAATTAAAGTATATGTGCCTGGTTTAGTGAAGTGTTTACTTGCCTATTTGAAGCAAACATAAGGTGTTTTTTTTTTTGTGAAGAAGTTTATACAGTAACATTTAGCAAAAAGAGAACACTAATACTGGTATTTCACATGCCAAATTTGTAAAGGAACATGTTAATTCTACACACTTTTTTTCTTATTCATAAGATTCTTAGCACACTGAAACAAAAAAAAATCTAAAAATGGAGAATTAGTCTTTTTTTTAAAAGAAGCTTGCCTGATTGGGTTTAATGAATACAGGAGGTCCGAGTATTTGTTTAGCAAACTGCCAGAATAGAAGGTTAAATGTCGTCTCCCGATTAGAACTTCTTTGTTTTTGGTTCCAGTATGTGGGACTACAGAAATACTTCAGTTTTAAATGCTCTAGTTCTATCAGGAATGCAATTTTTTTGTTCAGCTGAATTCTCTACTGATTTTCCTGACCTCCCAATATTTTAGAAGAAAAGGCATCTGGACTTTGCAGATCACATAGCAAAACATCTTAAATTCTGATAACTTTATAATCAGAATTATGCCCTTGTTTTTTAAAAATACATTCTCAAATTATGCAGCCCAGAATGAAATCTATCGATCATCAGAGATATTTAATTCTCCAAATTTTTTTCAAAGCTGAGATGTAGAAACTTTGAAAAATGCTGCCTTATTATCTAAAAAATGTTCACTGTGAAGTCACAGGGAATTAAATTAATGGCAATGTCTTTGTTTCTATTGAAATTCTAGTGATGTACAATTAATTCAATTTAAGGAGTATTCCTTGTAGAAATTTGTTTTATTGGACAGACAATGTAAAATTACTGGGATAGTTCACTCATAATAGAAGTATCCACTAGTGATGACATAAATCATTCCTTCTTAGGAGTGTATTCAACTTTCAATCAAAAGTCATTCTCAAGTGATCATTCAATTTCCCTGTTGTTAGTACAGTAACTAGAGTTACAGGGATCTCATGTTTATGATCTTAGTGCTTTCAATAATGCCACAGCTGTTTTTCACAAACTGCCCAAAAGAGCACAAGCACGTCCATTTACAATGAATTACTTGCTATGAAACAATTCGGGCGCACCATTCGAATGAATGGCATTTATGTTTCATTCCCATTCTTCAGTTTCATCACTATTTTCTAGATGCTGCTGACTGCTCATTCATATAACGGTGGACACTTACTAATTCTCACCATAACTTTTCTCACTGAGAATTCGATTTCGAACTCATCTGGGCAGAATAAATTTAGCATGAGACTTTAGCATGTGTTGCAGTAATAGTGCATTGAATGGTCATTCACAGCGGTGAAAGCGAACCATTCACCATTCAAGGTGAAGAGTCATTTGTTGCGAATGAATCATTTATGAATGGTACTAACTAGTATGTACAGTACCATGATAAAAAAAATTTCATTCAGTATGAAGAAATTCTTGTTCTTTTTATTACTCCTAAAATTACTGTTCTAGTTAGTAACAAGTGAAAATATTCAAAAATGAGTTTTTATACTTATTAAAAAAGTATTCTTATAAAATAAATACCTTAAAAGATAAGCCGTTATATCATGCAAAAATTAGGGGATATAGTGTAAGAAATAACACTGATTCAAGCTGTGGGAATAATAATGTCTTTTTCTTTTATGGATTTTAAACTGAAACTATTTTACAGATTGGTACAGCACAGTATAAAAGATTATTCTACAGTATTTTGAAGTTTTCGAGAAAAATTAATAAGCAAATGTATCAGAAAGTATCACTCACTAAGGAATTCAATCCATAATAATTAATAGTCATGACGAATAGCCCCAGCCAAATCCTGTCGATGTATACGGAGGCAAAAGATCCAGACTCACGGTCGCCACTGGCGATAAACTTCATCGTCGTGGCGACTAAAAATGTTTGATTAAATCGCCAATTCTGGCGACCTGTACCGGAACGGAAAAAAATATATATATTTAATTTTATTTAACTTGTGCTGTACGGAATTTTTTTTTTTTTAACTTGTACGGAGCTCTCACGTTTTTGAAAAATTTTACTCCAAATGTGCGGAAATCTCGCATACAGAAGCTATTATGTTGAACAGCAGAAAAGAAAAAAAAAAAAGTTATAAGAAAAAGGCGAGGACGTCGCGTCGGTTTTTGATCACAAAGAATGCGCCAAGCAAGGATGATGGGTCATCGTGGGAGAAAGACTTTGCAAGGTTGCGGGGGGAATGAAAGCTTCTTCCATTTGGGGAATTCGTACTGGAAGAATTTTTTATAAAACAAAAATTCTCCAATTTTTTTAAAATAACCGAATGCAAATTTTACAGTAACCAAAACACGTCAAAATAAACTTCCATGTGAAATTTCGTCAAAATCCGATCAAAACTTTAGAAGTTAGGCATTTCTTTTTATTTTTTATGAATGTTCACTACCGTCTCCAGTGCCGAATTTAGCGTGCACCTGCGGGTTTTTGAGCATCGCAAAGCGGTCGGCTAAAAAGAAACTATTTATTTTACGAATTAATACCGACCGAGTTTCCATCCGCTTTCCGTGTTCGCTTAGAAAAAAATAATAATAATTGGCTAACTTCGCTTTTTGTCATTATTTGTGCCAAATATAGTGTTTTATAGTGCATTCAGTTAATACTAAGTTTGAATTTTAACCAAACTCTCTATAATCCGGAAATTTCTAAATTCCCGAATCGGCAAAGTCCGGACGATTTCGGATTTTCAAGGTTGTACTGTAAGAGTATTTATCATACCTGCCAACTACTACAGAATGTGCGTAGTTTCTACGGATTTAGTTGTCTGACTATGGAACTTCACTGTCGAAATTACGGATTCCACGAATTTTCATTTTGCTTAATTTTTTTTTCATTTTGCTATTGTTTTATGATATACATGAGATTCTAAAGAGGATTCGCGGAATTCCGCTTTTTTTTTTGTCATCATTTAGATCGTTCTCAGGATCAGTGTAAAACTGAAGACAATTTGCGGGGGCGCGCGCGTTTTCCGTCTGGAGACGGTATTTCGTGTTTCAAAACTTTCGAAGACGGTATTTTAACGGTGTAAAAACATTACCATAACAGGAATTCTTTTTCTCCCGATGTTGTCTTTGTGTCCAGTTTTCTTGTTAAATATTATTTTATTGCATATATGTTTGTATTTCAACTTGAAATTGTAGGCAGAAATTTGCGAAAACGGAGGTTAGAAGCAGCAGAACAGGTTCTTCCGCGAAATCGAGGAATCACACCTTTTTCGTTATTAATTTGGTCATTCGCGAGATCAATGCACAAGTGAACATATTTTTTTTTGTGGGAGGGGGGATGATGATGTTCGTCTATAAGGAAGTGAATTTCTGCGTCATTTTTGGTCTACGCCGGGATTTGAACCCGAGGCTGCTTATTCCGGAACAAGTCGCTCTACCAACTGAGCTACGCAGACGATTATTCTGATTCCTATCTGCCTTTATGTCGTGTGCGTCCTGCTCGCAGGTACGTCACATCTCTCCCCCCCCCAAAAGAGGGGGCATGGTCCACGGTCAGCCGTGACCATGAATCGTTGCAGACAGCCATCCACTATTGAAGGTGCACTTGAGAACTCCCAGTCAATCTGCTGTGTGGAATGCAACATCACACATTTTTATTTTTCGAAGCGCTGGAGAAGGAATTCTCTTATTTTTCCTGTCTCGCGGTGTGGAAATAACATCACACCAATGCGAGATTTTGAACGGTCGGGTCATCCGGATAGTTCGGGCGCCATTATAACGAAGTGAATTTCTCCGTCATTTTTGGTCTACGCCGGGATTTGAACCCGAGGCTGCTTATTCCGGAACAAGTCGCTCTACCAACTGAGCTACGCAGACGATTATTCTGATTCCTATCTGCCTTTATGTCGTGTGCGTCCTGCTCGCAGGTACGTCACATCTCCCCCCCCCAAAAGAGGGGGGGGCATGGTCCACGGTCAGCCGTGACCATGAATCGTTGCAGACAGCCATCCACTATTGAAGGTGCACTTGAGAACTCCCAGTCAATCTGCTGTGTGGAATGCAACATCACACATTTTTATTTTTCGAAGCGCTGGAGAAGGAATTCTCTTATTTTTCCTGTCTCGCGGTGTGGAAATAACATCACACCAATGCGAGATTTTGAACGGTCGGGTCATCCGGATAGTTCGGGCGCCATTATAACGAAGTGAATTTCTCCGTCATTTTTGGTCTACGCCGGGATTCAAACCCGAGGCCGCTTATTCCGGAACAAGTCGCTCTACCAACTGAGCTACGCAGACGATTATTCTGATTCCTATCTGCCTTTATGTCGTGTGCGTCCTGCTGGCAGGTACGTCCCACACGTCGGAGGACGGAATTCCGTCTTTACGAAAATTTCGAAAACGGAAGGTCGACGGAGTTCAGATTTTTTCCGCAGTCGTTATTCCTTTTATATCGCGATGTTATCTCTGCGCAGTACTATTGTTAAATAACATTTTACTGCATAAATATTTGTCTTTCAGCTTGAAAATAACGGGAAAATTTCTAAAACCGGATGTCGGATGGTGCAAAGATTTCTACTGTAATGGCACCCCTCGCGATGTTCCCAGTCTACCGCATTGTTAAACAACCGCCCCCCCGTTCCGTCCCATAAGTTTTTGCATTTAAGCTTGATAAGGGAGGGAGAAGAAATTCACGAAAATAGAAGTGACAAAGTTGAAAAATTTGTAAAAATTGATGCATGATGTTCAAAAGTACTGATATTTTCTCAAATTTACACCATTTATCTAACATAGTTAAAGCTTTGATATCACACACTCATGGTCTCCAAGCTGAAAGTTCTTTCAGCATGATGGGATGAAGTTATTGTTATCACAGGGCATAAAAAAGAAAGGAAAGAAAAGCGTCAATGAAGAAATAGGGAGAGAAAGATAGCAGGAAGAAAAATTAAGCAATTGAAGCTGTGCAGCTACAGAGTCAACAAAAGACAAACTGACAGCAGTCCACATTCTTGCTGTGTGTTTTTATTTTTCACCCAGTTAAAACGTTCAGCGTTTTTTATCTTCTTCGGTCTCATCTTGACATAAACTACAATTTTAGAGACAGTATGATCATACAGTAAGTGGAGGTTCATGCACTGCGGGTTCACTTGCTTGGATTTCCTGTCTGTCAAGCGTTGTGGGATTTAGAACACATCTGACTGATATTTACCGGTGGAAGTTTTGAACTTAAATCTCGCTATGTTACCTATCATTCCCTCGCCAGAGGAATCAACTTTTTCTGTTTCATACGCGTTAGTTTCATGAGTGGCCTTGTTTGTTGTAACGTTTTGTTGTGGCACATATCTCTTTTTCACAAACAGATGCATAGTTTCGTAAAAAAGCGACTACGTATGCCGCACAAAAATGCTGTTTACCACTGACAAGCCTCTTTTCAATGTTGGCAGGTATAGTATTCCTGTGCTCAGTACTTTTTTCTTTTTACGCCAATTCTGATTTTTTACAAGATCAGCGAAAATTTTTTTTTTTCGTGTGTTAGACTGCTTTTTTCACCTTACCGTCAGCAGATGATTTATTTCAAGTTTTGTTCGTTAGTGTTGTTTCTGTAATATTGTTCATCCAATTCAAATACAGTCTGTGTGGCTTTTAAAAACACTATTGTCTGCAGATGGGAAAACTCAGAGAATTTAATTTGGCAAAATGAGTGGTAATCCCAAATAACCGATAATCTGGATATCATTTCCTGATTTATATCTATGATTTATCACGGTCAGCAAAAAGCAAAGACTTTTTCTTTTCACATTATCTGCCTTCCCAAGCACCTTTTACTGTAATCAGTGTGCTTTTAATAGTACCTCAAGAAAAACATCCCACTTCCTAATTTCCGTGAAAGATGAAGTATCTATGTTTTAACATAATATTCAGTTTTTTTAACATTCTTCATGTTTTTCAAACTCCTTTTTAAAAAATGTGAAACAGATTCGCATTAAACTAGATACATGAAGTCTTTACCAAAATACTTACTTGTAAAAATAATTGAGTTTGATAGTTTCTTAGACATGATTAAAAACCTCTAATTTGCAAAAACAGGCGGTATCACATTAAAAAAAAACATGAATGAAACCCATAAAACTTCTTACATGATCATCTTTTGGAATTCCAATTTCTAGCTCAGTTTTCTTAATTTCAACTTTTGGTTATATATATCAATTCAGAGGATCAATGGATTTTTGACATAATCTCATGTGTTGTTGAATGTTCTAGAAAGCTGGAAAACACTGATGTGGACATCAGGAGTGTTTTTTTGCACTATGTTACTGAACTAGAGTTGGCTGTTTTAAAATCTGCAGATGAAGGGGCAAATTGGTCCTTTTTTAAGGAATCTTTGTCTCAAAAGGATGACATGATATCAACATTTCAAGGTCACCAAATCAGCACGCATGTAATAAACGAAGATGTGTTGCAGATGATGAAGATATAGGACTAAGTTCTACAGAAAACAGCATTGATTTATTGAAAAATAATTGCACAAAAACTTGAATTTTTTTAATAATGTCCAAACATCTGTTCTCTGCAAATATATGTCGCTCTTTAGATAAGGTGTTATTTCCCAAATCTTCTGAAGGCCTAAACAATCATGGTGATGATGCAGTAACTGATTGTGCTTTGGAATAGTGGCTTCAAATCAAGAAGATTCTTCTTAGTTTGAATTCTAACAGAATTTCATGTGTTTCAAATGCTTTGTTACACAAATTGGAGAATTCAGATAATCTAGAGCCTTTTGAAATCAGGAGAGATCTAGTAACTGTGCTTTTAAGGGCAATGCTGTTAAATTCTTATGTAGAATGTCTTTGGTCAGCAGTTAAAAACACAATTAGGTGAAAGAAGCCTTCTAATGAAAAAGAACAGACTTGAAAGTCGCATTAAGGTCAAAACATCAGTAATAAAAATGAGTAATGTTGACCCTGAAAATGGGATAAAACTATGGTGGGAGGATAGCATAAAATTTTGTTGACCAAACTACAAATATTAATTTATGTATTTTATACTTCAGTTTCAACTTTTAAGCGTACTATAATTGAAATATGCAAAATAAAACATGTTGATATTATACTAAGCAATTTTATAAAAATAATAGCAAGAAATTCGATTTTTTCAAAGTTTGGCCACTGACTTTTTTTTATGGCCACTAACAATTTTGGTCTTGGTGGCCAATATCAACTAGCAAAATTTCTAAGTCTGGATCTTTAACGGAGGCCATGATTTACACACATACAGTAGTACAATTCTAGTGTACTCGTAAACAGTGGCCATAGAAAGACATGGTCACACTGTATGCAGTAAACCCCATTTTCCCCAGCAATGATATGAAATTAATAACAGTTTTGGGATTGACAGTTACATAAATGCACAGATATCACTAAGCTGTTCTTTGAGATTCAGAGGTTAGCTCTTCAAAGAAAGACAATTGTGCCAAGATAAATGCTTAACTGATGGAACTAGAATTTTTCTTATTATACCAAATGTCTCCATTTACAGCGATCTTGGCACACAGCTCGAACTTTGCAGACATCCATCACACGATGCACACATCACCTTTTGTACTTCGTATTCATAATCTTTTTCTCAAGCACACGTTCCTGAATCTGGTCCTCCCAAGATTTCCTTGGCCTTTCTTTACCTTTTTCCACTTGGGCTGAAAAAATTCTCATCTCATCACTCATTCTTTCAGCATGGCCGAACCACTTAAGAATGTCCTCAAGTAAATACATTCTCCACTTTACCAACATTTTAGCTTACATTAAACATCTGCAATAATCCTTCATTCCTCATATGATCAGAGCGTGTCTTACAGCACCCCCTCCCGGAAGTAACGCATCTCTCCAGCACATAAATAACTCCTATGTCTCTTCTGCAGGACCCAGATTGACATACATCAGAGTAGGAACATTTACGTTTTCATACACAGCCACTCGGGACTTCCTGGAGAACTCATCATTCCTGTGAAATCCTCCTAAGGTGTTTATGACTTTCAATGAAGAATTCACTTGACTTTTTATCTTTTTAATCAGAAAAATACAACCAGTGCACGGGATTAGCCCACAACTGAAGATCCCAGTCGGTCATTCCATCTAATGGTTCTGGAACATTACCTAATGTCTGTTGGACAATGTCACAGAAAACTCTAGCTGGTATCTCAACAATATTTAATACTGAAGCTTTAAATTTGTGTCAGCTCCCAAGATTCATAGAGGCCCTTGTTGCTGTCATGTGTACTATTGTTGCACAGCAGAGCCCCTCGTGGAGAGAAACCCATCTCTGACTAAGATCAGTTAAAAAGACTAATTTAAGTTCAGTGCTTATTTGCCCGGATGTTTTGGAGGAATTTTGGAAGAATTCTTAATATCCTCATATCACCTATAAGTTATGCACAAAAATTATAAGTGGTGGGATGTTTCGGTAGTGACTTCTACCTTCATCAGCAATGGAATGAAACACGTGAAAATGAATCATGTAGTATAAGCAACGGTTGTTGCCAGATTTCAAAATAGCTTTCCAAAGGATATTTAATTTTATTTCAGCTGGTTAGTACAAATACATGCAAAATAATTGACATTATTATCTTTATTAATACAAAACAGCTACGAAGATAGGGAAAAGCCCAAACAAAGACCTGACATAGCCCCAGTTTCCCTATGTACACATATCCAGTCAAGAACCAGAGACAGCAATCTGAATTATTAGTGTAAGTTAGTAAATAATTCAAAAGGAAGAAGAAGAGATAATAATTAGAGAATAAAAAAGAATAAAAAAAGTGATGTAAATGCAAAGATCTTTTTCCCTAATCACCCATCATGTACACTATGTCGCTCACATTATCCCTGCATTCTCAGATTAATATCCCCCCCCCTCCCTTACCTCCTACTCATTTCTAATTTTTATGCAACAGATGAAGTTTTAATTTCCTGTTAAAAATATTAAAGTTGTTCAACTCAGTAATTTCATGTGTTTATGAGTTCCAATATTGTGGTCCCATGTAGTTTTTTGCAAAATATATGCTATACTTTGCATTATATAATTAGTTCTGGGTAAGACTGGTTTCAGTAAATCTTGATCCCTGGTATTGTAGCTGCGAACAGATTTAGAAATTAGTATAAATTCATTATTAATATTATTTTTAATCCTTTTATGCATTATCTTAAAATTATAAAAGTGGCTAATAGCTAAAAAAATTATTTCACAGGGTGTACTCCAGCTAAATGTCAAAGATTAAATTGTGCTGCATTTATATGTGTAAAATTATTTTTTAATTCCAAAAATCTGACATATTTATTCTGTAATATCTGGCTGGAGTCTGGAAATTTCATTAATGCAATCCCATGCCAGCATACAATAGTCAAAGTGAGACTGTAGTAATGAGAGATGTGAATGATAGGAGTCATTTTTATTTTTGTTATCTTTTATTTCAACATTACAGATTCTATTCCTCTTTTTTTCATTACAACTATTTCAAAATTGTAGTTTTTTTACAACGGAATAAAGGAAATTTTTAAGTTAAATTTTCAACCAGCACGCCTACCCTTCCTCAGGACTGAACTGTCATCGTAGGTGTTCCTTACAATTTTTTATAAGTGCTACTCAGAGTCAGAGCTGCCTTACTCTTCCTCAGGACTGAACTTGCGTTGGTATTCCTCATAATTTTTTATTAGTTAGAACACATACTCGGAGTCATTGCTGCCATTGTAATGTTATCAAGCTGGGTCCTATGGACCCACAGATTTTAAAAAAGTGGGTACTTTGTGATGTATTCTGGGTACATTTAAAACGTCAAAAGAATCAAGAGATAATGAATATTTATCCAAGTAAATGGAAAATAAATGTAATGTAATTGTTCGACACTGTAATTTATGGTCTTTGAAAGGACTCTTTTTAAGAAAATCAAGTACTAAGAGAATTAAAATTTATCATTTTAAAATAAATTTTATCATAATGGAACTAGACAAAAACAATGCATTTTAAGTCAGCTCAGAACACCAGAGTAGTTTGTTTTTCAAAACACAGGAATTGTGTGTTGGATGACTAACCTTAAACAGTTTTTTTTTTACTTTTAACAAACAATCATTAAAGTAGACGTACAACTTTTAGTAGATTATAATCATTTACAGTGCTCTGAAATGTAAGATAGTTTGTTTTCAAATTTTAAATTTCAACTGTTCCAATATTGATTAAAAAGCTGAAAGGTTTAATAAATTAAACAGGACATTTGTACATTTACATTTACATTTACATAATCTTGAGGGACAGTGCATTGCTGGCTGTTTTAGTTCCTTCCCTAATCCTCACAAATTTGACCTTTGCCAAACGGTATGTTAAAAAAAACCCTGAAATAAAATGTGGGTCCCAAAAGACGTGTGTAATTTGTAATTATTGGTCCTTTTTTTGTTTTGGAGTAATTTACGCGCTACAGCGAGTCAGTGGCAGCGCTGGCTACTACAGCTGCATTCCTGAGGAGGGGTAAGCTCACTACCCGAAAATTTTACTTAAGAATCTCTATTCCTTAGTAAAAACAAAACATTAGTTTTAAATAGTCATAATGCATTAAGATTAGGATTAGGCATGTCATCAATTATTCCCTCCCTCCTCCTCCTCCCCCTTTTTGTTGTTACATTTACTTTCTCCTAAAACTGAACTTTGAAATTTCAACACTAAATAATTCATTCTTTTTTTCCTTTGTTTTTCAATCAGCATTGACTAGTAGATCAAGGAGTTCTAATATATAAGTTTTTTTTACAGGACAAAAAACGTATAAAATATTTATTATGATAGAGAAAAGAGGATAATATGCGTGTGTGCAGATTGCTGTATGCTTATGACACAGTCCTTATGTTAGAGAGCAAAAGTGAGTTAAAGAGTATGTTGTCCCAGATGTATGAAGTTTGTATGGAGTTCAAACTGATAAAAAAAGAGGATAATATGCGTGTGTGCAGATTGCTGTATGCTTGTGACACAGTCCTGTTGGTAGAGAGCAAAAGTGAGTTACAGGTATGTTGTCCCAGATGTATGAAGTTTGTATGGAATTCAAACTGATAAAGAAAAGAGGATAATATGCGTGTGTGCAGATTGCTGTATGCTTGTGACACAGTCCTGTTGGTAGAGAGCAAAAGTGAGTTACAGAGTATGTTGTCCGAGATGTATGAAGTTTGTATGGGATTCAAACTGATAGAGAAAAGAGGATATTATGCATGTGTGCAGATTGCTGTATGCTTATGACATAGTCCTGTTGGTAGAGAGCAAAAGTGAGTTACAGAGTATGTTGTCCAAGATGTATGAAGTTTGTATGGAATTCAAACTGATAGAGAAAAGAGGATAATATGCGTGTGTGCAGATTGCTGTATGCTTGTAACACAGTCCTGTTGGTAGAGAGCAAAAGTGAGTTACAGAGTATGTTGTCCCAGATGTATGAAGTTTGTATGGAATTCAAACTGATAGAGAAAAGAGGATAATATGCATGTGTGCAGATTGCTGTATGCTTATGACACAGTCCTGTTGGTAGAAAGCAAAAGTGAGTTACAGAGTATGTTGTCCCAGATGTATGAAGTTTGTATGGAATTCAAACTGATAGAGAAAAAAGGATAATATGCGTGTGTGCAAATTGCTGTATGCTTGTGACACAGTACTGTTGGTAGAGAGCAAAAGTGAGTTACAGAGTATGTTGTCCCAGATGTATGAAGTTTGTATGGAATTCAAACTGATAGAGAAAAAAGGATAATATGCGTGTGTGCAGATTGCTGTATGCTTGTGACACAGTACTGTTGGTAGAGAGCAAAAGTGAGTTACAGAGTATGTTGTCCGAGATGTATGAAGTTTGTATGGAATTCAAACTGATAGAGAAAAAAGGATAATATGCGTGTGTGCAGATTGCTGTATGCTTGTGACACAGTACTGTTGGTAGAGAGCAAAAGTGAGTTACAGAGTATGTTTTCCCAGATGTATGAAGTTTGTATGGAATTCAAACTGATAGAGAAAAGAGGATAATATGCATGTGTGCAGATTGCTGTATACTTATGACACAGTCCTGTTGGTAGAAAGCAAAAGTGAGTTACAGAGTATGTTGTCCCAGATGTATGAAGTTTGTATGGAATTCAAACTGATAGAGAAAAGAGGATAATATGCGTGTGTGCAAATTGCTGTATGCTTGTGACACAGTCCTGTTGGTAGAGAGCAAAAGTGAGTTACAGAGTATGTTGTCCGAGATGTGTGAAGTTTGTATGGAATTCAAACTGAGTATAAATACGAGAAAGACCAAAGTTAGGGTTTTTAGTGAGGAACTGTTCGTACTGAATGCAAAATAAGTCTTAATGGCACAGACATTGGCCATGTGAATGAGTTTCTATATTTAAGAAATATGTTTGACAGAGAGAACAAATGAGATGGTGAAATTAATCGGCAAGCGAATTCTGCATTAAAAGTCATAGCTGCCTTAGCAGAATTTCACAAGAATGATGGGTTCTCAAGGAATTCCCGAATAGCTGTGTATGGAAGGCTAATTTATCCTACTCTTATGTGCGGTTGTGAAAGCTGGGTACTGACTGGGTACTGCAGAAAAGACGAGTCGTTTGTGTGGTGGGGAGATGAGTTACTTACGGGGGGTTGTGGTAAGACGCGCTGATCATGTGAGGAATGAAGATATGTTGCAGATGTGTAATATGAGAGGTTAATATTCTTACGAGGTTTGGCCATGATGAAAGAATGAGTGATCAGATGCTTACTAAGAGAACTTTTTCAGCCCAAGTGGCAGGAAAAAAAGGTAGAGGAAGGCCAAGTAAACCATGGGAGGACCAGATTCAGGAAGCCGCCCCGGTGGCGCAGTGGTCTAAGGCGTTGGCCTCTGATCATTCGTCCGTAAGGGGTCCGGGTTCGAATCCCGGTCAGGCATGGATGTTGTGTTTGTCTTACGGCACTGGCTCTCTCCCTTCCCTGGAACCAGTGACCCTAAATTAGGGACGGGCGACTGCTTATAGCCCATTGAGTTGCTCACGGTGGTCGTTAAACCTCCAATCAAAAAAAAAAAAGAGATTCAGGAATGTCTGCTTGAGAAAAAGAATATGAGTATGATGTATAAAAGGTCTTGTGTGTGGTGTGTGATGGATGTTAATGAAGCTCGAGCTGTGTGTCACGATCGCTGTAAATGGAGAAATTTGATACACCAACAGTAAGTTAATTCTAGTTCTATCAGTTAAAATGTGTACTTGGCACGTGGTCTTTCTTTGAGGAGCTTACCTCTGAATCTCAGAGAGCAGCTTAATGATATGTATATATGTATGAAAAGGGAGGTGCTTTTAAGAGTTTATAAATAGGAAACTTTTATAAAATACTATTTTAAACCATAACAAATGTGATAACGGGAAACAGCTATGCATCATTGGTGTCCATGATCACGTGCTGTAAAAAAAAATAGATGTTGATTTGTCTGCAGAGTTTTATCAATGGAAGTACACATGAATTGCCATTTTTTCTGTTGGTAATGTTTATGTAAGTAGCAAAAGAAAGTAAAATACCAAAATGAATGCACTGGGTTTCCTAAAATGCATGAAAACAAGTGTGTCTGGCTTCTAAAGAATTCCGGTGTTTCCTATTCTAGAAAAGGCTCAAACAAAAGTGTTAAACAATCACTTACCCCAGTGAGGTATTTTAAAAGTTAGCAAACTGAATCAAAACTGTCATGCTTAACCCCCCCCCCACATACTGGATTATTGAAACCCCCTTTGCACGGCTGGTTAATCATGCTTGTTGAATAGGGAGGGAGGGAGTAGGGGGTGAGCTATTTAGTTCAGCATTCTATTCTGGAAAAAGCAGTATAAAATTCAAGAGACACACACACATACTGTATATCACTACACTGTTTTCTGAGATTCAGAGGTTAACTTCTCAAAGAAAGCTGTGTATAATAAAAGTTTAAAACTGATGGTGCTAGATTTTGCTTACTGCTAATGAATCAAACGTCTGCATTTGCAGCAATTTTGGCACGCAATTGAAGTGGAGCTTCATTGACATCCATCACACATCCCACACAAGACCTTTCCTACTTCACACTTATTATATCTTCCTCTTTCCTGAATGTGGCCTTCCATGATTTCCTGGGCCTTCCTCTTCCTTTCTATCTGTCACTTGAGCTAAATTAATACTCTTAGTAAGCATTTAATTTTTTCCAACATGCAAAACCACCTAAGAACTGACCTAAGAGACTAACCACCACTGGACAACAGAAATATGTTGCACTGGATTCCCAGGGACGGGAAAAGACCACATGGGAGATGGGGGGAAGAAATGTGAAAGCATGTTGAACTGACATGGAGGGAACTGGCTCAAGACACAGTTGTGGGAGAGACTTGGAGAGACCTTCATCCAGCAGTGGAAAGGTTGGTGATGATAACATCAAAGGCCACTATGGTGAATATAGTTTTTATTTTTGGTTGAAGTTATCATTTGTTGAAATTTAGAAATTAAAAACAAATAGCAAATTACCTTGCAAAAGTCAATTTTAGCCCTTTCACACCCCCTCCTTAAAAATGACAGGTCCCACAATTTCACAATTTGGAAAGCCTGCAATTGTGTTTTTGGCATCTCAGTATAGGTAGCTATATTTTTTCAAACAATTTTTTAAATTGTGCAACAAGCACATACAGTATATTCAGATCTCTGGAAATGTATTGGAATCATCTTCAGATTAAAAATATACTTCTACATTAGAGAAATCAAAGGATAACATAACATTTAAACTTTTAATCTTTATCTTGAAATGATACAAAATATGGGAACTCCTAAAGTACATATAAATCAAATTTTCATTTACAGATTACACTTACAAAATATACATAGCTTGTAAATATATAAAATACCTGTTTTCACATCATTTGGTAGATTTAGTGCACGTTTCTTAATAGACACCCAGAAAAACCCCACTAAGAGGCTGAAAACTGTTAAAAGATTGTCAAAGTACATTTCTACAAGGATAACCGATTTAACATAGATAAGGTGTACTACTGGAATTTGTTAATAATTTCACATGAATTATTAAACACACAAAGTATCTAATCCGTTTCTTTTTTTAACATGCTTCCTAAATATACAAATTGATTCACCTGGTCTATCTCTGTGCCATAAAGACTGATTTTGCATTCAGAAATAACAGTTCCTCACTCAAAAACCATAACTTTCCCTGTAACATCTAATCTGTTTTTCTGCCAAACATGCTCCTTAATATACGAATTCATTCACCTGGTCTATCTGGGTGCCATTTCGGCTGATCTTGCATTCAGAAAAAACAGTTCCTCACTCAAAAACCATAACTTTCCTCTGTAACATCTAATCTGTCTGTAAAACACGCTTCTTAAATATACAAATTCATTCACCTGGTCAATCTCTGTGCCATTTAGACTGATCCTGCATCCAGTTCTATCAGTTCCCCACTCAAAAACCATACGTTTTCTCTGTAACATCCAATCTGTTTCTCTTTCAAACATGCTTCCTAAATATACAAATTCATTCACCTGAAACATCTCTGTGCCATTTAGGCTGATCTTGCATCCAGTGCTAACAGTTTCTCACTCAAAATCCATAAGTTTTCTCTGTAACATCTAATTCTTTTATGTCAAACATTCTTCCTAATACAAATTCATTCACCTGGTCTATCTATGTTCCATTTAGGCTGATCTTGCATTCAGAACTAACAGTTTCTCACTCAAAAACCATAACTTTTCCCTGTAACATCTAATCTGTTTCTCTGTCAAACATGCTTCCTGAATGTTCAGATTCATTCATCTGGTCCATCTCTGTGCTGTATAGACTGATCTTGCATCCAGTGCTATCAGTTCCTCTGTCAAAAACTATAATTTTTCTCTGTAACATCTAATCTGTTTCTCTCAAACATGCTTCCTAAATAAACAAATCCATGCACCTGGTTCATCTCTGTGCTATTTACACTGATTTTGCATTCAGTAGTAACAGTTCCTCACTCAAAAACCATAAATTTCCCCTGTAGCTTCAAATCAGTTTCATTGTCAAAAATGCTTCCTTAATATACAAATTCATTCACCTGGTCAATCTCTGTGCCATTTGGCTGATCTTGCATTTAGTCCTAACACTTCCTCACTCAAAAACCATAACTTTTCCCTGTAACATCCAATCTGTTGGAAACAAGTTGAAAATTGAATGCCTCCATCCTCAAAAGAAAGAAAACCTGAAAATCTCCGGTTCTTTCTATGCTTATAAGTTACAAATTCTTTTCAGACGTTTTGGTTACCATCTTGCCATGAAATCCACCCCAAGCATCTTGAAACTTCTACAAAGTGATAGGGACAAAATTGAAAATCTCCCAGGAGTTTCCTGCATTCCTATCTCTATTTCAACAGGTGATAACTTATATATTATTGGAAGCACATACAGAAGCATTAACCACAGAATTTTAGAACATAAGAAAGATGTTTTGAAACCCAACCAAAATACAGCCTCGTCTATTTTGACAATGGAAGATACTTCTACAATTCCCTGCTGAAACGAAACAAAACGTATGGCTCCTTTTGACAATCGATTTGCTCTCTGTTACCGTGAAAGCCTGGCAATTAATTTCAACCCAAAGACTTGCAATTCTGAATCTCCTCTCTACATTCCGATGATCTGGAGGTTTTCTCTGTAAGATCTGGCAACAAAAATAAAAACAAATTCAAATGTAGTATCTGGAATCAATATTAGTCCTCCATTGACATTTTTTACGTTAATATTAGAACCTTTACATTTTTGTAAAGGTTCTAATATTAACGTAACTAGCGTGGATCGTCTTACCTTTATTTGTTATTCATGTTAGGTGACACGCCGATCATCGTCATCTTTCCTTTGTAACCCTGTATAAAGCACGCCCTAATTTTTGGAGAAAATTTTAAGGAAAGAAAGAATAAAATGGCATTTTAAAGATTTTTATTAAGAGAAAAAAATCAAATTTCATGCATCAAAACAGCAGCTTTATGGATCACTGAATCCCTGTGATTTACAAGATTAGCAACGTTGTGAAATACAATGTAGAGAAATACTACTCAGTCCATCAACCAATGGTATACATGCACTGCAGGATTTTCGTGTGATTTCACACCTTCGTATAGCCAATGGCCATTCTTTTATTGGCCTGGATGGTCATCATTGTCCTATATTTATATCTATCAAACTAAGATGGCTGTGGTCGAAGTCTATCACCATTCTATGGCATATTAAAAACTTCTGGGACTGGATAATTTATTTACTTTTTTAATCTGAAGATTGCCAAGAACCGTTCAAGATACAAAATATCTTTAAACAAGAGAACGCGCAAACCTCTGCACATTGTTAGGGAACAACAACGAAATCAAAATTACGGATGTCAAAAACATTCTTAATAAGGTTCAAGTAAAAATGTGTCAAATCAAATTTAATCACACAAATAATGGCATTAGAATATGACCATAACTCACCTTCTTCTTGATCTATTCATTTTCCCACATTAATAGCATGTAACTTACTCCAACTGTTTGTTTGTTTTATGTCATTGGGGAGGGACAGGCTTCCATACATTAAGTAATAAATATATACTCCGATGAGCAATTACATTATGACCACCTACCTAATAAGGTGAGGACCCTTTTTAGCTCACAAAACAGCTGCCACTCGGCGAGGCATCAATTCGATGTGGTGGCGGATAGGTATCCTGGAGTATCTGGTACCATAATGTGTGGCGGATAGGTGCCCTGGAGTATCTGGTACCATAATGTGTGGCGGATAGGTGCCCTGGAGTATCTGGTACTATAATGAGTGGCGAATAGGTGCCCTGGAGTATCTGGTACCATAATGTGTTGCGGATAGGTATGCTTGAGTATCTGGTACCATAATATGTGGCGGATAGGTATCCTGGAGCATCTGGTACCATAATGTGCGGCGGATAGGTATCCTGGAGTATCTGGTACCATAATGTGTTGCGGATAGGTATCCTGGAGTATCTGGTACCATAATGTGTGGCGGATAGGTATCCTGGAGTATCTGGTACCATAATGTGTGGCGGATAGGTATCCTGGAGTATCTGGTACCATAATGTGTTGCGGATAGGTATCCTGGAGTATATCTGGTACCATAATGTGTTGCGGATAGGTATGCTTGAGTATCTGGTACCATAATATGTGGCGGATAGGTATCCTGGAGCATCTGGTACCATAATGTGTGGCGGATAGGTATCCTGGAGTATCTGGTACCATAATGTGTGGCGGATAGGTATCCTGGTGTATCTGGTACCATAATGTGTTGCGGATAGGTATCCTGGAGTATCTGGTACCATAATGTGTGGCGGATAGGTATCCTTAAGTATCTGGTACCATAATGTGTGGCGGATAGGTATCCTGGAGTATCTGGTACCATAATGTGTGGCGGATAGGTATCCTGGAGTATCTGGTACCATAATGTGTGGCGGATAGGTATCCTGGAATATCTGGTACCATAATGGGTGGCGGATAGGTACCCTGGAGTATATGGTACCATAATGTGTGGCGGATAGGTATCCTAGAGTATCTGGTACAATAATTTGTGGCGGATAGGAATCCTGGAGTATCTGGTACCATAATGGCAACAGCAGGTCCTCCAGTTCCCTTACATTTCGGGATGGTGGTGATTTAGCGTGAACCCGGTTTTCCAAGTCAAACCACAAATGTTCAATTGGGTTCATGTCAGGTGAATTTCAAGACCAGAGCATTAAGACAAAGTCATCAGCATGTTCCTCAAACCACTGCTTTACGATTCTTGCAGTGTGGCATGGCGCATTGTCCTATTGGTAATGGCCATCACCAGCAGGGAACACAGTTGCCATGAATAGGTGAACTTGGTCTGCAACGACGTTTCAGATACCCGACAGCTGTCAGGGATTTTGTTATTGGGATAATCGGGCCTTAAGTTTCCCAAGAAAACATTGCCCACCGTATAACACCGCCGCATCCAGGTGCCATGGCCACCTTTGGTAATCAGCGTATCCGCGCACAGTCGTCTACGTGATGCACCAGGAATCTTGATTTGTCACACCAGGACACTTTCTTCCGATCATTCATGGTTCAATCTCGATGATCTTGGGCTCATTTCATGTGTTGTTCGCGATGACGTGCAGTGAGCATGGGGACCCGGCTGGGTCCTCGGCAACGCAGGCCCATGCGCAGAAGGCTGCGATGAACTGTGTGCTGAGACACATTGCGCTAATCACCACTGTTATAGCTGCGAGTGATTTGAACCATTGTGATCCAACAGTTGCTGTAAACAATGCGCGACAGTCTTAGCTCCCCTCTCGCATCGTTGAGCTGAGGACGGAACACGGCTGGACAACGGTTCTTCATTTGGTTATGTGTGCACCACTTTTGATGCGTACTCACTGCAGTGGCACTTGACAACCCACAACTGCTCCGTTTCCTAAATTGTTGTTCCGAGGCACCGTGCGATCGCAATTTGTCCTTTATCAAACTATGATAAATCGGCAACTTTTCCCATTCTGACTTTGAACACTTTACTAGCTCAAAGCTGGTCCTCGAGTTGTATATATTCTGATCTGTGAACTTGACCTACGCCACCATTCGGTCTCCAGGCGTGCTCATTTCTCTAGGCTGGGGGTAGTTATAATGTAATGCTTTATCGGTGCAATTGATCATTTTAGATTGTAATATTGGAGTTTGCCAAAAAAGGGTAATATTAAAGAATAGACTAATAATTAGTCCTTTGTTAATAATCAGTTATAAAATTAATAAAAACATAAAAATTAAGTGTACCGTAACCTAAACTGATCAGGTATATATTTATTATTTGATGTACGAAAACTTGTCCATCCCCAATGGCATAATTTAAATAAACTGACAGTCTGAGGAAGTAATGTGATGTAAATGTAGGAAAATGAATAGATCAAGAAGAAGGTGAGTTATGCTCATCTTTTCACCACCTACTTGATCTATTTATGCTCATAAGCGAGATTATTAGGTGTTAATTAACGAGGAAGAGAAAATGTTTGAAATGGCGGCATCTTTTGCCATAAACTGCAAATAAAAATACATTCCTCCAGTTAAAGTGCACATTTTAATTATTAATTTTCCTAAAAATTATCACGACTCTACAGTATTTATGCTGCTGTGAAAGAATAAGATTTTTGTATTTGTTTACAAAAGTTCTGCAAAAACTAAAGAATTTGCAGCAGTAATCATGCACCCCTAGTTTGCTGGTAGGATGTCTTAAGCATCTCTTGTTGTGATATTTCATCCTGAGATGCGATTCTTTCCCTTCTCTTTTTTTATCACTTCACTTTTTGAAAAATGATAATAGTCCTTGTTCAAATCACTGCATGCAAATATGAGGTATGTGCTTAAACTGTACTTTATTATATCATTAACTCATTAGTGCACAGGTATGCACACAGGCACATCTGCCATGCTCATAAGAAAACATGCTTGCATAGTTAACAGTAGATAAACAGAAAAATATAGCACATATAAGTATTCATGATATATTACCATTGCAGAAAAAGTGCAGAAAGAGATCATTTAGTGTACCTAAGATAAAGTAATAAAATTTTAAACTCATCCAGCAGTCTTTATAGCCAGCACACATACATGCATGGCACTAAAAATGACCTTCGGTATGGTATATATGACACAGGATGATTTTGACACCTTTTTTTTTGAGAAGTGTGTCTTTTATTCCAAAAAATACAGTATTTTTTTCAATTGACGAAGGTCATGTGATAGATTTTACACTGGTCTGTATGATGGGAGAGGTTTTCTTTTATTTTTTATTATGACATTAAATGTTAAATCAGTAATTAATGTCATCTGGTAGTCATTTAGAAAAGCTTTCTTCTTGGTTCAATAAGCATATTTTTATTTTGGTGCATGCAAAATTGCTGAGGTAGTTTTTATTTGGAATTGTTGCATAGTCCTAAATGTTGCCCTTTTCAATTAGACAATGCCTGCCACATACTTTAAATTACCTTTTCCTCAGTTTGACTTGATTTATTTTATCCATATTTAGTTTTCTTAAAGCAAAAATAGCTCTCCAGCTTTAATGTGCCAGAAGTGGAAGCTTTCTTCAACAGCACCCACTACGAGGGTAGCAGTTTTTAATTCTTATTTATTTTATGGGAAAACAAAGTGCTATTATTCCATCCGTACCTCCATCTGTTCTGTATGCTTATCATTTCTCAAAGATTTTCTTTTTGCAATGTTCAGATATCGTTTTCAGAATTTGTTTTCCATAGGTGATGGAATTCAGTTGTATAGACATATGTGGTCCTCCTTTACGAAAGGAATCAAAATAAGAACAAGAAAGTTGACACCGAATTTTCGGGTGTAATAAGCACGTCTTTTGAATCTGTTCTGACGCAAATTAAATTTATCAAAGCTATTCAAATTCAATGGAACCGCTATGGAAAGCAATAGATCTGACCAAAGAAAGAAGATTTTCAATCGGGTTTTTAATCCCTCAGATATTGCTGTAAACGGAATCGTGAGCTTACGAACTCTTAGAAACAGAGATATCGACAAAAATAAGATGTGACTTTACGTCCCGTGGTGGGAAAAACCATGCATTATTTTAGGAATAAAGTATTCTCAAAAGATTCATCCGTATAAGCGGTATCGATCGAAGAAAAAAAATTAGTCGAGTTTTCAGGAGCCCAGATTTTGCAACAAATACTTCAGAAGCAGAAATTAACACATATGACCCCTGGTGGCTAAACCATCCTTTACCAAACATTAGAAATTATATGAAAAATATTTTCCATCAGGTCTTGTATGCGATACAGGAAGAATTTTTCAAATCAGAGCTTTAGGAGCAGAAATAACGCAGAAAACGTAATTTACCTTTGTGCCCCCTAGCGGAAAGTGTATGATTTACTTGAAAATTTTGAATTTATAGGAGAAAAATTTCGCATCGGAAACACTATCTAACAAAGAAGGAATTTTTCAAATCGTACTCTTAGAAGTAGAGATATTAACAAAAGTAAGATATATATCTACGCCCCCTGGCGTAGAAACCATGCATTTTTTCAAGAAGAAAATTTTCCTAAAAGGTTTGTCGACATGAGTAGTATCGGTTAACAAACGACGTTTTTTATTTAGAAGCTCATATTTTACTGCAAATACAACAGACGCGGAAATTAACATTTACGCCCCCTGGTGGCCAAACTATTTTCTTACAAAATATAGAAATTATGTGCAAACGATTTCCCATCAGGAGCTGTATCCGTTGCAGAAAGAAGTTTTCAAATCGGAGATTTAGAAGCAGAGATATAGGAGGAAACGCAATTTACCGCTACGCTCCCTAGCGGAAAGTCTATGAATTACTTGAAAATTTTGAAATTATATGAAACACATGTCACACGGAAAACACTATCCCAACAAAGAAGGATTTTTTAAATCGGACTGCTAGAAGTAGAGATATTGACAAAAATAAGATGTACATCTACGCCCTCTGGTGGAGAAACTGTGGAATATTTTAAGAAGAAAATATTCCGAAAAGGTTTATTCATGTGAGTGGCATCAGTCCACAAAAGAATTTTTTAATCAATATTTTAGAAGCTACGATTTTATGGCAAATACATCAGAAGCAAAAATTAACACTTACGCCCTCTGGTGGCTAAAGTATTCTTTACCAAAAAATTTGAAATTATATGCAGAAGATTTTCCATCAGAAGATGTATCCGCTGAAGAAAAGTTTTCAAATCGGAGTTTTAGAAGAAGAGTTATAGAGGAAAATGTAATTTACTTTTACGCCCCTAGCGGAAAATCTATGCGTAGTTTGAAAAAGTAACTATATCTAAAATACTCTTCGACATAAATGGAATCGAAAGATATAAATTCTTTTTTCAATCGGATGTTTAGAAGCAAATATGTGGAATAAAACGTATTTTTGAATTCGACATCATCTGCATTTACGCCCTCTACCGGCAAAATTGTACATCGTAAAGAAAAACGAAATAAAGGATCATCATTTACATATTTCAAGCTTCCCAATGCAAAAAGAATTTTTCGAATCGGACTAATAGTTGCTGAGATATCGTGGGTACAGACTGACGGATGGACAAAACCGATAACAGAAGCACGATCTTTTTTTACAAAAGACGTGCTAAAAAGGCGTTTGGTAATTTAATTCTAAGACATTTATTCATATAATATGTAACATAGAAATTTGGTTTCACTGGCAAATTTACTGAGATCTGCGAGTTCCAAAACAACAATTTATTCCTGGTTTCTAAATGACACATTTAGAAACCAGGAATAAATTGTTGTTCTCGTGGATATAGTGATTAGGTGCAGTGTTCTTTGGAAAATCTGTAACTTAAAATGGTACAAGTCAGCACGGGGAAAACAATTTGTCAATGAATGCAATATTTATGAAACAATAAAAGTAACAACTGAAATAAAGTTTCACCATAAATTACCATTTTGGTAAATACTACTTATCAATAACAGTAATAAAATAGCTTTCCAAATTTACGGGAAACCAAATTTTACAACCAGTATCATTGCTGCGACCTCAATGCATCTTAAAATTATGAACTTGCAGCATTCACATCATACATTCGTTATACTTTCACCTATTAATCTGGTAGAGTAAATTTAAATAATGAATTAAACTGGATTAAAGGTGTTGCCCAGTAATTTGGTTTTACAATGGCTTCAATTAATAACCTGATGAAGCAATATTCCTGAAAAAAAGACTACAAGTTTGCATGTTGCAATAAAAAATAATGTTAAATATTGTGTGTGGGGCATTGACTTACATTCCTCAAATCAATTCTGTACTAAGTGCATGAAAAATAACTTGAATTTTGGCACTAGCGTTCATGATATTAAATAAATGTTAACTTTAGGTCATAACTACCTCCATTTCGAAAAAAAGGCGGAGTGTACAGTATACCAATAATTAATCAGAATAACCAAATTGTATCTCAATACATCCGAAGCACTAAAAGAAACACTAAACTATGTTTAATGGAACACTTGGCAAATTGGAGTCAAAACCTTCACTAATAGAATGATGTATGCAAAACCGAACTGTCCCTTTATGGGAAAACGTGCACATCCTCGTACAACATAATACTGTACGTGGAAAGGCTATTTTGATGGCTGAATCGTTAATAATTGAGAAAAGTAAACCATTTAACTGTAGAACTCTATTAGACCTGTACTTCTTTAGCTTGAAAAAATCTATTGGCAATCTGAAATTCAGTTATACCTAATAAGAAAAAAAAAACAATAATAATAATTTAATGACCTATTTGTATTGGGTTGCTGCGAATAAAATTTCCAGCAAATGACCAGCACACGTTAATTGTAAGAACGGAAAAGTAGGACAACTTATCTAGGCAAAATAATCCCCCTCGGCATAGACACATAGTTGCCATCCGTCCAGCAAGGCTATGATCTCGGAACGAATAAAAGTCTTGTGGCTGGAACCCGAAGAACTCATCAACTGCACGTGGAACCTCGTTATCTGTCGCGAACTGTTTACATGACAGGAAGTGATCCAGGCGAAGAAACAGATGACAGTCTGTCTTAGACAAGTTCGGGAAATAGGCAGGATGCAGCGGTGCTTCATACCCCAAGGAATTTAGTGTCAGCATCGTTTGCTGTGCGACATGAGGACGGCCGTTGTCCTGGAGCAGAAGAACACCATGTCTGATAACCAAAGCCGGTTGTTTCTACAGCAATTTCCAGTGTTCAGCACAATAACGTTCTGCAGTGATGGTTTGGCCTCGTGCCAAGAATCTCCGATGAATTATTCCGGCTGTTGACCACCAGACAAGGAACATCATCTTCGTGGCGTGTAGTGATGACTTAGGATGCCGTCCAGCAGGCTGTGCCTTGCTTAATTATTGTGCAGACAGTTTTCGATTATCATAAAGAACCCACTTCTCGTCACAGGTGACGATTCGATGCAGTATAGGCTGTTGTTTATCCCTGGAAAGCAGCGACATGCAGTCTTCCAAACGCCTAATATTGTTGGCATTTGTCAACTCATGCGGCAGCCACATGTCTAGCTTTTTGACTTTACCCAAACGCAGCCAGTCGCCGAACGACTGTCGTGTGCTGGACCTCTGTCGTTATCTCACGACACGTTTTTCGCAGGACCGCCTTAACCACACCACACGTAACAGAACATCGTCAGAAACTGCAACAAGTCGGTGACCAGTTTCGCAGGTTCGTATCTCCGCTTCGAAGCTTCACAAACCATCGCCGAGTGGTTCGTTCGTTGGTTGTATTCTCCCCAAACGCTTTTTTAACGTTGTTTCGAGTGGCAATTCTTGCAGAACGGCGCAGTTTAAATTCATACAGGAAGATTACTCTCAAATCCGTCGTATGCATGTTTCCCTTGTAAGCCCCGTTATGTCCAAACCAACCACGCCTGAACCTTTTACACATCACACACGTGCTTGCTATTTGTAGTGACTCTGTGACTTAATACCCACAACACCTGTGGGTGGTTCCGTTCCGCTGTGGTGGGGGTTTGTCTCCACTGCTCGTTCGCGCCAGACATTTCGTTCGCACAAACCAAATATTTCTACCGCTTAAGGTGGGGATGTTGGAACTCTTGTCTTTTGTGTTTGGGTAGTACAAAAAACTAACACGCAGGCAGCTGTCAAGAGATCAGGCTCAGTTGCTGTTGAAGACGCCGTGGAATCGTACGTGCGAAACGCCTACGGAGTGACGGAAGATTAACCCTCGGTCCGTAGGGACTTCCGTTTCGATAGGGTTGCAGAGGTGATTAAAGTTCGTGCTGCCATTGTTGCATGAGCTTGGACATGTCTTTATTCTGGTTTGAAATCTTCGTGTTTCAGCTTTTACAGTAAGTAGTGATGGCAATCTTACATATTACAGTATAAGCTTGAGACATCTCCACTGTCATTTTTGGGCGTGCAGGACAGAACTGTTCATCTTCGCTGAAATCCTCTTTTTTTTTCCGGATCCAACCCATTCGGTGACATCAGCCCGCAGTGAAATCAAAATGGCCGAATGCTGTGGTTTCCAAGCAATCCCCTATGAACACAGTAAAGCTCTTCAAATTTTAAATATGATTAAAACGTCGAAAATGAGGTTCTTTTGTTATAGTTAAAGATCGACATCAGAAAACCACACTACGGATTATTGTTTTTGAACATACAAAGAGGATTTCAAATTCGTAGGTTCAAAAGAGTTTCAATTAAAGGCTAAATTTATCGAATAGGACAAAATTAATATAAAAGACGATAATGTAAAAGACATTATTTTTGTTATTTCGCTCAACGTCCGAAATTTTCAAAATTTACACCTAGAAGGTAAATAGAAAAAAAAATTATACACGTAAAAAAAATATATATCCTGTGTTTTATCAATTCCATCACTTTGTAGGACCGGTAATTTTTTTTGATTAATACTTATGGTTGTATTTTGTCGTGATTGATCTCGAAAAATGGTTTCTTCGAACGTCCCTGAAAGATATTTTCTGATTCGCGTTTTTTTTATCGGTGTAGTTCGTTGAATTGATATTGTTACTGGCCATGAACCCGGAGGCTATGTGAATATTATGACATCTTATGAAGGCGATTGGCAGGCTTCACAGGGTGAAATGAATGAAATATGGCTTCACTGAACGATACAGAACAACGATGCTCAACAACTTGAAACAAGTTAAGCAATTGTCTATTGAATAAGATTAATAAAGAACAACATAGTTTTCAGTTATCAATTGCAATTCCGTGGCCACACTGGAAATTTCCCTACGGCTTAGGGACGATAACGTGTTGAACAGAACTTTATGTAGTAACAGGATTGTTACTATAGTAAAATAAGGATTGAAAAGCTAAGCTGAATCTAAGTAATCGGGTTTTAACACGAATGATTTTTTTTTTTTTTGATTGGAGGTTTAACGACCACCGTGAGCAACTCAGTGGGCTATAAGCAGTCGCCCGTCCCTAATTTAGGGTCACTGGTTCCAGGGAAGGGAGACAGCCAGTGCCGTAAGACAAACACAACATCCATGCCTTACCGGGATTCGAACCCGGACCCCTTACGGACGAATGATCAGAGGCCAACGCCTTAGACCACTGCGCCACCGAGGCGGCTCGCGACGAATGATTTAAGTGAATTTAATTAAATAAACGAGTTTCGATGGGCATTATTAAGAGAAAAAAAGGGAATTATTTTACTACTATCACTATATCACTAAGCTGTTCTGTGATTCAGAAGTTAGCTCCATAAAGAAATAAAAACTACCAGATACTTTTTACTTACTGTTGCCGTATCACACTTCTCCATTTACAGCAATCTTGACATACTACTCGGGCTTCACTGACGTACATCATACGCCGTACACAAGATCTCCTATACTTCGTACTCATAATATTTTTCTCATGCAGGCACTCCTGAACATGATCCTCCCATGACTTCCTTGGCCGTCCTCTAGAGGCCTTTCCTTCCTGCCACTTGGGCTGAAAATATTTTCTTAGTAAGCATCTCATCACTCATTCTTTCAACATGGCCAAACCACCGAAGCATATTAGTCTCCACCTTGCTAACAACATTTTGCCTCACGTGATCAGCGCTTGTCTTACAACAAACCCCACATAAGTAACGCTTTTCCCCAACACACAAACGATATTTATGTCTTTTCTGAAGTACCCAGATTTCACTGCCATGCATCAGAGTATAACAATTACACTTTCATACACAGCCATGCAGGACTCTTTTGAGATCACGTCATTCTTTTGAAAACCTCCCAAAGCAGCCATGACTTTCAATGAAGAATTCCCTCTCCTACTAATTTCACCATCCAATTTGTTCTCTGTGACAAAAATGCTTCCTAAATACACAAATTTGTTCACCTGGTGCCATTTACAATGCTGACCACCCAAAATACAACACCAAGAAGGACACGATATAGCAAAGCCAGATTTACTGGAACACATAACAACAGATACAAAGATGAAACAATTGATCTTACAGGCCCGTGCGACTTTCGGAAACACGCAGACATCAATAGTTCGCGTGGCCCCCATGGCTGGCAGTAACGGCCGCTACACGCCGCGGCATCGAACGAAAGAGGCTTTGGATGTGGGCTTGGGGTATGTCGGTCCAGGCTGCTTCCACACGTTGCCACAGTTCATCTGGCGTAGCCGCAGGTGGTGCTTTGCCGGGCCACTCGGTTGCCGATCAGCGACCAAACGTGTTCGATGGGCGACATATCGGGAGAACAGGCGGGCCACGGCAGCAGTGACACCTGGTGGACCGTGAGGAATTGTTGCACGATGCGTGCCACGTGCGGGGGCTCATTGTCTGTTGAAACGTGGCTGCTGGCAGTTTCTGCAAGTAAGGGAGGACTACAGGCTCCAAAACCTCGGAGATGTAGCGGTGGCTGCGGAGTGTACCAGCGATGCGTACCAGAGGGGTGCGGGTGTCATATCCCATTGCGTCCCAAACCATAACGGCAGGCAACAGACCGGTATGGCGATGCATAATGCAGGCGTCATACAGTATCTCGCCGCGGTGCCGCCACACGCGGATCCGACCATCGTGGTGTTGCAGGCAGAAGCGGGATTCGTCGGAGAAGACAATGTCGTGCCATTCCGTAGTCCAGGTGCGGCGTTCAACGGCCCACTTCCGCCGCACTCGTCGGTGGTGTAACGTCAATGGTAATAGGAGCAATGGGCACCGTGCGACAAGTCCCCGCTCCTGCAGACGACGTCTAACGGTACGTACTGACACAGATTGTTGCCCAACACACCCTAATTCCTGCGCTAACGTTCGTGATGTGGCGGTGCGATCCGTCAATGCACGCTGCACAACAAGCCGGTCCTCTTGTACAGTGGTGTGCCGCGGCTGCGGCAATCGCTCACGTCGGTCCGTCCGTCCGTCCCTTCTGCACCCACCGAATCCATACTCGCCTCACTGTGGCTGGATGTCGTCCCACACGAGCGCTGATGTCTCGGTACGATAAACCGCTGTCGCGATAAGCCACTATTCGTCCTCTGTCGAACTCCGAAAGTGGTGGAATGACTGCTGTATTCTGCGATGAGGCATCAGGAAACTTCCCACGCACAGGTCCGGCAGCACAACACACTTCCACTGCTTACACCCCCGCCTTCTGTGCACCCTTCGTATAGTGCTTCTCTGTGGCGAGCCGCGCGCACATGATTAGCATGCCCTGCAATGCTAATCGTTTGCATGACCTCTCGCGGGCGACGCATGCTGCGAATTTCGGGCCAATCGGATGCTTTCTTCTTGGCGTTGCATTTTGGGTGGCCAGCAGTGTAGTACTACCAGTTCCTCTCTCAAAAACCATAACTTTGGTTTTTCCATTATTTATACTCAGTTTCAATTTCATGCCAACTGTGTACATCCGGGACAACATACTGTGCAACTCACTTTTGCTCTCAGCCAAAAGGACTGTGTAATCAGCATACGGCAATCTGCACACATGGATATCACCGAGACATAAACCAGTATATCTATTTTGACATCATGCATGCACGCATCCATAAATATATTAAACAGCCATGGTGACATCACACAATCTTGTCTGACTCCTGCACCAATACAAAACCATTTTGATAAAATATTCACTCGTACACAAGCTCTATTTCTAGCAAACATGGCTTTTACACTATTAAGTAGATTCCCAGTAACACCATATTCATTCAATACCTTCCACAAATGTGTCCTATTTACTTGATCATAAGCTTTCTCAAAATCTATGAAGGCAGCAAAAACGTTCTTACCAATAGCCAGATACTTTTCAATCATCATGCATAATGCAAAAATTAGGTTAGTGCAGCCTTTACCAGGCATAAAACCACTCTGAACATACCACACTTTCTCTGATGTAAGACCCCGTACCTTACCAAACAATTTCCCTGGCGCACTCAGTAGGCACAATAGTTTTGATAGTTTTTGCAGTAGGCACGATGTCACGATAGTTTTTGCAGTCAGTCTGATCACCTTTCCCTTATACTGTACAAGGAAACAATGATAGCATCCTTCCAATCCCGAGGGACCATTTCTCACTCCCGGCATAACTGACTAATTTCAGTTAACTAGTCAATTACAGAGTCACCACCATATTTCAACATCTCGGCAGTTATGCCATCAACTCCCGAAACCTTACGATTCTGAAGATATTTTAGAGCTTTTCAATCCTCTTTTCTTGACCTTTCCTGTGCTTCCATCATTCACTGTGGCATCATCCGCTTCTGCGTCAAAATCATCTGGTTTCTTATTCTAATAACTCACAGAAGTCTTCGCCCCGTCTTTCACGTAACTCATTGGGCTCCCATTTCATTTCCCCGATCCTGTTCTTCACACAACTTAAAACTTTGTTTCCCCTGTTTTTCCTGAGTCTCATATAATTCCAGAAAGTCTTCCTATCTTTCCAAAAAGCCATTGCATGCCTTTTCATCTCCTCTTTCCTACCTTTTGCCTTACTCTGGCGAACCAGCTTAACTGCTTCACGCTTCTTACAGCCATATTCATCCACAGAAACTCTACCTTCCAACATTCCCAAATACGGTTCCTTCTTTCTCTTTACTGCCTATTCGATCTGCCTATTTCACCAAGCATCACCTCTTTTGATACTCACTATTGTGGTGCCACAGACCTCTTCAATAGCAGTGACAACACAGTTCTTAAAACTTTCCCAATTCTTTTCAACATCCCTCTCACCTGACTGAAGTTCCTTCGGTCGTTCTCTGAGCATGTTTGAATAACGCTGATTATTTTCAGGGAGCATTTCAACCTTTTTTCTTTACATCCTGGGTCTCTTCCTGTTCCTTTTCCTCCAACCAACATTCAGTTTCACTCTTGACACTACCAAGTAATGATCAGAGCCAACATCCGCACCTCTCATCACACGAGCGTCAGCAACTAAGTGTTTCAGACGCTGATCGTAAACAGCAAAATCTATCGTACTCTTTCAACCAAGAGTAAAATTTTCCCAAGTATATGTGTAGGTATACTTGCGGTTGAAAAACGTATTAGATATACACAAACCATTCTCAGTGCAGAGTTCAATTAATCTTTCTCGATTATCATTCATACAGGGATCATTAAACTTACCCAGAACATTGTTAGAAATCGCATTCTGTACACCTACTGTAGCATTGAAATCCCCTGCTATTATAACTTTCTCTTTAGCACCAAACTGGCTCAAAACAGCTTTTAGCTCATTCCAGAAAACTTCCTTCTTATCAGAAGGTTCAGAGTCACAAGGAGCATACACTACAACAATTACTATTCTCTGAAGTTTCACTTTCAAACAAATCCAAGAATTCTCACAGTTATGCAGCTATAGCGAATCAAGTTGTTCTTCGTCTTTTTCACTTATACAACAAGTGTTATTATAATAATCAAATTTGCATAATACAGCAATTAAGTAAAATTGGTACAGGTCAATGATCTACACCATATATTATTCTTTTCGTCACGTATCAAAAAGAATCAAGAAATGCATGAACATAAAGTGCTGTGCAGGCAGTAAGCAAAGTGTTGGAACTAAACTGATAAATATTTTTAATGACAAAAAAAGTGTCATACCTTGAGGATCTTCCTGGTCCAAGACAGCCCACAACATAGCGAGATAAAACAAAGGGTTGTTGGGCTAGTTTTTGAGGTTAGACTTAAACCATAGTTCGTTGTCACGTGGCTAAGATGTTTTCGTTTAATGTATGTCACAGTTCACATAGCAGATGCTTAAAGCCAAGAAAATGTCGACCAAAAGAAATATGAATATGAAGTAGAACGGAATGAAAGGAAAATTGCGCAAATTAAAACTACCACGTCATTCGGAAAATAATGGCTACTTTACAGAGTAAAAATGAAAGACATACTTCACAGCACATACAAGCTTGTGTTATTCAAAATAGGCAACTTGAGCAGTTAGACATTTCTGCCAGAGAGTGCCAATGGCTTCAATACCAGTCCGGATGAAATCTGCCTTCCTGCATGCAAGAAAGTCCCGGAATACAATTTCGAGCTAATCTTTGTTTCTGTAGGTAATTGGGGTAATTGCTAAAATGCATGTACAGGTGGAAGTCTGTAAGTGAGGCGAGTACGCTAGATGTGGGAAGGTTTCCAACCTCAGTTCATGTAGTTCCCATTCTGTCATTTGTGACTCGTGTGGTCTCATGTTATCATGGAGAAAGATAGGACCTGTTCATCAAAGAGGGCTGTTTAGAAACAACTTCTGGTGCATTTGGCCAATTTCTTCGTAGTATGTGACAAAGGTAAGCTTAGTTTCCAAATCAAAGATGGTGCTTATTAAAATAAATGCCAGTACAGAAAGTATTGTGGGACCAAGTTTTCAGCCACTATGGTTCTTGTCGGCCATCAGATTGCGTATGTTGCGCTGTTCTTGATCAGCCTTTGAATTTTCAGAAGACTTTAATTGTTCGTTAATATTTTGCGAAAACGATGTGAGAAAATTATCCCATATTTTTTTAATTTTGAGGAACGGGTCCTTGTCGCAAGCTTGAAAATTGGTTGAAATTTCGATAGATTCCCTGATAAGAGTTCGTTTCCAACTTGTGTAATGTGAAATGACTTTTGCTTCCTCCCAAACAGGTGTAAATCCTTCATTAATAACCGTTTTAACCAGATCTGTAGTTCTTTGAGAATATTTAACATTTCGTTTATGCTCCTTTAATGCGCGTTGATAAAGCTCGTTTTGTCATTCCCATGTATTTTTTCTTTGTGCAACCCTCTGGTGAGTAAAGAGGTATAAAGTGAACACTCAACTCCAGTTTTGTTCTCATGTTTTGATGTGTCTTTATTGCTCCGTAGTTGTGCGATTGAAGCACCTTGTCTGATGATTATTTTCATATTTTCTTTATTGTTCTGTTTTTAATTTAAATCAGGATAATTTCTTTTTTGAAGATAATATCCTGATTAAAAAACAAGAAAATAGCCTGATTAAAAAAACAAAACAAAAATTTATATTTTCATTTTTTTTTTTTTTTAAATCCAGGTTGTAATACCAGGTATATTAGAACCTGAATATTTATATTTATTTTCCTTAACGGCAGAACAGGATTTAGAACATTTAGAGAGTTTGGCAGTAATTTTGGGGTTTTAACCATTTCATAAAGCAATTTCGTTTAATTTTTGAATTTCAAGTTGTCTCAGATTTCAGTTGCTTATGATGTTATTGGCTCGCTTGACAGAATATCGGAAAAATGCTTCTTCGTTAGACCAAGGCGAGTAAGATTTTTCTGGAATAATATTAAGGAACCAATTGTGCTTTATAAATGCTGTGGTACTGATTTCTTGATTATTCCTAGTAATCAGTATATCCAGACAAGTTAAGGTCAGTATTTCCATACTGAATTTTAGATTTTGTGTATTTTTTTCAACAACTGATGTAATTCAAGCATACTAAGGCTATCTTGAGAATGCCAAAAAACAAGGATATCATCAATATATCGAATCCGCAAGACTGATTTCACCTGTAGGTTGTCAAAATTTTTTTTTCCAGGGGTCTAATAAGATTTCAGCTAGAGTTCCTCATAGTGAAGATCACATGGGTGCACCTTTGGATTGACTGTAAAACTTATCATTAAAAAGGAAATAGTAAAATTTTACAACAAGGTTTAATGTTCTGTGGATACCATCTTTATAATTTTGCTTGATATTACAGTAGTGGCCAAAATTGTGGAAACCTTTTGGAATTTATATTATTTTTGAGTTTTGATGGCTCATAACACCACTTTTTCTGGAGTAATACCATAAAATTATATGTCAATGGAAAGATAATTTCATCAAGAATGTAATGCAATAACTTTTATGAAAATTTTGTATTAGAACAGCGGTTATAAAGAAAAAAGTTAAACACAGAAAAATGAGGTATACAAAAATTCTCACCATGTCAGTTAATACTTAGTTGGGTAACCTTTAGCGTTAATTACGGCCTTACAACGCCTTCCCAAGGAGTGAACCAAGTTTTTTAGTTCTTCACCTGTTATAACCTGAAACCAAGATTGAGTTATTGCTTCTATTAACTGGGTTTTATTGGTGGGTTGCTTATGACTAACAAGTTTCTTTAGTCGGCTCCATAGATTTTCAATGGGGTTAAAGTCTGGGCTATTCCCAGGCTATTCCAGCAGTGGAATATGATTATCTTGAAATCACTTTTTGTACACAGCAGCAACATTACATGGAGATGAATCCTGTTGAAATATAAATGCTTCATTATCTTGGAAAAGATCACGTGCAGAAGGCTTCAGTTTCGGCTCAAGTATAGCATTAATGTATTTTCGGCCATTTATTTCCCATTAATCAGTCTACTCAGACCTTTTGATGTCCTTCAACCCCAGATCACAACACTAACTGGGTGTTTCACGGTACATGTAATGCAATCAGGATGCAAATCTCCTCCGATTCTTCTCCTTACGTATTTTATGCTATAACTACCAAACAAGGAGATTTTGGCCTCATCACTCCAAATAACACTGCCCCATTGTTCCACTGTCCAGTTAGCATGGGTTTTTACTTAGTTTAATCTTTTCAACCTTTGTTTGAGAAATAAAAATGGCTTTTTTCGTGGAATTCTAGCTTTTAGACCAAATCCCTGCAATCTGTGCCGAACACTCCTTGCACTCAACTTCACATTGCATTGCGCCATTTCATCTTGTATACACCCAGATGATTTTCTTCTGTCACCTAGGCACAGTCTCTTAATTCTTTATCATCACTTGCTGTTGTGCGTCTTTTCCTGCCTTTACCAATCTGGTTTTGTAATGACTGAGTCTCCTTATACCTCTTGTGACGTACCTGCCAGCAGGACGCACACGACATAAAGGCAGATAGGAGTCAGAATGAACGTCTGCGTAGCTCAGTTGGTAGATCGACTTGTTCCGGAATAAGCGGACTCGGGTTCGATTCCCGGCGTAGACCAAAAATGACGGAGAAATTCACTTCGTTATACTCTTCAAAAATTGGAAATGCCACCTTTGGTTAAGTTTTCACCACTTTTTCTTCTAATTTTTTCATAACGGAAGCCTTGTTGACTTAATGGTACTATTTTACATCGATTTCTGGGTGACCAGTCAACTCTTTGCGCCATTTCTTTAATTTTAATACGTTTTACACGCTTACAAAGTGAAAGAACACACACACAAAAAAAAAAAAAAACTCCAACCAACTTGATAGCAATCACATAACACACTGACAAATGTCCTCCTCTCAGCTCCAATACATGACATCAATAGCTGAATCATACTGAGACCTGATTGGCTCATTGCCAAAACAAGATAACACCTGATTGGCTCATTGCCAAAACAAGATAACATCTGATTGGCTCTCTAAACACTCATGCTCAATGGCTACATTCAAATGAAGGAAAGGTACTTCATATCAACCTAAGCAAGTTGTGCTTCTATTTTCTGTTTATTTGGCTTTAACTTTTCATAGAAAACAGATAATTGAACAAACCTTATCGCATTGCATTCTTGATGAAGTTTTCTTGCCATTGATATTTAATTTTATGGTACTACTTCCAAAAAAAAGTGCTGTGTTGAGCCATCAAACCTCAAAAATACATTTTTTCCAAAAGGTTTTCACAATTTTGGCCACTACTGTATTTTCAAAACATTCGGAGAATATTTTGAATGGCTACCTGAGTATCAACAGATGGATAAAGGGCATCTACATCAAAGCTCCACATAAGGGAATTTCTTGTATGTTTAGACTCTTAATATTGTTTGTATAGCTTGAAATGTAGAATTGATTGTAAAGATGGATGCAGGTAAAAAAAATTGTTTAGAGATTTTTCCAAGCCAGCAGTGGGACAGTTCTTCTTGCTAACAATTCTTCTCATAGGATAACCTTTCTTTTTGAAATTTTACTTGGGCAGAGAAATTGCATGAAATTCATTTATTAAAGATATCTGGAAGGCATTTGCTTTTGAGCAATATTTTAACCTTTTCAAGTACTTTTTCTGTAGGATCTTTAAGTACATCAGCCTCAAAGTTTCCTATGAAATTTTGCATTTTATGTAAATAATCAGATTTATTCAGAATTACAATTAGTTCTGTTTTATCAGAAGTGGTGACTGCGATATTAGGGTTAGTTATTACACTCATTGTTGTTTTACCATCTTGTGTAAGAGAACTTGAACTGTAACAGTTTTCCTTTCTTAATGCAGCTAACTTTGATTTCAATTTTTAAATCAAATGACTGATGACATTTTCAACACGTGCGACAAGATCCTTGATGCTGGGAATATAAGGTAAAATAAATTTTCGACCAAGCTTCAAGATGCTTTCCTTCATAGCTGCTAAAATTGCATTGGGTTGGTAAAAGTGAAATGTTCCGCCACGAACGAGCAGTGAAAATAGTCCCCCACCACAGCGGAATGGAACCACCCACAGGTGTTGCAGGTATTACGTCACAGAGTTACTATAAATAGCTAGCACGTGTCTGAAGAACAAGGTTCAGGCGTGGTTTGTTTGGACGTAACATAGCTTGCAAACGAAACAAGCAGACGCTGGATTTGAGTCATCTTCATGTATGAATTTAACCTGGGCCATTCTGCACGACTTGCCGCTCGAAACGTTAACAAAGCGTTTGAGGAGAATACAGCCAACAAACGAACCATTCGGCGATGGTCTGTGAAGCTTCGAAGCGGCGATACGAACCTGCGAAACTGGTCACCGACGTGTTGCAGTTTCTGACAATGTTCTGTTACGTGTGGTGTGGTTAAGGCGGTCCCGCGAAAAATGTGTTGTGAGATAACAGCAGAGGTAGGTGTCCAGCACACGACAGTTGTTAGGCGACTGGCTGCGTTTGGGTAAAGTCAGAAAGCTAGGCATGTGGCTGCCGCATCAGTTGACAAATGCCAACAATATTAGGCATATGGAAGACTGCATGTCGCTGCTTTCCAGGGATAAACAACAGCCTATACTGCATCGAATCGTCACCTGTGACGAGAAGTGGGTTCTTTATGATAATCGAAAACTGTCTGCACAATAATTAAGCAAGGCACAGCCTGCTGGACGGCATCCTGAAGTCACACCCCTACACACCACGAAGATGATGTTCCTTGCCTGGTGGTGAACAGCCGGAATAATTCATCGGAGATTCTTGGCAAGAGGCCAAACCATCACTGTAGGATGTTATTGTGCTGAATTACACCAGATGCACCAGAAATTGCTGCAGAAACAACCGGCTTTGGTCAACAGACACGATGTTCTTATTTTGCAGGACAACGCTCGCCCTCATGTCGCACAACGAATGATGATGACACTAAGAGCCTTGGAATAGTGTCATTCATCGTTGATGACACTACAATATGAGGCAGTGCTTTTTATGCCTTGGGCTATGAAGCAACGCCTCATTTTGCCTATTACCTGGACTTGTCTCTGACAGACTATCATCTGTTTCGTCTTCTGGATCACTTCCTGTCCGGAAAACAGTTCACGACAGACAACGAGGTTCCACGTGCAGTTGCTCACTTCTTCGGAGTTCCAGTTGCAAGGCTTTTTTAGTTCCAAGATCATGGCCTTGCCACAGTGATGGCAATTATGTGTCGCTGCCGAGGAGGAGTATTTTGCTTAGGTAAGTTGTCCTACTTTTCCGTTCTCGCCGTCCACGTGTGCTCATACTTTGCCGGACATTTCATTCGCACCAACCCAATAGTTAGATAAATTGACTAAAGGTATTTCCGAAATAACATGGAACGAAATATGTTTCCTTCTTTTCTTGCAAGCCATTTTAGGTTTTTTTTAAGGAAAATTTTAACTTATCTTCGTATGATGATGTATGGTTTTGAATAGGAATAAGATTTGATTGATTATAATTTGTTTTTTTAAGCCCTTGTTTAATTTTCATTGACTCCTTTTTCAGGAATTCTGAGGACCGAAATTTCTTGTGAATTGCAGTGTTAAAAACCTGAAGCTGGAATTCAGCTATGATTCATTTAAATTCTTTTGTGAGTTTCTGATTATGAATCGAAATGAATGACTGGATAATCATGTACTCTTGACATCTTCTTGGGAACGTAAACTGATTACGTTCTCGAGCAGCCAGACTGCCCCAAAACACAGTCAGCTCACGTTTCTAAATTAGAAAATGTCAAGAGTGCAAGATTATCTATCCCATTGTTCACTTTATAAGGGTCATTCCATGTCAAATCAACCAATGAAAAATGTGTTTTGGAACTTGATGTCATGGATTTGGTTAATTTTTGGTACATTTGTACCTTACTATGAGATGTGTAAAAATTATTTTTTTCACATTTTTTGTCCTCCCGTTTGTAGATATTGAATTTTCAAAATTGCATAAAAACGCCAAAATTCACTGGCCACCATAACTTCAAATGCCATTTACGAGATACCTACAGACATGGGACAGGTGTCATTTTAAAGCTTATGGATAGGGCTTTCATTTGATCTACAACATGACGCAATTGTAAATTTTCGAAACATTTTATTTTAAGCTTTCGGAAAAACAGAATTTTTAAAATTTGCAAAAAAATTTATATTTAAAGGTATATGTTTTGTAGCAAGTCAGTCCAAATTTCAAGGTGGTATCTCAAAGGTATCATACAAAAACTACATTTTTTGTTGGCAGTGACAAGGAATTATTAATAAATTGACTTAGCCCCCCAAAAATAGACAAAAATTTCTATACCTAATGATAAAGAACATCTTTTTTTCTTGGCTAGCATGTTGGATGCTTTTGTCTTCTCCTGTGTGGTTACCTGGTATGTTCACCCTGTAGATGTAATTGGATCCCGTTTGTAAAGTATGAAATTTTCTGGCACAGTGAGAACATCCGGTTTCCTAGGATAAGAGAATGATAGTGCTGGTCCAGCTGGATGTAAGAATTATAGCTTGAGTTCATGTTCTACCACAACAATTGAGAGAACACATCCCATCCACCATGAGTTGTCATAGGTACTTGCCACGAAACCGTTAATACAATCAAAATCTACACCTTGAAGTTCAAGAGTGATTTTAATACAATGTAAAACAGTATCATGAGAAGCTGAAAATGCTTTGGTTTCTAATTTTTCAGTTGATACTGGGAAAGTAGGCATGGAACTTCTGAGTTCCTGTAACAGCCACTGCTTCATCAAATCGTACTTGTAAAAAATCTCTACTATTCCAGGTATTCATCATCTGAAATACAGTATAAAAAAATCATTACAGGGATGTTTGTCACCTATGCCTCTAACACCATCAACCATCACAAACTCCTTTGCCATGTGCAGTGGCATAAAAATGCCACTCTGCTTCAATGCTTTGGAAATCAGTGTGGTAGTTACACAAATTTGCAAAACTCGTACGATTTTTGTATTCTTCTGCACAGCCATCTGAAAAGTAAAATATATTTTTCAAATTTGGGAGCAATTCCGCTTTCAAAGCATTTATTTGGAAAGCATGAACAAGAACTGTGTCATGTTTCAGACATTCCGAGATGAAAACAAAACTCTTACGTCTTAGTTGATCATTTTCCTTGTAGTACACAACAACGGGATGAACAGTTGCCATTGAATGACTGGGCTTCATCTTGCAGAATAATGAATTAATAGTTCTCAGAAAAATCACGTCACCACAGCTTTGTTAGGGCAAAGTGTAACTTTCGTCTCTGCAAAAAAAGCAGATTGCTGTTTGGCGAGGAAAACATGCTTCTTTAAGATGATTAGCTGGGCTGAAAACTCCTCAACAAAATCCTCTGTGGATTTGCAAAGAGTTTCAAACGAACAGCGGTCCACTGAAACCCACTGCTTGTAGGTGATGTTATCAATCATTTCTTCTGCAAGATTTGTCAAAATAAGGCTTTTCTTGAATTCATCAGTGCTAGGGCATGTTCACAGTCACCTAAAAACATTTCTGTGCTTGGGGGATTACCCATAATTCTTGATATGCAATGTTGATATGTTTTTAAAGGAGTATCATGTCCTTGCAGGGTCACTTTCTTTAAATTAGCACCCTCAATCATGAGCTCTACATTCTGATGTGTGGTGCATACATACACAGAGTGAGTCCCACTAGCTCCTGCTATAATGCAGTTCCTTGGTCTTAACTCAGCAAATTTAAAAATCCTATGCTTTCAGGTGGGTACTTGGACTTAAAAAATTGGTAAATTTCTCTAAGATTGCCAAGTATCAGACGTTTTTGAACATGAGTTCGACAACCATCTTTGTCTTTGATTGAAATATAATCTTTCTTGCCGGGCATTTGCCTGCTGACTTCTTCTCTGCAGTAAAATTCCTTTACTAAGTTGAACGTGTGTTCAGGTAATTTTTCCAGGTTTCGGGATTAAGTGAGGACAAAATTCCTTTTTCTTTCACAAGTTTTTTTGCCTTCCTTTCAATGTAGTTACGTTCTCCAAATTCACTTTCTATTCTTTTACAGGCTCAGCTTTTTGGTAAACCTGTCAAATTCATGAGCTTTATACTTCTGTTCGTAGTTTTAAAATTTTCCTTTAGTTGCTGAATAATTTCTGAATCAGCACAGTGACATTCTTTCTCATCTAAATCATCTTCAGAAGTAAAAAATAACTCTTTGTAGGTCCTTTTAATCTTCCCCGTCTTTTCTTTTGCAATACTTCTTAGACCTATTTAATACTTTCTCCTTACACACCGGAGACTCACCAAGGAAGGTCAAAGAGGTATAACGAAGTAAATTTCTCCGTCATTTTGGTCCACGCCGGGGATCGAACCCGAGTCCTCTTATTCCGGAACAAGTCGCTCTACCAACTTTGCTACGCAGACGTTCGTTCTCGCTGCTATCTGCCTTTATGTCGTGTGCGTCCTGTGGGGTAGGCACGTCACAGAGGCATTTAAGTGGCGTAAAGCTGCATCAGGGTCCAAACACTGAGACTCCTTAATATGACTAAGACCAGGAATCTCAAAATTCTCAGGAGGAATTTCCTTCTCAAGTATATTGTTTTCCATCTGACAAGGCTTCTCTTTTCCTAACTGCAATCTACATGAAGAGCATACATTCATGTGTGGCTTGATTTCACTGCTTAGTGAAACCATCCAATAAGTTACTTTCCTCAAGTCTTTACTAACCCAGTGACCCCTTTTTTAAAAGGGTTGCAACAGTTTTTTACCACTTATTCTCTTCCATATTTCAAATCATGTAATTATCAAACAGTTAATGAAATAAACTTAATAAAGACTAATAAAGCAGCTTCACAACAAAAATGTCCTACATTGCTTCAGTAAAAACACACTGTCCAAGCGAACTAAAGTGCCCACACAGAGGGCCGGACCACAAGTAACATTGTGGGGAAAGGGCACACGAATAAACAGACACAAACATGTCAGGGCTTGTCTTTGCATGTTTTGAACAGTTCCTTTGCCCAGATACCATGCCCTATCTCCCTGCACACACGCACACACATATGTACATCTCTATCCCTCACTCTCTGTAAAAATCGTGTTATAATTTGTTTTGCATTCATTTGAGTTTACCACATAATTTTATCAATGTAAATTGTAGAAAAATGGACTTGATGGGTTTAATTCCTTGTCACTGCCAACCAGAAAATTTTATTTTTGTATGACACCATTGAGATACTACCTTGAAATTTGGATTGACTGGCTACGAGATATACCTTTAAGTGTGAATTTTTTGAGACTTTTAAAAAAATCCGTCTTTCAGAAAATTGTAAATTTTTAAAAAAATTTACAATTGTGTCATGTTGTATATCAAATGAAAGCCCTGTTCATAAGAAGCTTTAAAGTGACGCCTGTCTCATGTTGGTAGCTATCATAGTTATCTCGTAAATGGCATTTGAAGTTATGGTGGCTAGTGAATTTTGGCGTTTTTAGGCAATTTTGAAAATTCAATATCTGAAAAACGCGTGGACAAAAAAATTTGAAAATAATAATTTTTACACATCACATGGAAAGGTACAAAAGTACCCTAAACTAACCAAATCCATGACATTAAAGTTCCATGCATTGGTTGATGGGATATGGAATATAATCAGAAACTTACAAAGAAATTTAAATCAATCACAGCTGAATTCCAGCTTAAAGTTTTGAACACTGTAATTCAGAAGAAATTTCGTTCCTTAGAATTCTTTAAAAGGAGTCAATGAAAATTAAACATGGGCTTAAAAAATAAAACTCCAATCATCTTATTTCTAATTCAACATCCATCATACATTATCATATGAAGATAAGTTAAATTTTTCTTGAATAGAAGATTAAAATGGCTTGCAAGGAAAACATATTTCATCCCATATTATCTAGGAAATACCTTTTGTCAATTTATCTAACTACAATTTTAGCTGATGATTATGATGGAGCGAGCAGACTAAAAATTAAACGATAAGGTAAAAACGCTGTGTTATGCACGATTAAAACGAAGTCTGAAGATGACAGATGTACTTCGTAAAATTACATTTAATGAACTATATACAAGGTTAAGTTGTGTAGTCATTTTGGAGGGGTTTGGCCATAACTCACCACGCTGGCCAAGCGGGTTGGCGAGTGTGGGATAGAATTTCCTCTAATCCCGATGGTATAGTTATACCGCTATTGGCGGTCGTCAGAGCCCCTTTAGTCATTTTTGCAACTAGCCCATCAGAGCTGCAGAGTATGATCCAGGAACTTGCTGACAAGAGTAAAGAAGTGGGATTAAAAATGAACTTTCAGAAGACAAAAGTGATGTTCAATGCTTTTACAAGAAATGAAGATTTATCGATTGATGGAGAAAAGCTGGAGATAACAGACACGTACGTTTATCTTGGACAGCAGATATCAAGTGAGGGTCACATTGATGAAGAAATTAATCGGCGTACAAAACTTGCCTGGAGAGCTTTTGGAAGAAACAGCATAATTTTCAAGAGCAATATGCCATTATGTCTTTAAAAGAAAAGTGTTTGATCAATGCATCCTTCCAGTGCTTACGTATGGTGCAGAGACGTGGACCTTAACTAAAAGAGACATACAAAGGCTGCAGACAACTCAAAGAAGCATGGAGAGGTGCATACTTGGTGTAACCAGGAGAGATAAGAAGAGGAACTCGTGGATCCGAAAAATGACAAGAGTGGAAGACATCATGATCAGAGTTAAATCCCTGAAATGGCAATGGGCTGGACATACTGCCAGAAGGACAGATCATCAATGGACAGCCGAAATTTTAGATTGGATTCCAAGGGACAGGAAAAGACCCAGAAGAAGACCATATGGGAGATGGGTGGATGAAATTCGAAAGTATGCAGGGGTGACATGGAGGAGACTGGCACAAGACAGACCGTTGTGGAGGAAACTTGGGGAGACCTTCGTCCAGCAGTGGATTGATAATGGTTGACAATGATGATGATGATGATGATGATACAAGGTTAAAAGACACTCATAAGATCTTTCAGACTCCCCGGGAGTCCTTCATCAGATGAAAATGACCGCATAAAAAGTTGTCATGGCATATAAATAAGGTAGTGTTGCCACTTAATTCAAATCATAGAAGCAAATAAAAAGTCAAGCAATTTACATACCGGAGGCTTGCACCAAACACAGGTAGGAGGTGACACACTCTGTGCCAGACTTCAAGGTGGAATGTAATTCTCTTTACCTTTTACAGGTACAATGGTTTTTCAGGACTGGGAAACTTGAGTAGGTGAATGCTCGTTGCAACACATGTTAAAGAATCGGTGGATGTACAGACTCTCTGTAAAGCGGATTTGAGTCTTACTGGCTGGAGTTGTCAAAATCCTGGATTCTTCCCAGCGTGGGTAGTAAGTTCCTGAAGTGACGAGGCAAGATAAAGCAGTAGATGAAGTATGCATTTTAATGTTTATATTTATGTTCCGAAAAACGCCAATTTTACATTCCTAATCGTGGGAATACATCTGTGGGGGGCCTCTGGGTCCACTGGCTTCAGAGGAATTTTGTACACATCAAACCGTTCCAGGTGGTTCACCGGATTTGTGTCTTTGCGAACCAAGTTAAAGATAGTGTTGGTTCTATGGCCGAAATCCAGGTTATTCTTATGACACATGTTTTTTAAGATGTTTGTAACTCCGGGGACAAAGTCCATAGAACCCACAAATCGGTGTTTTGGTTGGTCACAACTCTAAAGTGGTAGATGCCAATTTTCTAGTTTTTGCGATGATCCTGTTGACTGTATGATTGGGATACCCAAACGTTGCAGCAAGGTCAGAAATCCACTGTAATTCTGCCGATAGAAGCGCACGATTGGAAGAGTGAGTGAAAAAACCCCTACGGACGGGAAAATAAAAGGTAGATAGTTTGTAGCTGTTAATGTGTGCAGAGGAAAACGGAATAATAGCCAGTGAAAAAGAAGATGTGCTGTAAACGGAGAAACTTAAATAATTGGAAACCGGAAGCCTACGAAGCAAATAATCCAAGAAAAATAAATTTACGGTGCAATTGGAGTCCAATGGATCGCTTCCTTTCTTGGATCTTCTGCTTCATATGCATCCGGTTTCCAATTATTTAAGTTTCTCCGTTTACAGCAAACCTTCTTTTTCACCAGCCATTATTCCGTTCTCCTCTGCACACCCTAACAGTTGCAAACTATCTACCTTTTATTTTCCCGTCCGTAGGGGTTTTTTCACTCACTCTTTCAATCGTGCGCTTTTATCGGCAGAATTACAGTGGATTTCTGACCTTGCTGCAGCGTTTGGGTATCCCAATCATACAGTCAACAGGATCATCGCAAAAACTAGAAGATTGGCATCTACCACTTTAAGGGGTGACCAACCAAAACACCGATTTGTGGGTTCTATGGACTTTGTCCCCGGAGTTACAAACATCTTAAAAAACATGTGTCATAAGAATAACCTGGATTTCGGCCATAGAACCAACACTATCTTTAACTTGGTTCGCAAAGACAGAGATCCGATGAACCACCTGGAACGATTTGATGTGCACAAAATTCCTCTGAAGCCAGTGGACCCAGAGGCCCATCCACAGATGTATTTCCTCGATTAGGAATGTAAAATTGCGTTTTTCGGAACATATATAACATTAAAATGCATACTTCATCTACTGCTTTATCTCGCCTCGTCACTTCAGGAACTTACTACCCACGCTGGGAAGAATCCAGGATTTTGACAACTCCAGCCAGTAAGATTCAAATCCTCTTTACAGAGAGTCAGTACATCCACAAATTCTTTAACATGTGTTGCAACGAGGATTCACCTACTCAAGTTTCCCAGGCTTGGAAAACCTTTGTACCTGTAAAAAGTAAAGAGAATTACATTCCACCTTGAAGTCTGGAACAGTGTGTGTCACCTCCTACCTGTGTTTGGTGCAAGCCTCCGGTATGTAAATTGCTTGACTTTTTATTTGCTTCTGTGATTTGAACTAAGTGGGAACAACTACCTCATTTATATGCCATGACAACTTTTTATGCGGTCATTTTCATCTGATGAAGGACCCCAGGGGAGTCTGACAGATCTTATGAGTGTCTTTTAACCTTGTATATAGTTCATTAAAGGTAATTTTACGAAGTACATCTGTCATCTTCAGACTTCGTTTTAATCGTGCATAACACAGCGTTTTCACCGTATCATTTAATTTACAATTTTAGCAGCTGTGAAGGAAAGCATCTTGAAGCTTGGTCCAAAATTTATTTTACCTTATATATATAGAATTTTGCCGCACACGTTAAAAATGTCATCAGTGAAAGCCTCATTTGATTTAAAAATTGAAATCAAAGTCAGATGCATTAAGAAATGAAAACAGTTACAGTTCAAGTTCTCTTACACAAGATGGTAAAACAAAAATGAGTATAAAAACTAACCCTAATATCGCAGTCACCACTTTTGATAAAACAGGCCAAATTGTAATTCTGAATAAATCTGATTATTTACATAAAATGTAAAATTTCACAGAAAAGGTTAATGCTGATGTACTTGACAAAGGTCCTGCGCAAAAAACACTTGAAAATGTCAAAATTTTGCTCAAAGGCAAATGTCTTCCAGATGTATTTAATAATTGCATTCCAAGCAATTTCTCTGCCCAAGTGTAATTACATAAACAAGGTTATCCTATTAGAGGAGTTGTTAGCAAGAATAACTGTGCCACTGCTGGCTTGGAAAAATCCCAAATAATTTAATTATTTTTTTTTTTACCTGCATTCAACTTTACAATCAATTCTACGTTTCAAGCTATACAAATAATATTAGGAGCCTAAATATGCAAGACATTTCTTTATGTGCAGCTTTGATATATACTCTCTTTATCCATCTGTTGATATTCAGGAAGCCATTCACAATATCCTCCGAACTCTCCCAAAGTAATATCAAGCAAAATTATATAGAGGGTATCCAAACAGCATTAAACCTCGTTACAAAATTTTACTGTTTCCTTTATAATGATAAATTTTACAGTCAACCCAAATGTGCACCTGTGATCTTCACTGTGAGGAACTGTAGCTGAAATCTTATTTAGACCCCTGGAAAATAAATTTATTGACAACCTACCGGTGATACCAGTCTTGTCGAATCGGTATGTTGATGATTTCCTTGTTTCTTGGCCTTCTCAAGATAACCTTAGTATGCTTCAATTATATCAGATGTGGAACATTATACACAGAAATCTAAAATTCAGTATGGACATAGAGAATAATCAAACCTTAGCTTATCTGTATGTGGTGAATACTACGAACAATAAAGAAAGAAATCAGTGTTATTGTAAAATTCCGAAAACTGTAAACCCTAAGTTCGACTGGTAAATCATTTACCCATACTAAGGCGGTAAAAGTCTCAAAACTATTTCTAAACGCTTTCATTTCGGGCTTTGACCAACCGGTTTCGGTAAATTCCGGCATTTACCAACACGAATTGTAAAAGTCCGAAATATGCAAGAGTCTGTCAAAGCCTGTAGTGCGCAGTGCGCTGGTGTGAGCGAGTTGCGCGCACGTCCCAACAGGCTCGTGATCCTTCTAGCTGTTCACGTATCCAACATTTCAGTTGTAGCCTTAATGTTTATTGTGTGGAGAAAGTTTTACGATCTTTCAAGTGAATAATGTAGTAAAATAATAAAGCAGTAATTTTTATTGTTTTTCGGGACATTATGTTTGAAAATAAAATTCGCAAAGGCAAATTGTTACAGTGTATCGGTTAACACTGAAAAATATAGAATTTCATCTCATAATATACACTGAGTTGCCACTTTATTATGACCACCTGACAGTGTTTTAAGCAAATAAGCTATAACTGCACGCTGCTGCCGCCAGAGGGCGAGTTTAGTATAAAATGGGAAAGCTTAGTGCTTGCGACAGTAGTACAAGTGAGTTTTGGGTGACGAGATGGGTAAAAAATGCGATTTGACGGACTTTGAACGTGGGATGATTGTAGGAGCTCGAAACCATGGAGCGAGTATCGCCGAAACCGCCGAATACGTGAAATGTTCCAAAGCAGCTGTTGTTAAAATGTTTAAAGACAGCCAAAAAACCGGGTCTCTACGTGCAACGTGTGGTCGTCATCGACTAGTGACTGCTCGGGCAGACCGGAGATTGTCCAGATTGGTAACAGACAACAGAAGGGCAATAGTGCAGCAAATTACAGACCATCTTAATCAAGGATCCCCTCAAATGATCTCTGCACGCACTGTTTGCCGTACACTGCATCGGATGGGATATGGCAGCCGAAGGCCTGTTCGAACACCTTTGCTGTCTGCAATTAACAAGAGAAAACGTCTCCAATTCGCACAGGAGCCCAAGGATTGGGCAGTCGATAATTGGAAACAAATTATGTGATCCGATGAATCACGTTTTCAGTTGCACCATGCCGATGGCCGAGTGAGAATTTGGCGGAAACAACACGAAAGCATGGACCCCAAACGCATTGGACGAAACTAGTGGAGGCAACATTATGGTTTGGGGAATGTTTTCCTGGCATGCGTTGGGCCCTTTAATTCGTGTTGAAAAACGTCTGACTGGCACGTCATATCAAAACATCGTTGCAGACCATGTGCATCCTGACATGTGGATGGTTTATCCCAATGGCGATGGCTACTTTCAACAAGATAATGCGTCCTGCCATAGTGCTCGTATTGTACAGGATTGGTTTCAGGAACATGCCGGTGAGTTTACTTTGCTTAGGTGGCCCCCATAATCTCCAGATCCCAGCCCCATTGAGAATTTGTGGGATGAAGTTGAACGAGCCATCAGACAGCTGGATCCACAACCCTGCAATCTCACACTCCTGGAAGGTGCTATTCATCAAGCATGGTCTCAGATTCCACAAACCACCTATGAACATCTCGTGGAGTCCATGCCACGAAGAATCGACGCAGTATTAAAGGCAAAAGGTGGCCCAACGAAGTACTGAGGGGGGTGGTCATAATAAAGTGGCCACTCAGTGTATAAAGCTATTCTAATTTCTTATTCCAATTACACACTTTTTCAGTAAACAATGATAATTAAAAATATGGGCCCAGTACAACAGATACCATATAAAAAATTACGCAACATAAATGACTGTTTCAATATTTTAAAACTTAAAACAAAATGCACTTTCACCAGTTGGTGTTGGTAAATGCACTTTCAGCAATTGGTGTTGTAAACTTACAAACAAAACGCACTTTCGCCAATTGGTGTTAGCGAAATGGTTTGGTAAAAGCTCAAAATGAAAGCATTTACAAATATTTTTTGATCTGTTACCACCTTAGTGTGGTAAATGATTTACCAATGTTCTGGCTTTTACAGTAACATCAATACCACAGATTTAGAAAACACAATTCATTTCATTTCATTTCATTTTATTATTTCTGCTGTTACAGGTTATTGAATAATGATAACAATTATTGACAGTTATAAAATAACAGCAAGGAAGCTCCACGAAAAGGCTTCATTGAGTCCTGTCTAAGACCGGAGCTCCCTAAAGGAAATTTACGTACAGGATTGGTGCCCTAATATTATTCCAGAAAAATCTTACTCACCCCGGTATTACAAAAAAGCATCTTTCTAATCTTATGTAAACCGAGCCAATAATATCATAAGCAACTCAAATCTGAAACAGCTTGAAATCCAAAAATGGAAAGAAATTGCTTTATGCAATGGTTACAACCCCAATATCATCGCCATTCTCTCTAAATGCTCAAAATCCTGTTCTGCCGTTATGGAAAATAAATATAAATATATACAGGTACTATTCAGTGTATACCAGGTATCACAAACTTGTTCCAAAAAAAAAAGAAAAAGAAAAACTCCAAAAAGAAATTATAAAAATTGTCATCAGACAAGGTGCTTCAATCGCACAACTACTAAGAAGCAATAAATAACCATCAAAATCTGAGAATAAAAGTAGGGTTAACAAAACCTCTTTACTCACCAGATGGTTGCACTAAGAAAAAATACTTAGGAATGACCAAAAGAACTTCTTAAACCTGCATTAAAGAGCATAAGCGAAATGTCAAATATTCTCAAAAAACTACAGATCTGGTTAAAACAGTTATTAATGAAGGCATAACGAAGTAAATTTCTCCGTAATTTTTTGTCCACTCCGGGATCGAACCCGAGTCCGCTTATTCTGGAATAAGTCGTTCTACCAACTGAGCTACGCAGACGTTCGTTCTCGCTGCTATCTGCTTTTTTAAGTCGTGTGCGTCCTTCGTGGCAGGCACGTCACATCTCCCTCCCCTCCGAAAGCAGGCCGGGGGCATGGCACACGGGTCAGCAGAGACCATGTGTCGCTGTAGGCAGTCATCCGCTGAAGAACGGGCACTTGAGAACTCCCAGTCATCCGCTGAAGAACAGGCACTTGAGAACTCCCAGTCAATCTGGTGTGTGGAATGCAACATCACACACATTTATTTTTCGAAGCGATGAAGAAGGGATTCTGTTATTTTTCCTGTCTCGCGGTGTGGAAAGAACATCACACCATTGCGAGAACTTGGGAAGTTCGGCGCCATTATGACGAAGTAAATTTCTCCGTCAATTTTGGTTCACGCCGGGGATCGAACCCGAATCCTCTTATTCCGGAACAAGTCGCTCTACCAATTGAGCTAGGCAGACGTTCGTTCTCGCTGCTATCTGCCTTTATGTCGTGTGCGTCCTGCAGGGCAGGCACGTTACAAAGCTTTTGCACCTGTTTGGGAGGAAGCAAAAGTCATTTTATATTACACAAGTTGGAAACGAACTCCGGGAATCTTTCGAAATTTCAACCAATCTTTGAGCTTTTTAAATCCGTCCCTCAAAATTAGAAAAGTATGGACTAATTTTCTCACATTGTTTTCGCAAAATGTTAACACAGAATTTAAGTTTTTCGAAAATTCAACCGATTCCAGCCGACAGATGGCGTCACAAGACCACAACCCTGGGATAAAGGCTTCAAAAGCTTATATAAAAAAAGCAACGTGTGCAATCAATGTGTGACCATGGCTTCAGTTGCTAAGGCTAACGAGAGTCCTAGTTGCTGAAGCCATGGCCCCACGATAAGTAGTTTCTGTATTAGCATTTTAGTAAGTATCATCTTTGATTTGAAATCTAAGTACAGTATAATGAAATGCCATTAGCAATTTTTGCTCTCATTTATTATACACTGAGTGGCCACATTATTATGACCACACACCCTCAGTATTTCGTTGGGTCACTTTTTGCCTTTATTACTGCGTCGATTCTTCGTGGCATGGACTCCACGAGATGTTGATAGGTTGTTTGTGGAATCTGAGACCATGCTTGATGAATAGCACTTTCCAGGAATGTGAGATTGCAGGGTTGTGGATCCAGCTGTCTGATGGCTCGTTCAACTTCATCCCACAAATTCTCAATGGGGTTGAGATCTGGAGATTATGAGGGCCACCTAAGCAAAGTAAACTCACCGGCATGTTCCTGAAACCAATCCTGTACAATACGAGCACTATGGCAGGACGCATTATCTTCAAGTAGCCGTCGCCATTGGGATAAATTATCCACGTGACGGGATGGACTTGGTCCGCAACGATGTTTAGATATGATGTGCCAGTTAGACACGAATTAAAGGGCACAAAGCATGCCAGAAAAACATTCCCCTAACCATAACGTTGCCTTCACCAGCTTGAAGGGTTGTAGTATTACATTTGGAGTCAATGCTTTCGTCCTGTTTCCGCCAAATTCTGACTCTGCCATCGGCATGGTGCAACTGAAAACGTGATTTATCGGACCACATAATTTTTTCCCAAATATCGACTGTTCAATCCTTGTGCTCCTACGCGAACTGGAGACGTTTTTTCTTGTTAACTGCAGACAGCAAAGGTGTTCGAACAGGCCTTCGGCTGCCATATCCCATCCGATGTAGTGTACGGTGAACAGTGCGTGCAGAGATCATTTGAGGGGATCATTGATTAAGATGGTCTGTAATTTGCTGCACTGTTGCCCTTCTGTTGTCTGTTAGCAGTCAGGACACTCTCCGTTACGCCCGAGCAGTCAGTAGTCGATGACGACCACACGTTGCACGTAGAGACCCAATTTTTTTGGCTGACAGTCCAGTCTTTAAACACTTTAACAACAGCTGCTCTGGAACATTTCAGGAATGTGGCGGTTTCGGTGATACTCGCTCCATCGCTCCCAGCTCCTGCAATGATCCCACTTTGAAAGTACGTCGATCGCATTTTTTACCCATCTCGTCACCCAAAAATCACGTCTACTACTGTTGCAAGCACTACTAAGCTTTCCCTTTTTATACTAACCACGCCCCCTGGCGGCAACAGCGTGCAGCCGTAGCTCATTTGCTTAAAACTGTCAGGTGGTCATAATAAAATGGCCACTCAGTGTATAAAGGTAACGCTTTCACCAGCAATCAAGAACCTCTAGTGTGAACAGTCTGCCACACTCTCAACAAAACCTTTGACATCAAAGGATGTTGTTTCAGTGGTTCACCATAGTTCAGCCACTGTCCAGATCTATTATGGTCGTGACATAGCACCCACATTTCCTCACAGGTTACGAAGCGATCAAGTAGGGGTGCTCCTTTTTGTTGAACAGCCAATGGTTACTGCATATCACAAACTATATGTAGTTGTTTCTGATGCTCCGTCAGTTTGTGTGGGAACCACATACCGAGCTTCTGGACCATACCAATTTGGCAGAAATGTTCGGAAATAGTTGGCACCCCAACACATTGTACTGTTTGGCGAGTTCTCCGATTGTGACGCGAGGATTTGCCTCCACATTTGCCTTCAGAGCATCATTATGAATTACCAAATGTTGGCTTTGGCTGTCCTCATCTTATAGACTCATGTCACCGGAATGAAACGTTTCAAACCACTGACTAACAGTATGTTCAGATGTCGTCTTCTTGTCCCATGCCGTGACCACTTTACGATAGGTTTGTGCTGCATTAAGAGTAGTGGCGTAGTCCCAGACCTGGACTATCTCACCCGTCCGGCCCAGTACAGTTTTTGCATTAATTGTTGAGTAATAGAAGCAACTTTTTTTCTAAATTTTAGGTACCTGTCATTGCTAACATGACACCAAATGTAATAATTATGAGGATTAGTATTTGAACACTTATTTGTACATGAACTCCATTCTTCTTTCCTTTTGTGTGAACTTGAGTGTTACGTTTTCATAAAATGTTTCTTCCTAGTACTTTTTCATAATTAAAAAGAATGTTTTTCTCTATTGACAAAGCCAAGTTGTTCAAATGTACATGTCCTTGTGCGGCTCTGAGATATATCTTGATTCTTTTTAATGCTGAAAAACTTCTTTCGGCAGTTGCAGTTGTTGATGGAAAGTTTAACATGAGGTCTGCTAATTTGTACACCTCGCTAAACACTATGTCCAATTTATTCAATTTTATGTAACACGTAATGTCTCTTACTGATTTGTTTTTTTATTCCCCAAATGAATAAAACACCTTCAGTTCATTTTTTAATCGAGTTGTATCAAAATTTGAAGCATTGAGTTCTTTAAGTTCGGACAGTAGATGATCAGGAAACCTTTCACAAAATTTATCAAAACAGTTCGAATCCAAACAAACCCACGAATTTAAGATATAATATCTCTGATTTTAATTCATTGACACTTCACAAAAACTGAAACAACTCTCGCGAAACACTTATGGGCTGGAGTATGCGAGTGACTGAGATAGTCTAAGTTGTCATGGAAACGCTAGCAGAAGATTGCACGGAAGGTTTTCGCATCAGAACTGCGAAGACTGGAAGAGCTGCTTGTGTTATGCCGTTGGTTTTCGCTCGACAGACTGAGTCAAAGAAGCGAATTCGCACGCGTTCTTTTTGGCAGCGAAAGCATCGACATATTTCAACACCGTTGATAATTGACTTAAGTTTGTATACATTTAATTCAGTTTTGTTTGTGCATTCTCTGGGCTTCACAGCTAGCCTCGTAGAAAAATATTTTAGATTGAATTATCCAAAAGTTAATTGCACTCCTGGCCACCCAAAATGCAACACCAACAAGGAAGCATCCGATTGGCCTGAAATTCGCAGCATGCGTCGCCCGATAGAGGACATGCAAACGATTAGCATTGCAGGGCATATGCAAATCATGTGCGCCCGGCACGTCACTGAGAGGCACTGTAAGAAGGATGCAAAGAAGGCGAGGTGTAAGTAGTAGTAGAAGTGTGTTATGCTGCTGGACCTGTGCGTGAGAAGCTCCCTGATGCCTCGTCGCAGAATACGGCAGTCATTCCAGCACGTTTTGGACTTTGACAGAGGACGAATAGTGGCTTATCGCGACAGCGGTTTATCGTACCGAGACATCGGTGCCCGTGTGGGACGACATCCAGCCACAGTGAGGCGAGTATGGATTCGGTGGGTGCAGGAGGGACGGACGGACCGACGTAAGCGATTGCCGCAGCCGCGGCACAACACCGATCGAGAGGACCGGCTTGTTGTGTAGCGTGCATTGACGGATCGCACCGCCACATGACGAACGTTAGCGCAGATATTAGGGTGTGCTGCGCAACAACCTGTGTCAGCACGTACCGTTCCACGTCGTATGCAGGAGCGGGGACTTGTCGCACGGCGCCCATTGCTCCGATTACCATTGATGTTACACCACCGGCGAATGCGGGCGGCAGTGGGCCGTTGAACACCGCACCTGGACTACGGAATGGAATGACATTGACTTCTCCGACGAATCCCGCTTCTGCCTGCAACACCACGATGGTCGGATCCGCGTGTGGCGGCACCGCGGCGAGATACTGTATGACGCCTGCATTATACATCGCCATACCAGTCCGTTGCCTGGCGTTATGGTTTGGGGCGCAATTGGATATGACACCCGTTCCTCTCTGGTACGTATTGCCGCTACACTCAACAGCCACCGCTACATCTCCGAAGTTTTGGAGCCTGTAGTCCTCCCTTACTTGCAGGACCTGCCAGCGCCACGTTTCAACAGGACAATGCGCGCCCGTACGTGGCACGCATCGTGCAACAATTCTTCATGGCCCACCAGGTGTCACTGCTGCCGTGGCCCGCCTGTTCTTCCGATATGTCGCCCATCGAACACGTCTGGTCGCTGATCGGCAACCGAGTGGCCCGGCAAAGCACCACCTGCGGCTACGCCTGATGAACTGTGGCAACGTGTGGAAGCAGCCTGGACCGACATACCCCAAGCCCACATCCAAAGCCTCTTTCGTTCTATGCTACGGCGTGTAGCGGCCATTATTGCCAGCCATGTGTGCCACACGAACTATTGATGTCTGCGTGTTCCGCAAGTCGCACGGGCCAGTAAGCTCAATCGTTTCATCTTTCTATCTGTTGTTATGTGTCCAGTAAATCTGGCTTTGCTATCTCGTGTCCTTCTTGGTGTTTGCATTTTAGGTGGCCAGCAGTGTATGTATGTACGTGTAATTTATTTACTTAAAATCAATCAACATTTTATCGATTGTAATATATATTGTATTGCTTTGTTTAATCGGATATTGTGATCGATTTAAATAGTCTATTTACGGAAGTGCATATTTACGTTGGTTACGTCAAGGTCTGTTGTAATTTGAACGTTGTTTGGATCCATTCTGTTGATTCTAGTACCTGAGGTTGGAGTACATGGTATTCCGAAAGATCTTGTACACATAAGTCTTGTTAATTAAAATGATTAGTAGATTGTGTACGGTTATGAACTTACATTATTATCGTGTAGAGACGGCATATTAGTTAGTTGACTGATGATTAGCACGATGAATTGAACGTTTGACGACTGCAACTCAACCGATTATGGCGTCTATGTGGCGTCTGAGTCGCCCTTCAACTCGTATGAATGTCGCTGCGAGCTGGTTGATCAGCTATTATTGTGGGCGATTTGAATACGTCATCTCAGAAAATCGGCCAATATTTTCCGAATGACCTCATAGATGTTAATAATATAAAGTCCTCGTTAAAAAAAAAAAAGAAACCATGGGTCTCCAGGGCACTAAACTGAATGTAAAATAACAATAGATGAAAGGGTACAGTTGCATTGAATAGTTAAAAAAGTGTAAAAATAAAAGAAACCATGGGTCTCCAGGGCACTAAACTTGAATGTGAAATTGCAATAGATGAAAGGGTACATTTGCATTGAATAGTTAAAAAAGTGTAAAAGTAAAAGAAACCGTAGGTCTCCAGGGCACTAAACTGAATATAAAATAGCAATAGATGAAAGGGTACAGTTGCATTGAATAGTTAAAAAAGTGTAAAAATAATAGAAACCATAGGTCTCCAAGGCACTAAACTGAATATAAAATAGCAATAGATGAAAGGGTACAGTTGCATTGAATAGTTAAAAAAGTGTAAAAATAAAAGAAACCATGGGTCTCCAGGGCACTAAACTGAATGTAAAATAGCAATAGATGAAAGGATACAGTTGCATTGAATAGTTAAAAAGGTGTAGAAATAAAAGAAACCATGGGTCTCCAGGACACTAAACGAATGTAAAATAGCAATAGATGAAACGGTACAGTTGCATTGAATAGTTAAAAAAGTGTAAAAATAAAAGAAACCATAGGTCTCCAGGGCACTGAACTGAATATAAAATAGCAATAGATGAAAGAGTACAGATGCATTGAATAGTTAAAAAGGTGTAAAAATAAAAGAAACTATGGGTCTCCAGGGCACTAGAGTGAATGTAAAATAGCAATAGATGAAAGGGTACAATTGCATTGAATAGTTAAAAAGGTGTAAAAATAAAAGAAACCATGGGTCTCCAGGGCACTAAAGTGAATGTAAAATAGCAATAGATGAAAGGGTACAGTTGCATTGAATAGTTAAAAAAGTGTAAAAATAAAAGAAACCATGGGTCTCCAGGGCACTAAAGTGAATGTAAAATAGCAATAGATGAAAGGGTACAGTTGCATTGAATAGTTAAAGAAGTGTACAAATAAAAGAAACCATGGGTCTCCAGGGCACTAAAGTGAATGTAAAATAGCAATAGATGAAAGGGTACAGTTGCATTGAATAGTTAAAAAGTGTAAAAATAAAAGAAACCATGGGTCTCCAGGGCACTAAAGTTAATGTAAAATAGCAATAGATGAAAGGGTACAGTTGCATTGAATAGTTAAAAAAGTGTAAAAATAAAGGAACCATGGGTCTCCAGGGCACTAAACTGAATGTAAAATAGCAATAGATGAAAGGGTACAGTTGCATTGAATAGTTAAAAAGGTGTAAAAATAAAAGAAACCATGGGTCTCCAGAGTGAATGTAAAATAGCAATAGATGAAAGGGTACAGTTGCGTTGAATAGTTAAAAAAAGTGTTAAAAATAAAAGAAACCATGGGTCTCCAGGGCACTAAACTGAATGTAAAATAGCAATAGATGAAAGGGTACAGTTGCATTGAATAGTTAAAGAAGTGTAAAAATAAAAGAAACCATGGGTCTCCAGGGCACTAAAGTGAATGTAAAATAGCAATAGATGAAAGGGTTGCATTGAATAGTTAAAAAGGTGTAAAAATAAAAGAAACCATGGGTCTCCAGAGTGAATGTAAAATAGCAATAGATGAAAGGGTACAGTTGCGTTGAATAGTTAAAAAAGTGTTAAAAATAAAAGAAACCATGGGTCTCCAGGGCACTAAACTGAATGTAAAATAGCAATAGATGAAAGGGTACAGATGCATTGAATAGTTAAAGAAGTGTAAAAATAAAAGAAACCATGGGTCTCCAGGGCACTAAAGTGAATGTAAAATAGCAATAGATGAAAGGGTACAGTTGCATTGAATAGTTAAAAAAGTGTTAAAAATAAAAGAAACCATGGGTCTCCAGGGCACTGAACTGAATGTAAAATAGCAATAGATGAAAGGGTACAGTTGCATTGAATAGTTAAAAAAGTGTAAAAATAAAAGAAACCATGGGTCTCCAGAGTGAATATAAAATAGCAATAGATGAAAGGGTACAGTTGCATTGAATAGTTAAAAAAGTGTAAAAATAAAAGAAACCATGGGTCTCCAGGGCACTAAAGTGAATGTAAAATAGCAGTAGATGAAAGGGTACAGTTGCATTGAATAGTTAAAAAGTGTAAAAATAAAAGAAACCATGGGTCTCCAGGGCACTAAAGTGAATGTAAAATAGCAATAGATGAAAGGGTACAGTTGCATTGAATAGTTAAAAAGGTGTAAAAATAAAAGAAACCATGGGTCTCCAGAGTGAATGTAAAATAGCAATAGATGAAAGGGTACAGTTGCATTGAATAGTTAAAAAATGTTAAAAATAAAAGAAACCATGGGTCTCCAGGGCACTAAACTGAATGTAAAATAGCAATAGATGAAAGGGTACAGTTGCATTGAATAGTTAAAAAGGTGTAAAAATAAAAGATACCATGGGTCTCCAGGGCACTAAAGTGAATGTAAAATAACAATAGATGAAAGGGTACTGTTGCATTGAATAGTTAAAAAGGTGTGAAAATACCTTTTGAAAGCCATTAAAATGTTTCCTCAAAAGATATTCACACCACAAAACACTCAACATGCAAATGGTCATCACACTGTAACTTGTTTCACATTACCAGTTGCCGGGAGGTTCTACCTAATTGTGATCAATGTTCTTGGTTGAGATGTGGCTTAGATGTAAAATACATTGGGGTTGTACGTCATCATCATCATCATCGTTTTGATCTTGATCGTCCTCTAGTGAGTAACATAGTACAGTTTCACTTGTCAGCCTTTTAGCCCTTTTTTCTGGATACTTTTTTGAACATCAATTAAATGTTTCCATGCATCATCATCATCATCATCAACAACAACCTTGGATGCAATTCCCGTAGGCTTCCGTTGCCAATTTAACTATATTAACCCATTGAAGCATACTAATTGCAGTGTGGTTCTGTTCTTGAAGAGTTCCACCGCACCATTCTTTGATATCATAAGGCCACTCGTGATGAGGGCGTCCTCTTGCATTTCTTCCGTTATTAAGCCAAACACCAATGTCTTGATCTTTCTGTCATTTTTCATTCTGCAGATGCACCCAAAGAGTCTTAGTTTTCTCTGTATGATTTTTTTGGAACAGTCTCTTTTATACATATATATCTTAAGATAATACAACGTAGTATGTCAGAAATATTTATTTTTTCAAGCCGACCATGGTTTCGCTGGGTATTGACCTAGCTTCATCAGGACGAATGGCACGTAAATATTCAAACTGTATATGATACCATAAATAGTGTTTACAGTCACGTGTTTTGGTTAGATGCTTCCACGCGCATGATAGAAATGGCGTGGATCTCATGTCATTAACAAGTTGCGAAAACTTCTGATATATACTTGTATGGAAAACTTCCAAAATATCAAGTTTGGTAGTTGAATCTGGTCTGCCAATTAGTTTGCTTCTTAAAAAAGAAATTTATGGTCCTTTTCGTAACAGTGTTTAGCCATCGATGACTTCTTTTGGTTATAATTCCGAATGTAGGTCTTGTGCTCTTTCAATCGAAAACGCAAGGCGTAGTCTACGGGTCTGTCCTATTTATATACGAAGCGACACATTCACATGGAATTTGATGAATTCCCCAGAACTTTTTGTCTTCAACATAATCCTTTGATCCCAAAAAGCTCATTTTGTTTAGGCGTTTAAAAATCACCTTAAAATAGAAGGTTTCGAGAATTTTTGAAATTTTGAAGGTAATGTCACGGGAAAATGGAATAGTGGCAAAATTCTCTCGCAATGGGTGCATCACAGAAGTTAACGTGGAGATACTTCTAACAAAATTCCGGAAACCGAAGCATTTGTCTATAATGGAAGAGTTGTATCTTCGCTGTACTGCAACACGTTTAAGGAAATAACTTTTTTTTTCCAAACTGTCTTTATTTGAACATACAGTATATGTATCGAGCGATATACGCAACTGTAAAAGGTGCTGAGTTTTTGTTGCCAAGGGTGGTTGGACTTGGCATGTGGAGGTTTGAAAACAGCGAAAAGCTTCCGATAAATCGTGGTTGCGAGAAATCCATTTGAGCGAGTTAACAGAACGTCAAAGAATGGTAGGCATCTGTTATTTTCAGTTTCGCAGTTGAATTGAATGTGAGGATTAATGGAATTTATACGTTTGACTAATTTTGGAAGTTCAGAATGTTTTCCCTTCAACAGAACGAAAGTATCGTCTACATGTTGTATCCATAAGTCAAATTTCACGAGATTTCCTACAAATCAACGCATGTAGATTTCACATAATACAGGTAATAGTGGGCTGCCCGTTTCTATACCTTTCCTTTGTTCACGAAACGTTCCACGGAAAGTAAAACTGTTCTGTTTTATGAAAATGCCGAATAGTTTTGTTATTTCTTCTGCTTCAGGTTGGCTGCATAGATGCTCTATAAGACTTGATTTTAGGGATTCCAGAGCTCCTTTTACCGGATACATTGATGAACATAGATACCACATCAAAGGATAGCATTAGTTGATCTACGTAGGGATGTAGTTTGAGTCCATTGGTCAACTCAAAGGAATATTTCACAGATGTTTCGTTTGGAGTGGGCCACGGTAGATATATTTTTGAAGATAAGAACTTTGATAATCTATATATACGCTGCATGCTGGGCGGATATTACTTACTATATGCCGGGAAGAAATTCCAGATTTATGAATTTCAGGGAGAGCATAGAATCTCGCACAACAGGCGTGTGAAGGTTTAAATTTGTTTTTTATGTTTTGGCTCGAAGTTTCTGAGATTTTGATCAATTTCTGTGTTTCTTTCAAATTGTTTATCTGAAGGATCATTCATTATTTCTTTCTAAGGTCCATCCGAAATAAGATTTTTGACTTTGTTATCATAATGCTTTTTGTCTAAAATAACCACCTGACCTCCTTTGTCAGCTCTAGTGATGATTAAATTGGAATTTTAGCACAATTTTTTAAGCACATTAATTTCTTCGGAGGATAAATTTGGTCTAGGTAATGTAGCGTGATTTGCTGTTATCACTTATCACTTGGTTGATAGAATGCCTAACTATTTGTTTTTCTTCAAAGTTGATGAGACTGCTTTTTAATAGAGATTTCTCAACTGACGCCACTATGTATCATACCGGTATCTTTCTTGAGATAGCAAAATTCGCATTATATCGTAAAGCCCGCTTCTGAATTTCAGTGAAACTATGATTGGACAAGTTGACAAACACTGCATTATTTGGATACACTATTCCGTTATTATTACACCTGCTTATTCTTATATTACCAGCTATCAATTTTTGGAATTTTCTTTCGAAGGAAATTCTGTGATTCGACGACATGTTGATACCACGAATTGAAATGTTTTTGTCTAAAGTATCAAAATCTGCTAATTTGTTAGCTAACCAAAGATGTAGATTATACATTTCATGTTCCACCTTCGCAATGTCCTTCCGAGTGTACTTAATAACAGCTCTAAGAATCGCAAACGAAGCATTGTTCACTGCATTTGTTACGTTCTGAGTAGGTATTAAGGTTACATTTCAAGGATATAAAGTTCGGTAAGATGCGACGTCTTTTGCATCGTTGTAAGAAAGTCAAATGGTTCAGTAATCTGAACTTCTTTATTCTCAGTTTCAAAAAACGATTAATCGTACTTTTTAAAGTTATAATGTCGTACGTTTTAAAGTGTATAACGAAATAAATTTCTCCGTCATTTTTGTCCACGCCGGGGCTCGAAGCCGGGTCCCCTCACTCCGGAATAAGTCGCTCTACCAATTGAGCTACGCGGACGTTCGTTCTAACTGCTATCTGCTTTTATGTCGTGTGCCTCCTGCTGGCAGGTACGTCACAAGTGGTCTGACCATGAAACCATGGTCGGATTGAAAAAATAAATATTTGTGACATACTACGTTGTATTTTCTTAATATATATATATATATTATCGGCACAAGGCTGTATTCTTTGAGATCAAGAATCTTCAGTTTTAACGGACTTCCAGACTACACGGTTGCCTAAGCATACGTCTGTGCATCTTAAACGGAAGCCACTTTAACATCCTGATTGGCTACTTCAAGTTCAACTTTCTACATGAAGTGAATTGTAGGAACGTTGTACATCTGATGTTCCTGAAAAGACATGATCACTTTAAAAAGTACGATTACTCGTTTTTCGAAACTGAAGATAAAGAAGTTCAGATTACTGATCCACTTGACTTTCTTAAAACGATGCAAAAGACATCGCATCTTACCGAGTTTTATATCCTTGAAATGTAACCTTAATACCTATTCAGAACGCAACAAATGCAGTGAGCAATTCTTAGAGCTGTTATTAAGGACACTCGGAAGGACCTTACGAAGGTGGAACATGAACTTGTATGATCTACATCTATCGGTTAGCTAACAAATTAGCAGATTTTGATACTTTAGACAAAAAAACTTGAGTTCGTAGTATTAACATGTCATCGAATCAGAGAATTTCCCTCGAAAGAAAATTCCAAGAATTGATAGCTGGTAATAAGAATAAGCAGGCTTATTTTATTACCCATAGTATTAATAACGGAATAGTGTATCCAGGTAATGAATTGTTTGTCAACTTGTCCGGTTATAGTCTTACTGAAATTCAGAAGCGGACTTTACGATATAATGCTGACTTTGCTATCTCAAGAAAGATACCGGTATGATACATAGTGGCGTCAGTTGAGGAATCTCTAATGTAAAGCAGTCTCAACAACTTTGAAGAAAAAGAAATAGTTAGACATTCTATCATCCAAATGATAACAGCAAATCACGCTGCATTACCTAGACCAAATTTAACCTCCAAAGAAATTAATGCGCTTAAAGAACTACGATCAAATTCCATTTTAATCATCACTAGAGCTGACAAAGAAAGTCAGGTGGTTGTTTTAGACAAAAAAAGCATTATGATAACAAAGTCAAAAATCTTATTTCGAATGGACCTTAGAAAGAAATAAAGAATGATCCTTCAGATAAACAATTTGAAGGAAATACAGAAATTGATCAAGAACTCAGAAACTCTGATCCAAAACATAAAAAACAAACTTAAACTTTCATACGTCCGTTGTACGAGATTCTATGCTCTCCCTAAAATACATAAATCTGGAATTCCTTTCCGGCCTATAGTAAGTAATATCGGCACAGCAGCTTGTAAATGATCAAAGTTCTTATCTTCAAAATTATCTACCTTAGCCACTCCAAACGAAACATCTGTGAAAAAATTCCATTGAGTTTACCAATCGACTCAAACTATACATCCCTACGTAGATCAACTAATGCTATGAATTGTTTGTCAACTTGTCAACTAATGAATTGTTGTGGTATCTATGTTCACCAATGTTCCAGTAAATGGAGCTCTGGAATCCCTAAAATCAAGTCTTATAGAGCATCATTGCAGCCAACCTGAAGCAGAAGAAATAACAAGACTATTCGGCATTTTCATAAAACAGAACAGTTTTACTTTCCGTGGAACGGTTTCGTAAACAGACGGAAGGTCTCGAAATGAGCAGCCTACTGTTACCTATATTATGTGAAATCTACATGCGTCGATTTGAAGATAAACTTTTCAAACTCGTGAAATCTGTCACTTATAGATACGATATGTGGACGATACTTTCGTTCTATGGAAAGGAAAACATTTTGAAATTCCACAATTCGTCAAACTTATAAACTCCATTAATCCTCACATTCAATTCAGCTACGAAACTGAAAATAACGGAAGCCTACCATTCCTTGACGTACTGGTAACTCGCTCAAATGGATCTCTCGCAACCACAATTTATCGGACGCTTTTCGCAGTTTTCTCACCTCCACATGCAAAGTCCAATAGCCCTCAGCAACAAAAACTCAGCCCCTTTTACAGTTGCGTATATCGCGCGATACATATATGTTCAAATAAAGACAGTTTGGAAAAAGAACTTTATTTCCTTAAACGTGTTGCAGTACAGCGAGGATACAGCCCTTCCATTATAGACAAAGCTCTAACAAAATTCCGAAAACCGAAGCCTATCTCCACGTTAACTCCTGTGATGTGCCCATTGTGCGAAAATTTTGCCATTATTCCATTTTCCCGTGACATTACCTTTAAAATTTCAAAAATTCTCAAAACCTTTAGGGGTTTAAAGATCACCTTAAAATCAAACAAAATGAGCTTTTTAGGAGCAAAGGTCTATGTTGAAGACAAAAACTCGTGTAGAATTTATCAAATGCCATGTGAATGTGGCGCTTCATATATAAATAGGACAAACCCATAGAGACTTGCGTTTTGGATTGAAGGAGCAAAAGACCTACATTCGGAATTGCAACCTAAAGAAGTCATCGATGGCTAAACACTGTTAGGAAAAGGACCACACATTTCTCTTTGAAGAAGCAAAGCTAATTGACAAGCTGGATTCAACCACCAAACTAGATATTTTGGAAGCTTTCCGTATATATAAGATGTCTTCGCAACTTGTTAATGACATGGCATCCACGCCATTTCTATCAAGCGCGTGGAAGCATCTAACCAAAACACGTGACTGTAAACACCATTTATGATGTCATATACAATTTGAATATTTACGTGCCATTCGTTCTGATGAAGCTAGGTCAATACCCAGCGAAACCATGGTCGGCTTGAAAAAATAAATATTTCTGACATACTACGTTGTATTATCTTAATATATATATTATCGTCACATGTAGTCTTTGAGATCAAAGGTCTCTTTTAGTTGTATTCTTCTGTACACTTCTTATCCTCTGGATCCATCCCATTCGTAAGATTTTACGATGGTATTTTCTATCAAAAGCAAGTATGCTTCTCTCTGATTCCTTTGTCAATGTCCAGGTCTCGCATCCATATATATCATGCTGTTGAAGATGCATGTCTCGGGAATGCTTAACTTAGTTTTGAGGCTGATAGCTCTGCTCTTCCAAATTGTATCCATGGCTGTTTAACAGTGCTTTGTAATTCTAATTGGGATTTCTTTTTTGCTATTTAAGTCGTATGTTATACAGCTTCCTATATAAGTGATTTTCCTACATTTTTAAGTTCTTTACTTTCCAGAATAATCTTTTTCTGATCTGTTTTTTTCCAAATACTATTGTTTTTGTCTTTCTAGTATGTTCATCTTCAGTCCATATCTTTTACCTTCTCTATTCAGCTCTTGTACATTTGATCCAGTTTCATTTCGTCTGCTTCAAACAGTGCAATGTCATCTGCGGAACAAAGATGGTTGAATCGTTTTCCACCAATAAACATTCCTGTGTGCTCATTCCTGATTTTGCCCATCATTCTCGCCAGATGTAAGATGAAAATACTTGGTGATATTGAATCTCTTTGTCTTGTACCTGTGCTGGCAGTAAACCAAGTTCTACATATGTCTCCTATCCTGATAGCTTCTTGAACATTCCGTGTTTTTCCTTCAGAAGCTGAATTATCCTGGCATCCACGCCATATGATTCCAGTACGGCCTAGGTGTACAATGTGCCCACTGATATCAGTTCCTTTGTCATCTTGATTCCTTTTGTATTAATGGTAGATTCTTGACACAACCCCCATACCTCGGTTGGGGACGTGGACCTTGTTTGGCCCGGTACCTCTTATGGTTTTCTTTGGCATCAGATTTCAATTGTTTTTAGATTTCAGTTGTATTGTTGTCATGAGATTTCGATTGCCTTTTATTGTCTTTAGGTGTCAATATTGTCTAGAAATTGTCTTGTCTTTTGTCTTTAAATTGTGTTTATTCTCTTGAATTTGTCTTTATGTCTTGAAATTGTCTTGTCTTTATTGTCTTGTAATTGTCTTGTCTTTATTGTCTTGAAATTGTCTTTGTCTTTATGGTATTTAGATTTCAATATCGTCTTTAGATTTCTTTATTGCATTGAGATTTATTGTCATCAGATTTCAATTGTCTTTAGATTTCTTTACTGCCTTTAGATTTTATTGTCATCAGATTTCAATTATCTTTATTGTCTTTAGAGTTCAATATGTCTTGAAATTATCTTTGTCTTTTCAATATTGTCTTTAGATTTATTGTTATCAGATTTTAATCGTCTTTTATCGTCTTTAGATTTACTGTTATCAGATTTCAATTGTCTTTATCGTCTTTAGATTTATTGTTATCAGATTGCAATTGTCTTTATTGTCATTAGAGGTCAATAAGTCTTCAAATTGCCTTTGTCTTTTCAATATTATCTTTAGATCTCTTAATTGTTTTTAGATTTATTATTATCAGATTTCAATTGTCTTAACGTCTTTAGATTTATTGTTATCAGATTTTAATTGTCTTTATCGTCTTTAGAATTATTGTTATCAGATTTCAAATATCTTTACCGTCTTTAGATTTATTGTTATCAGATTTCAATTGTCTTTATTGTCTTTAGATTTTATTTGTTTTTATTGTCATCAGATTTTAATTGTCTTTATTGTCTTTAGAATTATTTATTGCTTTTAGAGGTCAATATGTCTTGAAATGGTCTTTGTCTTATCAATATTGTCTTTAGATTTCTTAATTGTCTTTAGATTTATGTTTATCAGATTTCATTTGTCTTTAGATTTCAATTGTCTTTATTGTCTTTAGAGGTCAGTATATCTTGAAATTGTCTTTGTCTTTTCAATATTGTCTTTAGATTTATTTTTATCAGATTTCAATTGTCTTTATTGTCTTTAGATTTCTTTATTGTAACTTTAGAGGTCAATATGTCTTGAAATTTCCTTTGTCTTTTTAATATTGTCTTTAGATTTATTGTTATCAGATTTAATTATCTTTATCGTGTTAGATTTATTGTTATCAGACTTTATTGTCTTTATCGTGTTTAGATTTATTGTTATCAGATTTCAATTGTCTTTATTGTCTTTAGATTTCAATTGTCTTTATTGTCATCAGATTTCAATTGTCTTTATTGTCTTTAGAGGTCATTGTTATCAGACTTAATTGTCTTTATCGTCTTTAGATTTATTGGTATCAGATTTAATTGTCTTTATCATGTTTAGATTTATTGTTATCAGATTTCAATTGTCTTTATCGTGTCTTAGAGGTCAATATGTTATCAGATTTCAATTGTCTTTGTCGGTTTTCAATTTATTGTTATAAGATTTCAATTGTCTTTATCGTCTTTAGAATTATTGTTATCAGATTTCAATTGTCTTTATCGTCTTTAGAATTATTGTTATCAGATTTCAATTGTCTTTATCGTCTTTAGATTTCATTTGTCTTTATTGTCATCAGATTTCAATTGTCTTCATTGTTTTGCCTCCAGCGCATCGACACTAATGTGGCAAACCAAGTAATCCTAGGAAAGGGGAGCCCATACCAGGTACTGTCACCCTGGCCTTCTGAGCCCAGTAATTTTTAGAGGTGTGCTCCTCCTTTCACATCAGTTGGTATTGCATATCCTGTTTAAATATTTGCAAATACATATATGGATTTGGCAATCTGAATTTCTATCCAGGTCTTACGTTGTATTAGTACAGAGTGTCTCACTCGCTTTCGACCTCTGAATTTCCCTTATAACCTGCAAACTAATGGACGCATTTCACTGAAATTTAACACGGACCTGCCTCGCTTGGTGTGTAAAAAGCATGGTCAGCGAGCGAACTGGTGAGTACAGCGAACACGCAATGCGCCGTCACTTCGCGCAGGTGCGACACTCTGGCTGGAGAGCTGCATGCGTATCGTGATACCGCTGTGCAAGAATTGAAACCTTCCAACGACCAGAAGAGACTGAATTACTGCCATTGGTTCCAGCAGAATGTCAATGCGCATCGTGAAATACTGGGCTACACGCGATTCTCCGACAAGGCGTGATTCCACCCAAGTAGGCACGTCAATTCCCAGAATAGCCGTATTTGGGCAAGTGAGAATCCTAACACCGTGCACGAGACACCTCTTCATGATGGAGAAATTGATGTGGTGTGAGCTCTGTCGCGGCGCCTCATTATTGGCCCAATCTTCTTCCATACTACGGTGGACATCGCAGTTTACATGGAAATATTTCGTGAGTTTGTGAATCAATTGGACGACTTAGAAAACAGTTTCAGCCATGCTGACATCGGAGGTGTGGTGGGTGGCACCATCCTGCTGGCTATTTTCAGCAGGATGGTGCCATCCGCCACACCTCCAATTTCAGCATGGCTGAAACTGTTTTCTCCCTTAAAGATCGTGTCCTTTCTAAGAGACTTTGGCCACCAAGGTCGCCTGACTTCTTACCCCACCGGGTTTCTTCCCATGGGGTATACTGAAAGGTAAATGCATCGCAACAAGCCGTGGACTCTCATCGAACTACAGGAAAACATTCGGCGGAAAATTGAAGCAGTGACTCCCGATGTGTTGGTGAATAGGTTCCATGACATGTAGGGGAGTGTGCAGGTATGCCTTGATGCTAATGGCGACCACTTTCAGCACTTGGTTTGAGATCATCATGCTTCTCCTACACAAAACTAGGTCCGTGTCAAATTTCACTGAATTACGTCCATTAGTTTGCAAGTTATAAGGGAAATTCAGGGAGTGAAACACCCTCTATTTGGACTACAGTCCAATCTGGCAAAGCCTAGTGTTTCATACACTAACCTATCAGCACTGGTTTATTTTCCAATTTAAAGCTATTCCCTTTACGATCGTTTAATCGGGGTTTTAAGATTGCATTTAGTACTTCCGATGTATATGTCGGTTGTTGTTAACCATGGGAATACTTCTGCTCTTCTTAACATGGGAGTCTTTTCATAAGTTCTGGTTAAAATTTTACCAATATCTTTCGTTTTAACACCAATGTTCATGCTTGATTTTTGTGTAAACTTTTCATGTTAGTAGTATCTGGTAGATATGCTAATGATCCACAGTTTCGGCTTTCTTAACTCCTTTAATGAAATTTTTAGCATTCTTTCAAGTTTTTTAATCATATTATGATCACCATAACTATGTTGAAATGCAAGGTTCTTAAATCAATGCATTTCACTGTAAAATGATCTATTGTTTCACAAGTGGATTGTGAGGTACCAGCTAGCAGGACGCACACGAAATAAAGGCAGATAGAAGTCAGAACGAACGTCCGCGTACCTCAATTGGTAGAGTGACGTATTCCGGAATGAGGGGATTCGGGTTCGATCCCCGGCGTAGACCAAAAATGACGGAGAAATTTACTTCGTTATAGTGGCGCCCGAACTTCCCGGATGACCTGGCCGTTAAACATATGATGTTCTTTCCACACCGCGAGACAAGAAAAATAAGACAATCCCTTCTTCAGCGCTTCGAAATAAAAAATGCGTGTTGTTGCATTCCACACACTAGATTGAATGGCAGTTCTCGAAATCGTTCTACAGCGGATGGCTGCCTGCAGCGATTCTTGGTCACGTGAGGCTGACCCGTGGGCAATGCCCCCGGTACTCTTTGGGGGGGGAGATGTGACGTACCTGCCAGCAGGACGCACACGACATAAAGGCAGATAGCAGTCAGAACGAACGTCTGCGTAGCTCAGTTGGTACAGCGACTTGTTCCGGAATAAGTGCACTCGGGTTCGTACCCCGGCGTGGACCAAAAATGAGGGAGAAATTTACTTCGTTATAGTGGCGCCCGAACTTCCCGGATGACCTGGCCGTTAAAGATCTGATGTTCTTTCCACACCGCGAGACAAGAAAAATAAGAGAATCCCTTCTTCAGCGCTTTGAAAAATAAAAATGCGCGATGTTGCATTCCACACACTAGATTGAATGGCAGTTCTCGAAATCGTTCTACAGCGGATGGCTGCCTGCAGCGATTCTTGGTCACGTGAGGCTGACCCGTGGGCAATGCCCCCGGTACTCTTTGGGGGGGGAGATGTGACGTACCTGCCAGCAGGACGCACACGACATAAAGGCAGATAGCAGTCAGAACGATCGTCCGCGTACCTCAATTGGTAGAGTGACTTATTCCGGAATGAGGGGATCCGGGTTCGAGCCCCGACGTGGACAAAAAACGACGGAGAAATTTACTTCGTTATAGGGTATTGTATGAAAGACCCAAAAGTGGCTAGTTTATAAGTAATGGGATGAAATGAATCAGCTGGAATAATTGACGGTTTGTATGTAGGCTTTCTGTACACTTTGATAGTTAATGTTATTAGGAGATTAAAATTCGTGAAGAGTCATAAAGTAATCAAGGTACTTTGCCTTCGATGCACGATCTCGATAAGAATAATCCTACACAATACAAATTCATCGGCTGAATTTAAAGATTTTATTTTATATAGTTTGAGAAATAAGAAATTTCAGGTTTCTTTAGAAGCCATAGTCAAATACATAAATGTATTCCCTTTCTTCTTCTGTTTAAATAGCACAAAAGAATATAGAAAGAAAGAATATAGAATGTTGACAATTGTTCCTACGGAAACCTTGAAAGTTCTTGTACCTCAAACTACAGTATATACAATAAAATCTTTAAATTCAGCAGATGAATTTGAATTTGTATTGTGCGGGATTCTACTTATGAAGATCGTACATCTAAGGCAACTACCTTGATTACTTTGTGACAGTTAGTGTTGCTATTGTCATTAATAAGCGATATGTCGAGATAAGGTAATTTTTCATTTTTTCCAGCTCAATAGTAAGATAGACGTTTGCACATGCTTTAACAAAAGATTCATGTTTCTTGATATTTTATTGTCTATTGTACTGCCATAACACAGATGATGCATGGTCATCCCGTTAAATGTGGCAAATTTATTTATATAATAAGACAGTTAATTGAAACACTAATATGCATTTTCTTCAAGCAAAATCGTGTACAATAGTTGATGCATAAACACACTCCGTAATGTTTCAATGAACCCGCTGTTGGCGGTGATAACGGCCTCAATCCTTGAGCGAAATTGGTTGCTGGCCTTTTTGACCTGGGCCTTGTTCATGTGGGGCACGACATTGGCGATAGCATATCTGACAGAATTAAGGGGGTTATGTGAATGCTTGTTGGTCTCTCTTTCAACTACACCCCACATATAGTAAACCTTGGAGATCTGGGCCTTGTTTATGGGGTGCATGACATTGGCGAAGGCATGCCTCACAGAGTCAAGGATGTTATGGGATTGCTTGTTGGTATCTCTCTCTCCCCCACATATAGTAATCCAAGGGATTCGAGTCGGGGGAGCTGGGGCCAAACATCTGAAGACTAGCGGCAGGGCACATTCTTTTCACACCATTTCTGAGTCGCTTTGGCCTTGTGGGCTGGGAAAGTGTCCTGCTAAAAGGTGAAAGGCCACCCGTTAGCAATGATGTCAATCCAGGGCTTCACCACATCTCTCAGTACTTTAATGTACTTGTCTGCGTTTATCCTTTAAACCCTTCTCAAACAAGTGTGTGTGTGTGTGTGGAGGTGGCGTGACATCTCCTTCATCGGAGATGACCCGAAGGATCATGATGGTGGCAGGAAAATTTGAGTGTTCAATCCTGGACATGGCAACAGGTTCCTTGCAGAACAATCTGTCATTCCTCCTATTGACCTTCTGGTCTTGGTCAAAATTCTTCTCATCTGAGAAGAATCTCAGCATGTTGTTCTTCTCGGGGTGCTTCACAAAGTGAATCAATTTCCTTGCTATCATCAGATTCTTTTCCGGCATGGCCTGATGTCCATGAACTGGCCCATCTTAAGAACATAGGAGGTATAGCGGATGTCCTCGTGGATGATGTGGTGGATGATATCATAAGCAACACCCAAGTCCTTGGATAAACCGTTTTGAATTGATTTCCTGACGGTTAGTGTCCACTAGGGTGTATCGGAAAACACGTTTTTGGAAATCAAATATCCAATAATGCGGAGAAGTTCCCTTATGGGTTCCTTATGATGTATGTAAAATTTTAATTATATCAGTTTATATCTTCAATTACCGACAGGGCCTTAAATTTCGAAATTTAAAAAAAAAAGGGTAAATGTATTTTTTTAAGAAAACTTTTATTGAACTACGATTTGTAATAATGGGAAAAATTGCCGCATGGTTCTATTGTTACGAATAAAAAATATTATTGATATATGTATAGCTTCAGTTGCCGCTGGGACTTTTTATTTCAAACATTTTTGTGAAAAGTTTTGAAAAATACTGATACATTGAAGTTGATACATGAAAAACATTGTTAGAAATACAGATATGTACTACAACCAGTCCACCACTCAACGCTTCTTAGTTGTTCATTTGATTATATTCTTTCTTTGTGTTGAAATTTGGCATTTTTCTTCGTAATGCGAGTCTTGATCAAATGTAACCATCTCTGCTATTAGCACCGCAAACTGCAGCAGAAGCTTCTGTTACCAACTTGATCTATTAATACCTCTCAACTGCCTGGGTATGGCATGATAATTTCTTCACCTTCAGTAACTCCCCTGAATTTACCAATTTTTTCTGTCTCGTCAGAAATGCGGGATATTATAGGTAGCTCTGTTAACTGACATTTCCGCCACTCCATGAGGTTAATGTAGTCGTCCGCATTCAATTTAAGTTCACGTATCTTAAATTGTCGAATTTCAGATGCTTTCATATTTCTAGCTTTCAATATGAGTGGCAAACCCAGTTTCCTCCCATGTACACGCCCATTGGTGATGGTCAAAAGCAGTATTCCTTTCTTCTCTGCGGATTGAATCTGTTTCCCAGTGGAACCACTAAATCCTTGGCGGGCCCAAAAGAAGGCCCATCCAGGGCTTGCATAATAATATACAAGTCCTGGGTGGGCCTACTTTAGGGCCCCAATGATTTAGTGGTCCCATTGGGAAACAAATTGAATCCGCAGATAGTTTTGATGTTGTATATTTTGCACCGGTAGAAGTTAAATTACCTGATATTGACACTAAAATCTGAAGTTCAGACCAAAAGTGTTTACTCAATATTTGCTGAGCAGTATCTTCGGGAACTTTCTCACCAACTTTGGCTAGAAAGAATCCTGGAAGATAATCCCATGCAAGCTGTCCAACTACTACCAATAGGATATTGCGGTACTATGTTGGAGGTAGTGATCCTTCGGATAACTTGTGGATCATCGTGGAGTTCATTATGAAGGTGTACTGTGGTTTACCATATGAGTAAATCCATCATGCACAGAAGGTGCTGGCCGCTTATGGCAGACCCTTATAAGCTCTCTCGTTACCTCAGCACTGAACATAAGGCAATCGTTGATCCAGTCATCACAAGGAATGGATATTTTGGACATCCGGAAGGAATACTTATAATGAATAAAGTTCTCCGGCTGGACGTGTAGTGCAGGGAAGCTTACGTTAAGTCACGTTAGGGTTATTGGAAGGTTACTTGACGTAGCTAAAGTGTGCCTAATCTTCAAAGTGCTAGAGTTTGTTTAGGTAATACACGCACGTGCAATAAGTTCATTGAATATGGAACTTCTTTTTACTCAGCGTTCCTCATTATCTTGAATATCAGTACTATAACTTCGGTTTTAGTACATTAGTACCTTGAAGGCTCCTTATTAGAGCGGTAAACACAATATACCCAGGACTTAACGTAGACACTCAATGAAATAGACTTAACGGCCAGACAGAGGTCTGACAATAAAATGAACTAAGAAAACGTATTCACTTTTAACCTTTTATTGGGGAACTCCTGTTATTACTCAAATACACTCCAACAAAACACAACTACCGATATTCCAAACTTTCGTACTATCGTAGATAAATCACATAACAATAATAATGGAAGAACTTATCACATCTAAAACGAAGCAGCTTTATATAGTTGAACGCGCCTATATATACTGCATACCACCACGTCATGACTTACACTCGTTGCCACATAATTCAGCGGAAGAAACAACATCTCGTTAAGTGAGAAGATAATTTGCATAGGAAAATAAAATAACAAGAAATAGTAAAATCAAAAGGAAACTGAATCTAGAGTATACGTTACATACTGCTCACGGTGATCACCCATGGGCGTGCACATGTGAGAAAACTGGGGTTGCTACGCATATATACTGAAAGCTAGAAATATGAAAGCGTCTGGAATTCGACACTTCAAGTTACCTGAACTTAATTTCAATGCGGACAACTACATTAATCTCATCGACTGGTAGGAATGTCAACTAACAGCCATCTTTAATATCCCGCATTTCTGATGAGACTGAAAGAATTCGTAAATTAAGGAAAGTTACTGGAGGTGAAGAAATTTTCATGCCATACCCAGGCAACTGAGAGGTATCACGCTGGTAACAGAAGCTTCTGCTGCAGTTTGTGGTGCTGATAGCAGAGATGGATACATTTGATCAAGACTCGCATTACGAAGAAAAATGCCAAATTTCAACACAAAGAAAGAATGTAATCCAATGAACAACTAAGAAGCGTTGAGTGGTAGACTGGTTGTGTTACGCGTCTCTATTTCAACGAGTTTTTTCATGTAACAATTTCAATGTATCAGTATTTTTCAAAACTTTCTTTCGACATTTTTCACAAAAATGTTTGAAATAAAAAGGTCCCAGCGGCAGCTGAAGATATACATCAATATCAATAATATTTTCCATTCGTAACAAGGGAAGAACCATGAAGTAATTTTTTCGCACTTATTGCAAATCGTAATTCAATAAAAACAATTTAGAAACATACATTTTATTTACTCATTTTTTTTTACAGAAATTACGAAATTTAAGACCCCAGCGGCAACTGAATATATTAACTGATATAAATAAAATCGTACACTCATCATAAGGAACCCGTAAGACAACTTTTTCGCACTGTTGGATATTTGATTTCTTAAAAAGGTTTTTTTCGATACACTCTAGTGTCCACCATCTCTCTTACACCTTCATGACAAACTTGGCCGTCCTGATGGTGTCGGAGTGACGGTCATGTTTCTTACGCTTTGTAGGGATGTCATATGGGTCCTCTGTGTTGTTGTTCACTTTGCTCTTGATCATGTAGACAAGAAACAAAGAGAATCTGTGGAACTCTGCAATCTCCTTTGAAGTTCTCCCAGTGCTGAGAGCTGAGAGCACGGATGCTCTTTTCATTTCTTCTGCAACAGAGATGTGCATGCCAATGTTATCAATGATTTACCTCGAAAGATAATACACTGAGCTTTCAAATGACGGTTTCTTAATTTTTCCAGGTTAAATTGCCTTTAAGATATAAAAGCATCTGAAATAATTCCACATTTACCATCTGGCAGTACAATATCGAGGAACTTGATTCTTTTGTTAAATCGTATGCAAAAAAGCTCTGTCCATCAATTAAACTTACTATCGAGCTGTAAGAAAATGAAAAACACCCCATCTCGAGATATTGCTTATTAATGACCAATAATAATGTTAACAACATCAAGCACGCAGAAAGCCTACGTACAAATCATCGATTATTCTTTAAAGAGAAAGCTGAAAACAGCATTATGGGAGTTAAGAAAACCCACACTGTGGATCATTAGCATATTTATTAGATATTATTAATGTGATGAAACATTTATAGAAAAAATCAAGCATGAATATTGGTGTTAAAGGAAGAAGGTTAAATTTTAACCAGTCGCGAAAAGTCTCATGTTTATAACGGCAGAGGTATTCCCGCAATTAACCACAACCGGCGTACTCCAATTGCTTACATTAGAAGTACTAAACGCAATCTTAAAACCCGACTAAACGAGCACAAAGGAAATTTGTTTAAATTGGAAAATAAATCGGCGCTGATAGGTTAGTGTATGAAACAAAAGGCTTTACCAGATTGGATTGTAGTGCAAATAATAATAATACAACGTAACACCCGTAACACCTAGATAGAAATTCTGATTGTCAAATCCATATATGCATTAGCAAATATTCAAACAGGATATGCAATAGCAACTACCCCATTAATCTATCATATGCATGGAAACACTTAATTGGTGTTCATAAAAAGTAACCTGAAAACGAAAAGGGCTACAAGTAAATTGGCAAGTACAATTGTACTATGTTACCCTCTGGATGGCAATCTAGATTAAAACTATGGTGATGATCACGTACAACCCCAATGTGTTTTTTATTTGCGCCACACCTCGAACAAGAACTTTAATCACAAGTATCTTTCGAACTCCGGTTGACTGGCAACGTGAAACAAGTCACAGTGTGATGACAATTTGCATGTTGCGTGCTTTGTGGTTTGAATTTCTTTTTGAGGAAACACTTTATTAGCTTTTAAAAGGTATATTTACACCTTTCTAACTATTCAATGAAATTGTGCCCTTTTGCCTATTGCTATTTTGTATTCAGTGTTTAGTGTCCTAGATACCCAAGGCTTCTTTATTTATTTTTATTTAAAAAAAAAGGTGGCCTAAGCGATGACCTCTAATCATTCGTCCGTAAGGGGTCCGGGTTCGAATCCCGTGAGGCATGGATGTTGTGTTTGTCTTACGGCACTGGCTCTCTCCCTTCCCTGGAACCAGTGACCCTAAATTAGGGACAGGCGACTGCTTATCGCCCATTCAGTTTCTCACGGTCGTCGTTAAACCTCCAACCAAAAAAAAAAAAAAAATTTAAACAAGGACTTACGATGATTATTCACATATCGATTTCATAAGTGCAACTTTCCTTTCATTGTGTTCAATTTCATATTGATATTTCTCCTGGTAGACATTTTCTTGGCTTGAACCATCTGCTATGTGAACTGTACCTTGCATTAAATGAAAACATCTTAACCACGTTTCAACGGACTATGATTTAAGCATAGACTCTTATACTGTATGCCAACAATTATCCCAACAGACTTTCTTTTTATATCGCAATGTCATGGACTGTCTTAGACCAGAAGGATCATTAAACTATGTTACAGTATGTATAACGTATGTCATTATTTAAAATAATTATACTCTGGCAGAAAGTGAAAAAAGAACACCAAGAAGGAGACGTCTGATACCAACGAAATTTATACAGCATAATAACGGAATACAGAGGATAACGTGATCAAAACATTATGGCAAAATACAGCTGTATTTGCTGGTAAACTGAAAAATAACATTTCCATGTAACATGGTTAGTACAAGATTGAAACGCCATGAACTGCGTCACACTATGCAATTCTGGCATGGAGTCTGTCGTACAGATGTTGGATGTAAATTTGGGGTATTGAGTTCCAAGCATCCTCAACCTGGACGCGTAAATCGGGGATGGTCGTGGCTGGCCGTTTAGACCGGATAAGTCATTGTCCCATAAAATCCCACACGTGCTCAATGGGAGACAAATCCGGTGAACGTGCAGGCCATGAAAGTTATCTCACACCCTGAAGTGCAAGTTGCGTTGCACGTGTCGTGTGTGGGCGTGCGTTATCTTGCTGGAAAACACCACGATGGACCGACCTTACAAATGGCACAACGACGGGCTGAATGATGTTGTTGATGTAGGAGGTGCTGTTTAACTTACCCGGTATAAACACTAGTTGTGTACATGAGTGATAGCTGATCAATCCCCACACCCGGAGACCAGGTGTAGGCCCTGTGTGTCGCTGGCTGATGCAGAAAGGGTGGAGACGCTCCCTGTGCGTCTGCCAACACGCATACGGCCATCGGAGGCTCCCAAGCAGAATCTGCTTTCAGCGCTGAACGCGACAGATCGCCATTGCGTTCTCGAGTGCAGACGTTGGCGACACCACTGCAGCCGTTCCTGACGGTGGGCTGGAGTCAGAGGTACACATGCCAGAGGCACACGTGCACGTAGTCCTGCATCCAGTAGACGGTTGCGGATTGTTCGCACAGTCACCTCAGGTGCAACGGCAGCTCGGATTTGCGTCGCAGTGGATGTTCTGCTTGACAACGCCGCTCTTCTTATGCGTCGATCGGTCAGCTCATCAGTCCGTCTGTGACTTACGGTTCCACGTCTTCTCGTGTGGGAATGATCCTCGGACCATTTACCCATCGTACCACCACCGATACTTCTCGTCCAATTCGCTCCGCAATACGACGATACGACCACCCGGCCTCGCGGAGTCCGACTAGACGAACTCGCTCAAAGTACGATAACTGCTGAAATCGTACACGTCTTCCATGTCCAGGCATTGCAGCTTCTTCACGGTCTTCGCACGTGTCCGTACGCCGACGGCTGATTACATTCTCTTCGCCGTACTCCTTAAATACCACTGACGATAATTTGCATATTATGCCGTGCTGTGGCGTAAGCTCTCACCGGTTGGTCCCGAAATTAACATCCCACCTACGTAGACTCGACTCCATTAACATATGTAAATTTCATGATCGTCCGCCAATTCCTTCTTGGTGTACATTTTTTACTTTCCGCCAGTGTATTTATCAGTTTAGTTGAATTATTCACTTTGCTTATGGCCTGCATAGCTCATAATGTTCATGCAATTCTTGATTTTTAATGATATGTGATGGAAAGAGTGCTATATGTTGTAAATCATTGACCTATACCAATTATACCTAAATGAATATATTTTGCAAATTAAAGATTAAAGGAAATTTCCACACTACATAAGCAATGTGCTTCATCAGCATACAAGGTTAAAAGATTTAATGGCTTACCCCACATATTTTCTTGTTCTTTATTGTAGTACATGGATCTGAGGCCACAGTCTATATATTTTTGATATTCACCTTTTGTCATAGTCTTGCCGATATTTTTAGTTCCTTGTTTGACACCTTCTGTCAAAAGCTTTGTTTGTCTATCTGACCCTGAAACTCCTTTGCTCTGTAGCTTGCCAACCTATAGCTATCACTGCAGCTGCCTCTTGTAGTATTCATACACCACAACTCCGGATTTTGAAAATATACATAACACAGAAGATATTGCAATACCATAGTCAGTAGTCATTCACGCTTCAATTGCGCGCGCGCACACACACACACAAACTCCAATGAAAATATCATTCTACCACAAGCACGCAAAAATCATATCACTAAAACACATAAACGAATTCTGGCAAAAATTAAACCCAAAAGGTGTTGAGACAATGAAAACTGCGCCATACGATGGAAACGCATGCCAAGGAAAGGAGACAGTATTCAAACAAGATAACCACAGAGTAACTCTACAAAGACAGGACACTTAGGTATTTTGCTAAAACTTTGTCATGAATTGACCGCAGTACTTCACTTACCTGGAACTCACAGTACGTTTAAAAGGGTTCCGGGTTCGAATCTCGGTTACGCATGGATATTGTTTTTGTCTTACAGCACTGGCTCTCTCCCTTCCCTGGAACCAGTGACGGGCGACTCCTTATAGCCCATTGAGTTGCTCACGGTGGTCGTTAAACATCCAATCAAAAAAAAAAAAAAAAAAAAAAGAAAAAAAGAAAGGAAAAAAGGAACCCATAGTAGCATGCCACGTAGCAGTTGGCACTGTGATTGAAACCAACAAAGATTACATGATGTCTGATCATCATCCATTTAATGGCAGTTCTGTGAAACTTTGGGGCTTAAACTGTAAACTTAACTTTCTGTTAACTATTTCCTTTAATTTGAAGACTTATTATGTGTCTGAAGTTCAGTTACTTTGCTAGTATGAATGGATTTTTGTATACAGTCAGGCTTTCTTGACAACAAACATTCGAAGTATCTTAACATATTGTTGATATTGATAACTACATTAAATTTATTACTATAGTTAAAATTGTACTTTCTGTAACCAGTAACCATTAGTCTGGCATACGCTGAACAACATTACAGAATAGCAACAAAAAATGGCACACTCCCTGTACAGTTGATATATTTATGTACTGACCGCATAGGCATAACACAAATTATAGCATCTAAGCACTCACACACACATACACTACACTACACTACATATCACTAAGCTATTCTCTGAGATTTAGCAGTTAGCTTCTCAAAGAAAGCTCATCAACCGTACTAAAGTTTGAAACTGATGACGCTAGATTTTGCTTGCAATAAATCAAGCATCTCCATTTACAGCGATCTTGGCACTCAACACAATCTTTACTGATATCCATCACATGTCTCGCATAAGATTTATTTGTACTTCCTACTCATTGACTTTTCCTCCTGCATAGATGCCTGAATGTAGTCCTCCTATGATTTCCTTGGCTTTCCTCTATCTCCCTTTCCTACCACTTGAGCCAAATAAAGTTTCTTAGCAAGCAACGACATATGAGTATTTATCTCTACTTTTTACACCTCTACAAAACATCTTCATACCTCACATGATCAGAACCTGTCTTGACAAGTGATGTACCTGTCGAGCACACAGGTTTCAGTGCCTTATATGTACAAGAGTAGGAACACAACTGCACTTTCCTATATAGCTATTTGAGACCTTTTCAGCAGCCCATCAGTCCTGTGAAATCTTCCTAAGGCAGTTATGCCTTTCAAAAATGAAATCACTCGCATACCAGTTTCATCCTCGTATCTATTTTCTCTGTCACACATTTTTCTTAAACATACAAATTCATTTACTTGGTCTGTCTCTGTTCAATTTTTTGTCCAAATCAGTCGTACTATTTAGACTGATTTTGCATTCGATACTATTAAATCCTCTCTCAAAAACCGTAACTTTTCTCTGTAACATGTAATCTGTTTCTCTGTCAAATATGCTTCCTAAATACACAAATTGATTCGCCTGGTCTATCTTTGATTGATCTAGATGAATGAATGTAGGATCATTTAGATTGGTCTTGCATTAAGTTCTAACCGTTTGTACTTTTTTTCTGTAACATAGAATATATTTCTCTGTCAAACATGCTTCTTAAATTTGCAAATTCATTCACTTGGTCTGTTTCTATAATATTGTGACTGATTTTACATTCAGTACTGAATTTCGTTGTTCAAAAATCATAACTTTTTTTTCTTATTTATCATACTCAATTTGAATTTCATATAGACAACTTTGTACCCCCAGTACAACATTCTGCAACTCACTTTTGTTCTGTGCCAACAGAACTGTGTTATATTAGCAGGCTACAATAGCTGCTCACATGGATATTACCAATAGGATATCCAGTATTGTCTATTTTGGCATCACACATGCATGCATCCATAAATAGAATAAACATTATATTACATTACACAGCCTTGTATGACTAATGCACCAATATAAAACTATTCGTATGTACTCTACTGCCAGAATACATAACCTTCACACTTACAGAAAAAAACCCACTATTATAAATATTCAAGACTTACCACAGAAGTATCATCATCATCATCATCATTGTCAACCATTATCAATCCACTGCTGGACGAAGGTCTCCCCAAGTTTCCTCCACAACGGTCTGTCTTGTGCCAGTCTCCTCCATGTCACTCCCGCATATTTACGAATTTCATCCACCCATCTCCCATGTGGTCTTTTTCTGGGTCTTTTCCTGTCCCTTGGAATCCAATCTAAAATTTCGGCTGTCCATCTATGGTCTGTCCTTCTGGCAGTATGTCCAGCCCATTGCCATTTCAGGGATTTAACTCTGAAGTATACTATTCACTGAAGTATACTATTCCACAGAAGTATACTATTCACTTAGTCATAAGTTTTCACTAAATATAAAACGGTAGCAAAACTTTTCCAAAAAGTACATACTTCTACATCATGATATTTAATGCTAAAATTTGGTTGAGTTGGTAACTGAATATTTTAACCATTGTTTTACATGGCTATAAGTCGATAGTTGCACAACTATTACCATTACTGTTTCACACCTGATCTTTATAAGGTGTTTCACACCTTACTGTTTCACACCTTATTTTATAATCTTTAAGTCGAGTGCGCTATGCTTCATTTGTTCTGCTATTATACACTCGTACATTTGTAAGGACTTAAAATATAAACATTACAACAGCTATTAATTGTCCTTAAAATGTTGCACTTACCTAATAATGCAGCAAAATGTCGAAGGTTATTGTTGGTTGATTTGTTCTTCAGATACCAACCGCTAAAGTCCTAGTTGACAAGTCCTTGAGGAGTTAGTTCGTTAAACTAAAAACATTCACCGGTTTATTTGAGAATATACAACCAGAGTCCAGATTATGAAAAAATGAAGGTGAACGAAATAGTAATACTATACTAGTAATCTGATTTATTGGCGTAAGAAATAAACATATAAGCGTTTCCAAGCTTCGCACATCAACCAGATGTCTTTTTCAAGGAAGTTAGACAGAAACTGCAACTTAAAAATAGAACGCTTAAACAATTTGAATGCGGGAACTTGACTTGACAGTAAATATATACGACGTTATATTCATTTAAAGATACGAAGTATCACGTTGGTTGCACGCGCGGTATCCTAGTAGAGAGAAGGCGTTACTTGAAGAACTGTTACCAAATTCGTGGCAACCCGAGTGAGACGCTATTATTGCAAGTATCGCTGTTTATAATGGTCTCCAAGGTTTTCCGAATGGTTGTACATTTAAGGGTAGAGTAGGTAGCTAATTTCTTTACATCATCCCACATAGGAGTAGCTCACTTGAATTTGACTTCTCTGGATAGTGCCGTGGCTACTTTACCGTATTTTGTGTCCCTTTTATGCTCGTTGACTCTGATTCCAAACGAACGCTTGGTCATTCCAATGTAGTATCGTTGAGAGCCGTCCGGATACAGTAGGGGAATCGCATAAACACATGCTTCTCAGGAGAGATGAGGTTTTTCACTATTCCTCCTTAACATAGTACACTGAAGAGCAATTGAATTAGAGATACCTGTCTCGTTGCGTGTAGCACAACCTTTCGCCCTGATGACGGCGGCGATTCCTCTCGGCATGGACTCGACAAGACACCGGAAGCGTTGGGAAGCCATACGGATCCACGACCCCTGAAAAAGCTCCCACAGTTCACGGAGATTTGATGGAGAGTGGGCAGAGCCGCGAACATCTCTCTCGATGGGATTGAGGTCATGTGACCTAGCTGGCCAAGAAAGCGAGGTCACGTCGGTGGAGTGTTCATCCAACCATTCGGATACAATTCGGGAGCAATGGAATGGTGCATTGTCTTGTTGCAGGATGAGGTCCCTAGTGGGATGTTGAAGACGCACAAACGGGAGCAAATGGTCGTCCAGGATATCCCGATAACGTTGACCTGTGAGGGACGATGCCACACGTACCAGGGTTCCCATTTCAGTCCACGTAAACAGTCGCCAGACGAAAATGCCACCCCCACCAGCTTAAAGAGTACCCTGCTGGCAAGAAGAATCCTTCGCTTCATGTGGTTTGCGCCGTACTTGTATTCTGCCATCCGCATGTACCAACGTGAATCTCGACTCATCAGTTCAGGCAACATTTTTCCACATGTCTACGGTCCAGTGGCGATGTCCCCGCGCCCATACTAATCTTTGCACCCCGTGAGGTGCGTTCAGCAGCGGTACCCTCGTGGGACAATGGCTTCTGTACCTCATAGGAAGGAGATGGTTCTGTAGGGTGTGGCTGCTTACACGTTTTTGTGCACCAGCGTTAAATTGCCGAGTGATTTCTTGCAATGTGGCCCGTCTGTCCGCTGTGACAATGCGAGCTAGCCGACGATGACCCAGTTCATCCACACACGGTTGTCCACGGCAGTTGGCCCTTTCAGGGATGGTTTTACCGGATTCGATGTACGCAAGGTGCACCCGTGACACAGTGGTTCGGAAGTTGACGGTCGCATTGTTGTGTATTTTATTATTATTTTACTTTCAGATAGGTTTACCTCAGATTTTTTTATGTACTAAACCTATACATTTTTATGCATTTTTAACGTTCCCTGCTTCGTTTCCAAGACTATAAATATGCGAAATTCCGGAACCCAACGATAGGCTCATTTCTTTTATTATTTTCTTCCAGATAGTTTCATCTCAGATTGATAAGGTAAATAGTTTTTTGCTTTACAAGAACCATTGCAATTTTTCTCACGTTCATTTTATGGATTTTAATATATTAATGAAAATGCCTCCTATCACGTTTCCACGAATTCACTAAATTTTTCTTAGAACCGTGGCCATAAATGATTTTGTTTGAAACCGAATTTGTGAATCACAAATTCGGTTTCAAACAAAAATCTTTTATGTACCCCTGTTTTACAAATCAAAGTTAAATATGATAAAATTAAATTGTTTCCAAAGTTCACAAGGTTTCTCTCCAACATAGTCACCTAAATAATCACGTGGTGAGTGCTAGCTAGTACAATATAATTGCTGCAGGAAATTTAAAGAGTGATGTTTAAGTTCTGAATGAAATAGTTATTTCTAGTTTCTTCTGCATTTATTATCAGGGAAAAGCTAGTTTGTCTAGCAGAATATCTACACGTAAAACATCCTTTCAAGGAGGAGTTAACGTTTAATGAATTAATTAAATGCGGAATAAAACAAATTATGGATTTCAAATTATTTATCATTCCTTACACTTTCTGACCATTATTTTTTAAAATCCAAATACATTTAAAGAGTGATGTTTTAAGTTCTGAATGAAACTGTTCATACCATCGCCGAAAGGAGTTGGCGCTGGGTGGAATTTTCCTAAATTTCGTTCGAAAGTGTCGTTGCGCTGTTGTCACACATTGGCTAGCATGAAATTCGAGGACACCAAACGCTTTCTCGCTGTTTGAAGCCATCTTACCGACTATAAGACAAGTACTGCCCTCTCGCGGCCGCTAGCGGAGACCAAAGTAAACTTTGAGCAATGCGTGTCTGGTAACATCCAAATCGAGCAGCATGTCGCTAATATTACTTCCACAAAAATTCGCGAAACCGCTCCAATCGTTTGCAAAACCGCTCCAATCCTTGAGTGCGCTAGAAAACAAATGAAGCTTTTTCTGTAGGTTCATAATGATCATTTCAGGCTTGTTTTGACGGAAGACTGCTTATCGTTTTTGGCTCATGGAAAGAACACTTATGGTCGTCTTTGCCTATCTCTACTTACAGATATATCTATACCATCTGTTGCTTTTATTAAATTTAAGTTCATTTAATATTCACACATAGAATTACATAATGAAAGCATGTTTGCTTCTGTTGGAAACTAGTGTTCGCTCTGCTTAGAACTGTGAATGGGACACAGTACCATTTGTAAGAACGGACACATTAACGATGTTAATTCATTTTAATGATGAACATTATGCGACTTTTTCCTAACGAAAGAGACATCGCAAGTTCTCAAAATGGCGACAGTAAGTTCGCAAATATGCTTTATTTTTATTTGTTTGAATTCGAGAATTATAACAAAGGACTTTAGGTTCGCATGCCTTCGAAGGGCGAGGCCTTTTTCGACGAACTGAGAGCATCGTCAAGGACACTGCGACTTTCACAGTACATTGCTCCTATCGACATGGCCGCCTACAAGTCTGAAAGGCAGACATACTCTTTTGTATCAATATAACAATGTGTATTGTATTGCTATATGGATGTACTCCAGCGGTAGGATTACTTTCTCAAAAGGAGGCACTCGCTAATGGATGGCCTGGGGAGAAGCGAGGACACGTAGGGTAAGATTAAAAGTACAGCAGCGAGAAAACCCAGCCAACGCTTACGGGTGTGGCCGTGAAGGGCGCCTAATATGACCCACGTGACCAGAGGAGCGAGCAACATGAACCGGTCAGCGTGAGGTCAAGGTCAGCGCCATCGTCCTTGAGGACAGGTGCAGAGCAAAGGGGAGGCGAGCAGGTCACTCGGAGAGGATCTGTTCGCCAGTCTGATTTTGATCAACGGAGGCAGCAGTCCTGCGATAGAAGGAAGCGCGACGCGTTTGCCTTTATTGTGTGGTGGTCACAGTGAGGTTCCAGGATAGAGAACTCCCGAAGTTCACGGGAAGTGAGCGAACACCTATCCTAGAAGAGTTAGGTTGCCGCTACAGCGGAATCAGCCCGAGTCAGGGATTCCGGTAGGTAGTTGATATTATACTACTGAAATACGGACTTAAGTACAGTCTACTGAAACATCGGTTAGAGAAGGATAGCTAGAAGACTATTCCTTAAGCGTCGACGAGATACAGGTCTACCTAGTGTCAAGGAGACTCTAAGTTAGGACTTCAACGCTGAGCGAGATTTCTTCAGAATTTGACCATCTTAGCTTGCGCGTTTCACGATCCTTGCCAGGTGCAATCCTAGTGAGGCCTAATGTTAAGGAGCGAGTAATCCGCCGCCATCAAAATTCTAATTGATGCTGAAATAAATGTTCGCATGTCTTTTACCTAGTTTCCTCTTGAAATTCTTATATGGAAAGGGGAATTATTAATCTGTATGATCAGCTGTTGTCACTCCGTCTTCCTGATTCACAGATTTACATATTAAAGTGGGGAAGGCTTCGTTTATTCGCTCGAACAGAGTGAGAGAGAGAGAGCGCGGGTGTTTCTAGGAAGCATAAACACCTCTCTGTTGTTGTGAGAGCGCATATAGCACGGACGCCTCAGATCCTTAAGTAGGAGGCGGAGTCACGTGACGGCGCGTTTGCTCTTACACCATTGTTCTTGGAAGAACTTCAGAAAACGGAAATGTGAAAGTGTCATCACAAAACTGCGAACCACTGCTTGGAATAGCACTAGATCGCAAGTACAATACCGCTTAATTTCCCACAGATGTAGTAAAAAAGCATTAGAAATGTATTAGTTTTGAAATATTGGCTGTTTTTTGAAAAGCAACAATCATCAAAAGGAGAAAAAAAGAACAAAATCAAACAAGGGTCGAGAAGAAAATGAAATAGCTTAAGACAATTATCACATCTGTCGAAAATCCCATATAATAAAATAATTTAGCGCACATTAAATGTAAAATAGCTGATGAAAGTGCACGCTTCTTTTAAAGAGGCTTACCCATGAATTCATAAAAGGCCATTCTGCATGTCCTTCCAAACCCCGAACAAAAAGGACCTTGAGTTTTGATCCTTGTAAGTGATCGTATCTTTTTATTCTTTATTTCCTGTACATTGAAACATATATTCCACCACTGATTTTTGGGAAATCAAATTGCGATCCGAAATTCGAGTCATTTCAAGTACCTTTATAAAGCATATTACTCCTGAGAAATTGCAAGTCCCTTTTTCCTCTGCTGGTATCCTTCTTTTAGTGCTATGAGGCTTAAGGGTATCTTCACCCTGCATGCGAAAAAGTCAGTTAATACAATGATTTGTTTTCTTAGTCTAGTAACTAACCATCCTAGACTCCACCTAATTGGTCAATCGTCGGTGAAACAGCGCCCTCTATCTACGCATTGTGCCTGCAGGCTGTAAAACAGTTCCATATAATCCTCCATTTCTTCTTAAAATAATCGAAGGAGACCTTCAGGTAATTCTCACAGCGGAATAAGGGGTTTGCATGTGTATACACTCAAACCCCTATTAAACGGACTGCGATTTAACGATTTTCGCGATTTTACGTACATTTTTATGGTCCCGACAGAATCACATTGAAATTAATGCTTGTCGTTCCCTGATTTAACGAACACATTTCCTCAATTTAACGAATATTTTTCATTTTTTAAATCACAAAACTATCATGAAAGAAATACGGGATTACGCCATATAATACAAATTTTGAAGATGACAATCCGTTTTTTGGCGTAAATGTGACAAGGATGGTAAGTCAGATAATATCCGAAAACTTGAAAATTTTCATCGTCCTGGAGCGGGACTCGAACCCGCGTCTCCCAGAAAACGCCTAGGTATGCTAACCACTACACCACCCAGAACGACCAAGTTTCAAGTTTCCGATCAATTTTCAAGTTTTCGGATATTATCTGACTTACCATCCTTGTCACATTTACGCCAAAAAACGGATTGTCATCTTCAAAATTTGTATTATATGGCGTAATCCGTATTTCTTTCATGATTTATCTGCTTCTCCGGGCAATCACGGGATAGGATTATTAACCTCCAGATTCGCTAAACATGAATGCCGTTGCTTCGACTAGCGAATCCTGTGATGGTTAAATTCAAATTGATCGGAAACTTGAAACTTGGTCGTTCTGGGTGGTGTAGTGGTTAGCATACCTAGGCGTTTTCTGGGAGACGCGGGTTCGAGTCCCGCTCCAGGACGATGAAAATTTTCAAGTTTTCGGATATTATCTGACTTACCATCCTTGTCACATTTACGCCAAAAAACGGATTGTCATCTTCACAAAACTATGTTAACCAGCATTTTCACTTTAAAAGTTAGCTCAAATGCAATCCCATGATGATGTTTCCGATGAACAGATTGGACTAAACACATCAGATTCTGATGAAGAAGATGAAGCAGAACTGAAAGTTATATGCTTTAGTGATGCTTCTAACAGTATCGAATGTGCTAAAAAGTACTTGATGCCCTTTGATATTAATGATGATGCTTTTCATGCACTTCATAAAATAGAAGCTGAAATTCATAAAGCTAAACGTTTAGAAAAAAATTCTCTAAAGCATTTCTTTTCTGCAATGTAAAAAGGTAATCAACGCATATTCTGTTTTTACAAGTAAATTAGTAGCAACTGATGTTCTGCTTCATGCAGTTTAAGATATTGAAATCATTATTTAAGAAGCAAAATGCTTGAGAAAAAAATCCACTGTCGTATTTTTCTCGCAATTTTAAAGTACACTTAAATTTTGATGCTACATATCGAAGTCTAATATCTACGAATTATGAATTTAATATACAAAGTAAATTGTAACATTTTTGATAATACATTCGTTATTAAAAGTACTATACATAATTTAAATGTCACTGAAAGAAAGAGAACTTAGCTGCTTACATATTTTATTATGAATTGAATGTTTCATTCGAAAAGCTTCCTCGATTTAGCGAATTCCGCGATTTTACGTAAAAGACCCCTTGAAGTTCGTTAAATCGAGGTTTGACTGTATATAGTTTTCTATTCTTGTGTTGTGCTTCTTGTTTCTATTTTTGTAATGAAACTCAAATGAACTGATATTTCATAAGTAAACAGCATTTGCATAGTCTTTACTGAAGTGAGAAAACAATTTTTCATAATATAGACATTTCTCAAACCAAAACGACGTTTTTTTCGGGTAATCCGAAAAGAAATCTAAATAGCCACAGAGAAAAGTACCTTTTTCAAAAAGATTTGAAATCCTCCCCCCCCCCCAATTCTTTTTTCATAATGAACGCTGTCCCTTCACATAGTAATACGAAATTATATATTCGTTTAAAATTTCAGATACGTATTGAAACTTTATCATGGTGAGGGATGTTTCCAAATTTTATGATTACATTTCTGAAAATACTCACAGGGTTAAGTAAATGTATGAGGCTGTTTGCAAAGGAGTTACAAAAATGTAAATTCACCCATACAGAGGGTTTACACTTCAACATTTGGTTGAACTACGTAATTCTTTTCGTTCATATTTTCACGGTGCACAAATAGCAAAAATATATAAAAAGAAAAATGTGATAATTTTCTCGATTCAACTTAGACATACAATATACTGGGACACAACTCTTTACTTTTTCTAAAAAAATTAAACAAAACAACAAGTGTTTCTTTTGAAGATGACAATCCGATTTTTGGCGTAAATGTGACAAGGATGGTAAGTCAGATAATATCCGAAAACTTGAAAATTTTCATCGTCCTGGAGCGGGACTCGAACCCGCGTCTCCCAGAAAACGCCTAGGTATGCTAACCACTACACCACCCAGAACGACCAAGTTTCAAGTTTCCGATCAATTTTCAAGTTTTCGGATATTATCTGACTTACCATCCTTGTCACATTTACGCCAAAAAACGGATTGTCATCTTCAAAATTTGTATTATATGGCGTAATCCCGTATTTCTTTCATGATTTATCTGCTTCTCCGGGCAATCACGGGATAGGATTATTAACCTCCAGATTCGCTAAACATGAATGCCGTTGCTTCGACTAGCGAATCCTGTGATGGTTAAATTCAAATTGATCGGAAACTTGAAACTTGGTCGTTCTGGGTGGTGTAGTGGTTAGCATACCTAGGCGTTTTCTGGGAGACGCGGGTTCGAGTCCCGCTCCAGGACGATGAAAATTTTCAAGTTTTCGGATATTATCTGACTTACCATCCTTGTCACATTTACGCCAAAAAACGGATTGTCATCTTCACAAAACTATGTTAACCAGCATTTTCACTTTAAAAGTTAGCTCAAATGCAATCCCATGATGATGTTTCCGATGAACAGATTGGACTAAACACATCAGATTCTGATGAAGAAGATGAAGCAGAACTGAAAGTTATATGCTTTAGTGATGCTTCTAACAGTATCGAATGTGCTAAAAAGTACTTGATGCCCTTTGATATTAATGATGATGCTTTTCATGCACTTCATAAAATAGAAGCTGAAATTCATAAAGCTAAACGTTTAGAAAAAAATTCTCTAAAGCATTTCTTTTCTGCAATGTAAAAAGGTAATCAACGCATATTCTGTTTTTACAAGTAAATTAGTAGCAACTGATGTTCTGCTTCATGCAGTTTAAGATATTGAAATCATTATTTAAGAAGCAAAATGCTTGAGAAAAAAATCCACTGTCGTATTTTTCTCGCAATTTTAAAGTACACTTAAATTTTGATGCTACATATCGAAGTCTAATATCTACGAATTATGAATTTAATATACAAAGTAAATTGTAACATTTTTGATAATACATTCGTTATTAAAAGTACTATACATAATTTAAATGTCACTGAAAGAAAGAGAACTTAGCTGCTTACATATTTTATTATGAATTGAATGTTTCATTCGAAAAGCTTCCTCGATTTAGCGAATTCCGCGATTTTACGTAAAAGACCCCTTGAAGTTCGTTAAATCGAGGTTTGACTGTATATAGTTTTCTATTCTTGTGTTGTGCTTCTTGTTTCTATTTTTGTAATGAAACTCAAATGAACTGATATTTCATAAGTAAACAGCATTTGCATAGTCTTTACTGAAGTGAGAAAACAATTTTTCATAATATAGACATTTCTCAAACCAAAACGACGTTTTTTTCGGGTAATCCGAAAAGAAATCTAAATAGCCACAGAGAAAAGTACCTTTTTCAAAAAGATTTGAAATCCTCCCCCCCCCCCAATTCTTTTTTTCATAATGAACGCTGTCCCTTCACATAGTAATACGAAATTATATATTCGTTTAAAATTTCAGATACGTATTGAAACTTTATCATGGTGAGGGATGTTTCCAAATTTTATGATTACATTTCTGAAAATACTCACAGGGTTAAGTAAATGTATGAGGCTGTTTGTTTGCAAAGGAGTTACAAAAATGTAAATTCACCCATACAGAGGGTTTACACTTCAACATTTGGTTGAACTACGTAATTCTTTTCGTTCATATTTTCACGGTGCACAAATAGCAAAAATATATAAAAAGAAAAATGTGATAATTTTCTCGATTCAACTTAGACATACAATATACTGGGACACAACTCTTTACTTTTTCTAAAAAAATTAAACAAAACAACAAGTGTTTCTTTTGAAGATGACAATCCGATTTTTGGCGTAAATGTGACAAGGATGGTAAGTCAGATAATATGCGAAAACTTGAAAATTTTCATCGTCCTGGAGCGGGACTCGAACCCGCGTCTCCCAGAAAACGCCTAGGTATGCTAACCACTACACCACCCAGAACGACCAAGTTTCAAGTTTCCGATCAATTTGAATTTAACCATCACAGGATTCGCTAGTCGAAGCAACCGGCATTCATGTTTAGCGAATCTGGAGGTTAACAATCCTATCCCGTGATTGCCCGGAGAAGCAGATAAATCATGAAAGAAATACGGGATTACGCCATATAATACAAATTTTGAAGATGACAATCCGATTTTTGGCGTAAATGTGACAAGGATGGTAAGTCAGATAATATGCGAAAACTTGAAAATTTTCATCGTCCTGGAGCGGGACTCGAACCCGCGTCTCCCAGAAAACGCCTAGGTATGCTAACCACTACACCACCCAGAACGACCAAGTTTCAAGTTTCCGATCAATTTGAATTTAACCATCACAGGATTCGCTAGTCGAAGCAACCGGCATTCATGTTTAGCGAATCTGGAGGTTAACAATCCTATCCCGTGATTGCCCGGAGAAGCAGATAAATCATGAAAGAAATACGGGATTACGCCATATAATACAAATTTTGAAGATGACAATCCGATTTTTGGCGTAAATGTGACAAGGATGGTAAGTCAGATAATATGCGAAAACTTGAAAATTTTCATCGTCCTGGAGCGGGACTCGAACCCGCGTCTCCCAGAAAACGCCTAGGTATGCTAACCACTACACCACCCAGAACGACCAAGTTTCAAGTTTCCGATCAATTTGAATTTAACCATCACAGGATTCGCTAGTCGAAGCAACCGGCATTCATGTTTAGCGAATCTGGAGGTTAACAATCCTATCCCGTGATTGCCCGGAGAAGCAGATAAATCATGAAAGAAATACGGGATTACGCCATATAATACAAATTTTGAAGATGACAATCCGATTTTTGGCGTAAATGTGACAAGGATGGTAAGTCAGATAATATGCGAAAACTTGAAAATTTTCATCGTCCTGGAGCGGGACTCGAACCCGCGTCTCCCAGAAAACGCCTAGGTATGCTAACCACTACACCACCCAGAACGACCAAGTTTCAAGTTTCCGATCAATTTGAATTTAACCATCACAGGATTCGCTAGTCGAAGCAACCGGCATTCATGTTTAGCGAATCTGGAGGTTAACAATCCTATCCCGTGATTGCCCTGAGAAGCAGATAAATCATGAAAGAAATACGGGATTACGCCATATAATACAAATTTTGAAGATGACAATCCGATTTTTGGCGTAAATGTGACAAGGATGGTAAGTCAGATAATATGCGAAAACTTGAAAATTTTCATCGTCCTGGAGCGGGACTCGAACCCGCTCCAGGACGATGAAAATTTTCAAGTTTTCGAAAAAAAAAATTTTTCAAGTTTTCGCATATTATCTGACTTACCATCCTTGTCACATTTACGCCAAAAATCGGATTGTCATCTTCAAAATTTGTATTATATGGCGTAATCCCGTATTTCTTTCATGATTTATCTGCTTCTCCAGGCAATCACGGGATAGGATTGTTAACCTCCAGATTCGCTAAACATGAATGCCGGTTGCTTCGACTAGCGAAATCTGTGATGGTTAAATTCAAATTGATCGGAAACTTGAAACTTGGTCGTTCTGGGTGGCGTAGTGGTTAGCATACCTAGGCGTTTTCTGGGAGACGCGGGTTCGAGTCTCGCTCCAGGACGATGAAAATTTTCAAGTTTTCGCATATTATCTGACTTACCATCCTTGTCACATTTACGCCAAAAATCGGATTGTCATCTTCAAAATTTGTATTATATGGCGTAATCCCGTATTTCTTTCAAGTGTTTCTTTTTTTAAACAACTTATACATCGAAAATATTTTGGAAGCACCCCTTCCTTAAGATCATACGAACAGAGAATATAATGCGAAAGAGTGCTTCGTTCAAGACAATATAGACACAGTAAATACTTTTTTTAAAGCTCCTTACTTGAGGAAATTTATGCAAAAATCTCTGTAATAGAGTACTTAAAGGTTCTTTTAAACTGAAGAACATTGTGAATAGCTTTTGGATAAGTGCAATTTAAAAAGAAAATGCTATTGAACAGATCTTTGACAATTTAAAGTCAGAACAAAATAACATAATTCTTTACTCAACATACTTTTTAACATGGAGAATCATTTTGCAGAGATCGTGAAAACAATTCATATAAACGTTTCTTGGGCAAGCGCAATGCCCAAAACTACTTTTGCAAAGATATTGTAACAGTACAGCTGTTAGCTTAAAAGATTGAACATACATGGGCCTTGTTTAAGACAATTCACATTTAGAAATTACTTCAGTAGAGTTCAGAGCTTAGCACTCTGAGCTCAGATTTCACATATAGAACTCTTATGTTTGCAAAAAATATTTTAATGGAAGTATTTCACTAAGACAACTGACATTTGAATAACAATATGGATATCTCTTTATTCAATTTTAACATGGTTAACAATTTGATACAGCCCTCTGAAAAAAATTTCAAAATAAAAAAATAAAATTCAAAATAAAAATTCTTATCTTGAAAAATAATGTATGTATATTCAGAGCTCTTTGATGAAGATATTTGATACACGAAATAGTCTTAGGCAGAGCGCATTGCTTTAAATTAATGAATCATACATTAAAATGTACATTAGTAGAGCTATTGTACATTAAGAAAATTTGAACATAGTGAACAATTTCCAATAATTATTTGAATAAGACATACTTAGGAAAATTTTTGAAGAGTTCTTTGCTAAAATAAAAACTCAGTGAAACATTTTTAAAATAATTGTTTTTGGCGAAAGCTCTGTTATATATTAATTAAAATAATTTCGCAGAGTTCTTCTGTGAAGTTCTGAGATCAAGAGAATTCTCATCAGCATGCAATATTTTAACTGAGCTACTTTATTAAAAAACGACTTGCATAGGAGAGACAATTTTGGAAAAGCTCACTGAGGAAACTTAGAGATGATTAACAATTTAGAATAGCTGTTTGTGGCAACTTAAACAAGGTTAATAATTTTGAATAGCTTTTGTGGCAACTTAAAAAAGGTTAACAATTTGGAATAGCCTTTGTGGCAACTTAAAAAAGGTTAATAATTTAGAATAGCTGTTTGTGGCAACTTAAACAAAGTTAATAATTTGGAATTGCTTTTGGGGAAAATTAAAAAAGGTTAACAATTTGGAATAGCCTTCGTAGCTACTTAAAAAAGGTTAACAATTTGGAATAGCCTTTGTGGCTACTTAAAAAAGGTTAACCATTTGGAATAGCCTTTGTGGCTACTTAAAAAAGGTTAACAATTTGGAATAGCCTTCGTAGCTACTTAAAAAAGGTTAACAATTTGGAATAGCCTTTGTGGCTACTTAAAATAGGTTAATAATTTAGAATAGCTGTTTGTGGCAACTTAAACAAAGTTAATAATTTGGAATTGCTTTTGTGGCAACTTAAAAAAGGTTAACAATTTGGAATAGCCTTCGTAGCTACTTAAAAAAGGTTAACAATTTGGAATAGCCTTTGTGGCAACTTAAAAAAGGTTAACAATTTGGAATAGCCTTTGTGGCTACTTAAAATAGGTTAATAATTTAGAATAGCTGTTTGTGGCAACTTAAACAAAGTTAATAATTTGGAATTGCTTTTGTGGCAACTTAAAAAAGGTTAACAATTTGGAATAGCCTTCGTAGCTACTTAAAAAAAGTTTAACAATTTGGAATAGCCTTTGTGGCAACTTAAAAAGGTTAACAATTTGGAATAGCCTTCGTGGCTACTTAAAATAGGTTAATAATTTGGAATAGCCTTTTGTGGCAACTTAAACAAAGTTAATAATTTGGAATAGCTTTCGTAGCTACTTAAAAAAGGTTAATAATTTGGAATAGCTGTTTGTAGCTACTTAAACAAAGTAAATAATTTGGAATAGCCTTTTGTGGCAACTTAAAAAAGGTTAACAATTTGGAATAGCCTTCGTAGCTACTTAAAAAAGTTTAACAATTTGGAATAGCCTTTGTGGCAACTTAAAAAAGGTTAACAATTTGGAATAGCCTTTGTGGCTACTTAAAATAGGTTAATAATTTAGAATAGCTGTTTGTGGCAACTTAAACAAAGTTAATAATTTGGAATTGCTTTTGTGGCAACTTAAAAAAGGTTAACAATTTGGAATAGCCTTCGTAGCTACTTAAAAAAGGTTAACAATTTGGAATAGCCTTTGTGGCAACTTAAAAAAGGTTAACAATTTGGAATAGCCTTTGTGGCTACTTAAAATAGGTTAATAATTTAGAATAGCTGTTTGTGGCAACTTAAACAAAGTTAATAATTTGGAATTGCTTTTGTGGCAACTTAAAAAAGGTTAACAATTTGGAATAGCCTTCGTAGCTACTTAAAAAAGGTTAACAATTTGGAATAGCCTTTGTGGCAACTTAAAAAAGGTTAACAATTTGGAATAGCCTTTGTGGCTACTTAAAATAGGTTAATAAATTAGAATAGCTGTTTGTGGCAACTTAAACAAAGTTAATAATTTGGAATTGCTTTTGGGGCAACTTAAAAAAGGTTAACAATTTGGAATAGCGTTCGTAGCTACATAAAAAAGGTTAACAATTTGGAATAGCCTTTGTGGCAACTTAAAAAAGTTAACAATTTGGAATAGCCTTTGTGGCTACTTAAAATAGGTTAATAATTTAGAATAGCTGTTTGTGGCAACTTAAACAAAGTTAATAATTTGGAATTGCTTTTGTGGCAACTTAAAAAAGGTTAACAATTTGGAATAGCCTTTGTGGCTACTTAAAATAGGTTAATAATTTAGAATAGCTGTTTGTGGCAACTTAAACAAAGTTAAGAATTTGGAATTGCTTTTGTGGCAACTTAAAGAAGGTTAACAATTTGGAATAGCCTTCGTAGCTACTTAAAAAAGGTTAACAATTTGGAATAGCCTTTGTGGCAACTTAAAAAAGGTCAACAATTTGGAATAGCCTTTGTGGCTACTTAAAATAGGTTAATAATTTAGAATAGCTGTTTGTGGCAACGTAAACAAAGTTAATAATTTGGAATTGCTTTTGTGGCAACTTAAAAAAGGTTAACGATTTGGAATAGCCTTCGTAGCTACTTAAAAAAGGTTAACAATTTGGAATAGCCTTTGTGGCAACTTAAAAAAGGTTAACAATTTGGAATAGCCTTTGTGGCTACTTAAAATAGGTTAATAATTTAGAATAGCTATTTGTGGCAACGTAAACAAAGTTAATAATTTGGAATTTCTTTTGTGGCAACTTAAAAAAGGTTAACAATTTGGAATAGCCTTCGTAGCTACTTAAAAAAGGTTAACAATTTAGAATAGCTGTTTGTGGCAACTTAAACAAAGTTAATAATTTGGAATTGCTTTTGTGGCAACTTAAAAAAGGTTAACAATTTGGAATAGCCTTCGTAGCTATTTAAAAAAGTTTAACAATTTGGAATAACCTTTGTGGCTACTTAAAAAAGGTTAACATTTGGATTAGCCTTTGTGGCAACTTAAAAAGGTTAACAATTTGGGATAGCCTTTGTGGCAACTTAAAAAAGGTTTTAAAGAAGGTTAACAATTCGGAATAGCTCTAAGCGTAAGATAATTAGAAACATATTTTAAGACAAAAGACAGTTTAAACAGAAATCACTTTGATTGATTTTCATGTTTGCGGCTTTTTTATCATGGAAGCCAGTGGGGCAGAATTTTCTTTTAAGAGAAGTTATACACAGAAAAAACTCTTGGCCAGAGCTCTTTGTTTAAAATATAATTCATTCACAAATATTATTTCCGCAGAGCCCTTGGATAAAGACAATTTTTTTTATTACATAGTATTTTAATAGTCATTGGATTAAGACAATTTAAACATAGGTGACAATTTGGAAAAGTTCTTTGTGGCAATTTTAAATATGGTTACCAATTTTTAATACCTCTTTGAAAAAGGCATAAATAAAAAGTATAAATATAAGTTTATAAAAGAAAATAAAGGCTTGTGCATCATGGACAATAATTTTGCAAATATCTTTTGTTGCAAATAATTCATATACAAAAGGATCTAATTCAGAGAGCACTTTGCCTCGGTTTTTTACACGTAGTAGTTATGTTAGTACAACTTTTAATTTAGATTAACGCATTTTCATCATAGATAAAAATTTGGAATAGATCTTTAAGACAGTTTTAGCATGGATAACAATCTAAAAAATACGTCTTTGATTACTATCACTTATTAAAAAAATGAAGATCTCTGTACTGGAGACAATTTAAATGGAAAAGACATTTTGACTAAATTGTTTATTGAAGAAACTTTGTCTAAGAAAATAATTTTGCAGAGCTCCTTTGGTTAAGGAAATTTATACGCGCAAAGAACTTAGGCAGAGTGCTTTGCGTACTGTAATTAACGCATAGAAATAGCATTTCTGTTACATTAAGCGCTTCGCTTATAGTTTGTTCATGCATAGAACTTACAATGGTCGAGCCCTTCTCTTAAAGAAATTCATTCACAGAAAAATATTATAGGCAGAGCACTTTGCGCACTGGAATTTACGCATAAAAATAGCATTTGTTGAGCTCTTAGATTAAGCGTTTGGCTTATAGTTAGTTCATACATATAACTTACAATGATAGAGCCCTTCTCTTAAGGAAATTCATTCAAAGAAAAATATTATAGGCAGAGCACTTTGCGCACTATAATTTACACATAAAAATAGCATTTGTTGAGCTACTAGATTAAGAGCTTCGCTTATAGTTTGTTCAAACACAGAACTTACAATGGTAGAGCCCTTCTCTTAAAGAAATTCATTCAAAGAAAAATATTATAGGCAGAGCACTCTGCGCACTGTAATTTACACATAAAAATAGCATTTGTTGAGCTCTTATATTAAGCGCTTCGCTTATAGTTTGTTCATGCATAGGACTTACCATGGTAGAGCCCTTCTCAAGGAAATTCATTCACAGAAAAATATTATAGGCAGAGCACTTTGCGCACTGTAATTTACACATAAAGATAGCATTTGTTGAGCTCTTTGATTAAGAGCTTCGCTTATAGTTTGTTCATACATAGAACTTGCAATGGTAGAGCCCTTCTCTTAAGGAAATTAATTCAAAGAAAAATATTATAAGCAGAGCACTTTGCATACTGTAATTTACATATAAAAATATCATTTGTTGAGCTATTAGATTAAGAGCTTCGCTTATAGTTTGTTCATGCATAGAATTTACAATGGTAGAGCCCTTCTCGTAAAGAAATTCATTCACAGAAAAATATTATAGGCACAGCAGTTTGCGCACCGTAATTTACACATAAAAATAGCATTTGTTGAGCTCTTAGATTAAGCGTTAGGCTCATAGTTTGTTCATACATAGAACTTACAATGGTAGAGACCTTCTCTTAAGGAAATTAAATCAAAGAAAAATATTATAGGCAGAGCACTTTGCGCACTGTAATTTACACATAAAAATATCATTTGTTGAGCTATTAGGTTAAGTGCTTCGCTTATAGTTTGTTCATGCATAGAACTTACAATGGTAGATAGAGCCCTTCTCTTTAAAGAAATTCATTCACAGAAAAATATTATGAAGTAGATCTATCAAAATACTATGTGGGAACTATAAAGTTTAAGGAACTTTATAGTTACTTAAACGTAAAGAACATTTTAACTGATTTTTCTTTGTTTGAGGTTCTTTATCGTTGAAAATAATTCCGCATAGCTTTTTGGTAAAGAAATTTAAACAAAATATTTAGGCAGAGCACATTTCTTATCAGAATTTATAGACATTTCTTTTACGAAACTGAAATTAAGATAACTTAGGTTTGCACATATTAATTTAACAGAGCTACTTCGTTAAAAAATATTACGCATAGGTATCAATTCGGAAAGGCTTCTTAAGGCAATTCAGACATTATTAAAAATTTGGAGCAGCTCTGTAAGGCAATCTAGACATTAGAAAAATTTGAAATAACTTTTTGGGGCAATTTAAACATGGTTAAGAATTTAGAATAGTTCATTGCTAAAGTCACTTTTAAAAAAACTAAGATATTTTTGTTTAAGATATATATATTATTTTTAATTATGAACTTTTTGTTAAAAGACAATTAAAACGCAGAAACAATTTTGATAGAATTCTTTGTTTAAGACTCTTTTATATTTGAAAATAATTTTTCACAACTTTATTGGTTAAAACATTTATACACAGAAAATATTTAAGACAGAGCGCTTTTCTTATCACGATTCATACGTAGAAATCATACTGGTAGAGTTCTGTGAGATTTAACAAACACTTGGATAAAAATTTGAAATAGTACTTTGATGAAGACAAATTAAAAGAGAAATACTTTGCTATGGAAAAGAATTTTCCAGAGCTTTTTGTCAAAGATAATTCATACACAGAAGGTCTTAAGGAAGAGCGCTTTGCTCAAAGTCATTTATACATGAGAACTGTCCAGATTAAGAAAATTTACATATGGAAAATTTTGGAATACTTCTTTAAGGTAATTTTAACATGATTAAAAATTTGAATAACTCTTTGTTTGAGATAAATTTTGAAAAAGTAAAAAAATCTTTGCAAGAGACAATTTAAACATAACTAAAATTTTGGTAGAAATCTTTATTAATGGACATTTTATCACGGAAAAATATTTTCCAGAGTTCTTTGGTTAAGTAAATCTGTATACACAAAGTACTTCGGCAGAGAGCTTTACTTAATACAATTTATACAGAGAAGTTGCTTTTGTAAAGCTGTTAGATTAAGAGAATATATATTTACGCATGTTGCAAAGGATCTATTCCATCCTTAGAACAGCTTACATATGAATAACAATTTGGAATAGCACTTTAAGGCAATTGAAACATTATTGAAATTTGGAATAGCTGTATGATGAAGACAATTTAAAAAAAAGACACTTTTATTACGAAAAATAATTTTACTGAGCCTTTTGTTGGAGATGTTTTATACACAGCATATCCTTAGAACACTATGTTTAAAGTTCACTTCATGTGGAAATTACATTAATATAGCTTTTAGAATAATGTAATTTACACATGGATATAACAATTTGGAATAAGGTTTTAAGGAAAGTTTAAAGATACAGAAGGAAATTATGGAGAGGACTTCGCACAGAACAATTTTTACAGACAAAATTGCTTTTGTTTAGCTGTTAGATAAAGCGCTTCGATTTAAAGTTATTTCCATATAGAAATTACATTGATCTTTCAGAGTGAAACAATTTGCATACTGATAACAATATGGAATAACTCTTTGACGAGACATTTTTGAATTATTGTGAACAACTCTTTGCTAAAGCAATTAAAACGTACAAAACGTTTTAACAGAAGCTTTTTGTTACGGCTCTTTAATCACCGAGAATAACTTCCCAGAGCCTTTTACATGCAAAATACTTAGGCACGCGCTTTGCTTATTAAATTGTATACACAAATACTTCATTTGAAGCTCTGAGATCAAGAGAATTTGTATATTTGCACATAATATTTTAATAGTTCTACTTCATTAAAACTTCCGCATGGCAAAAAATTTGGAATTGCTTTAACGCAATTTAGACATTATTAGAAATTTAGACTAGCTTCTTTAGGTTATTTTAAACATGGTGAAAAATTTGGAATATACCTTTGATTAAGATATGTTTTGGAAAATTAAGAACTTTTTGCTTCAGATAATTTTTAAAAAATTAGGAACTCTTGGTCTAAGATAATTTTTGAAAGATTAAGAGCTCTTTTCTAAAGAGATTTAAAACGTAGATATGATTTTGACAGAATTCCTTGTTTAAAGGCTATTTATCATTGAAAATAATGTCACAGGTCTTTTTCTTTTTTTTTTTTTTTGGCAAAAAAATTCTTTCAGAGGAAATGATACTTGAACGCTTTTCTTATCACGTATTTCATATGCATAAAATTTATACACAGGAAATACTTTAAAAACAAAAGACGTTTTTAGTATCAGTATTCATACATAGAAATTGTTTTGATACAGCGCTTAGATTACAGTTTACACGTCAATACCAATTTCGAAAAGCTATTTAAGACAACTTTATCATAGATAACAATTTCAAATAGCTCTTTGCTTAGGACAATTATTAAAAATCAAAGAGCGCTTATTAGAGACAATTTAAGCGCAGAAAAAATTTGGTGGAATTCTTTATTGAAGAAATTTTTGTCACAGTAAATAATTTTACAGAGCTTTTTAAAATGCAGGAAAATTTATACACAGAAAGAACTCTGGCAAAGCGCTTTGTTCGCAATAATTTACACATAGGAACAACATTTACAGAGCTCTTCGATTAAGCGATTCGCTTAAAGTTGTTCATACATAGAACTTACAATGATAGAGCTCTTTGGTTAAGACAATTTACACTTGAGTAACAATGTGAAACAATGTGGAACCGCACTTTAAGGCGATTTAAACATTGTTAATAATTTGGAAAAGCGTTTTGAATAACACTAACTCTTTGCTAAAAAACAATTTAAAGGTAAAAACTATTTTGGCAGAAACATTTTGTTTAAAAGCTCTTTTAAAAATTAAAATTAATTTTGCAGAACCTTTTGTTTAAAAAATTCAAACTCACAAAACACTCAGAGTCTTGTCAAAATTTAGACAGAGAAATTGCTTTTGGGAATCTCTGAGATTAAAAAATTTTACATTTGCACATGGCATTTTAAAAGAGATACTTCACTAAAAATATGTATACATGGGAAACAGTTTGGAACAGCTCCTTATGGCAAATGCTTCAGAAGATTTTCTTAAACAATTAAAAGTTCTTTCCTAAAAAAAATACAATTTAAATTTACATTTTTTTTGCTAGCCTTCTTTGTTTAAGGCTCTTGTATCATTGAAAATAAATTTATGCAGCTTTTTTTTAATTGTTAAGGAGATTTATATACAGAAAATGCTTAGACAAAGCGCTTTTCTTATCAAGATTTACATACTGAAGTCATATTGGTAGAATTCTCAGAGACTTAGACAACTTATACATGGGTAACGCAATTTGTAGTACATCGTACAGGCAATTTAAACATGGTTATCAATTAAAAATGCTTGTTTCATGAAAACAATTTAAAAAGAAAACGACACTTTTGTCATGAACAATTATTTTAGATAGCACTTTGTTGAAGACATTTCATACACGAAAAATTCTTAGGCAGAGCGGTTTGCTTAGTTATTTAATCATAGAAATTACATTGTAAGAGCTCTTAGTTTAACACAATTCACATGTGGATAACAATTCATAATAGCATCGTAAGGAAAGTTTAACAAAGCCAACAATTTCGAATAGCTCCTTGATAAGATAATTAAATAACACAGGAGAGTGTCTTGATGGAGACAGTATAAACACAGCAATTTAGAATATCGTCTTAAGGAAAGTTTTATATAGTTATCAATCTTGAATAGCTCTTTGATAAGACAAATAACATTAAAGAGCGTTTCGATGGAGAAAGTATTAACCATAAGAATGACTTCCGTAAAACTTTTATTTGAGGCTCAATTAGCATTAAAAATAATCTATAGAGCTCTTTGAATAAAACAAATGTGTTCCCAAAAAGAACCTAAGTACAGCGCTTTGCTTAACTGAGTTTTTGCAGACAAATAAATTTTGTAGATCTCTAGCACTACGCTTAGTTATATGGTATCTCAGACTAAGACGTTTACGTATGGATAATAACGTGGAATATACATATAAGCTCTTTGAGTGAGACATTTATGAAAACTTGCGAAGAGCAATTATAACATAGAAAGCATCTTGACAAAATCCTTAAGGCACTTTAATCATTTGCAACTCCGTAGAGCCTTTTACATACAAAATGTATGAGAGTGCACTTTGCTCATCAGAAAGCATGCATAGAAATTTCTTTTCTGAAGCTCTGATATCAAGAAACTTAATACTTATTCATTATATTTTCGTACAGCTACTTCATTAAAACAACTTACACATGTCAAACAATTTGGAATAGCTCTTAAAGCAATATAGACATTAAAAATTCTAAGCAGATTCTTGTGGTAATTTTAAACATGGTTGGAAATTTTTGAAAGCCCTTTGTTCAGATATTTTGTAAAAAAAAATGAGCTGTTTAAGATAATTTTTGAAAAATTAAGAGCTATTTGCTGAAGACAATTAAAACGCATAAATAATTTTGATTAAAATTATTTTCAATGATTCTTTTATCGCAGAAAATAATTTTGCAGAGCTTTTATTAAGCAAATTGGTGCACAGGAAATACTCTGAGCGCTTTTCTTATCACTCTTTATACACAGATATTGCATTGGTAGAGATCTTATTTTAACACAATTTAAAGGATAACAATTTCTAAAATCCCTTTCAGGCGATTTTAACAAAGGCAACGATTTGGAATAGATTTTTGCTTAAGATAACTTTAAAAAAATAAAGAACGCTTTGTAGGAGACAATGCAATAGAATTTTTTTTTAATAGAATTCTTCACTTGTTGAAAGAACTTGTATCGCGGAAACTATTTTTCTAGAGCTCTTTGCTTAAGAAAAGTTGTACACAGCAAACTTTAAAGTTGTACTTAGGCAGCAGCTTTCCTTCATAATTTTTATATAGAAATTGCTTTTGTGAAGTTCTTAGACTAAAATAATATATATTTTTACACATATTTTGAAGAAGCTATTCCATTATGCTAGTTTACATATCAGAAACAGCGTAGAATAGCTCTTTGAGGCAATTTAATGATTGCGGAATAGCACTCGGATAAAGACAACTCAAAAAGATGCAAATTCCTCATGAAAAATTATTTTACACAGTACTTTGTTGAAAACATACAGAATTTTCTCAGGCAGAACGCTTTGCTTTTTAAGTTCATTTCCCATAGAAATTGCATTGGTAAAAGCTCTTGGATGAACAAGATTTACACATGAATAACAATTTGGAATAGCGTTTTATGGAATTTTACTAGGGTTAACAATTTTGAATAGATCTTTGATTAGACATTTCAAAAAAAATTGAAGAAATGTTTGCTACAGACAACTTAAAAGTAGAAATCACATTGTGGAAATTCTTTGTTGAAGGCTCACTTATCGTTGAACATAATTTGTAGAACTATTTTTTGTTAAAGAAAGTTTGTACACGGAAAGAACTTCTATAGGCAGAGCGTTTTGCTGAAACACAACTTACCCTGCTTGAAAATAATTTTGTATATCTTTTTGCTTAAGAAAATTTAAGCACACAAAATACTTAATGCGTTCGCTTTGTTATCAAAATTGATACATGTGAAATACTGAGATTAAGATAATATACACTGGCGGAAAGTAAAAAAAGAACACCAAGAAGGAGACATCTGATACCAACGAAATTTATACAGCATAATAACGGAATACAGAGGATAACGTGATCAAAACATTATGGCAAAATATAGTTGTATTTGCTGGTAAACTGAAAAACAACATTTCCATGTAACATGGTTAGTACGAGGTGGAACCGCCATGAACTGCGTCACACTGTGCAATTCTCGCATGGAGTCTGTCGTACAGATGTTGGATGTAAGTTTGGGGTATTGAGTTCCAAACATCCTCAACCTGGACGCGTAAATCGGGGATGGTCGTGGCTGGCCGTAGAGACCGGATAAGTCGTTGTCCCATAAAATCCCACACGTGCTCAATGGGGGACAAATCCGGTGAACGTGCAAGCCATGGAAGTTGTCTCACACCCTGAAGTGCATGTTGCGTTGCACGTGCCGTGTGTGGGCGTGTGTTATCTTGCTGGAAAACACCACGATGGACCGACCTTACAAATGGCACATCAACGGGCTGAATGATGTTGTTGATGTAGGTGGTGCTGTTTAACGTACCCGGTACAAACACTAGTTGTGTACGGGAGTGATAACGGATCGCTCCCCACATCAGGAGACCAGGTGTAGGCCCTGTGTGTCGATGGCGGATGCAAGAAGGGTGGAGACGCTTCCCTGTGCGTCTGCGAACACGCATACGGCCATCAGAGGCTCCCAAGCAGAATCTGCTTTCATCGCTGAACACGACAGATCGCCATTGCGTTCTCCAGTGCAGACGTTGGCGACACCACTGCAGCCGTTCCTGACGGTGGGCTGGAGCCAGAGGTACACATGCCAGAGGCACACGTGCACGTAGTCCTGCATCCAGTAGACGGTTGTGAATTGTTCGCACTATCACCTCAGGTGCAACGGCAGCTCGGATTTGCGTCGCAGTGGATGATCTGCTTGACAACGCCGCTCTTCTTATGCGTCGATCGGTCTGCTCATCAGTCCGTCTGTGACTCCCGGTTCTACGTCTTCTCTTGCGGGAATGTTTCTCGGACCATCTACGCCACCATCGTACCACCACCGATACTTCCCGTCCAATTCGCTCCGCATAACGACGATACGACCACCTGGCCTCGCGGATTCCGACTAGACGACCTCGCCCAAAGTCCGATAACTGCTGAAGTCATACACGTCTTCCATGTCCCGGCATTGCAGCTTCTTCAGAGTCTTCGCACGTGTTCGTACGCCGACAACTTATTACATTCACTTCACCGTACTCCTTAAATACCACCGACTATAATTTGCATATTATGCCATGCTGTGGCGTAAGCGCCCACCGGTTGGTTCCGAAATTAACATCAAACCTATGTAAACTCGACCCCATTAACATATGTAAATTTCATGATCGTCCGCCAATTCCTTCTTGGTGTTCTTTTTTCACTTTCCGGCAGTGTATATTATTTGTTATACTAACATTGCTGCATAATTTTTAATAGAGATACTTGATTAAAACAATTTCCACATGAAAACAAATTTGAACATGTCTTTAAAGCAATTAAAACATGATTTACATGATTAATAACTTGGAATATCTTCTTATGGTAATTTAAACTCAGTTACAATTTGGGTCAACTCTTTATGGTAATTTGAACATATTAACAATTTGGAATCGCTCTTTCCTAAAAAAACACAATAAGGTCTTTTCTAGGAACGGCAATTGAAATGTGAAACTTATTTTGATATAATACTTTGTTTAAAGCTCTTTGATAATTGAAAGTAAATTTGAAGAGCTTGTTTGGTTAAGAAAATTGATATAAAGAAAATACTTCGGCAGAACACTTTGCTTATCACAATTTATGAACCGAAATAACTTCGGTAGAGTTCTGACATCCAATTATACAAATAACATTTCAGAAGAGCTATTTGTTCAAGACAAGTTACGCATACACAACAATTTAGGATAGCTATTTAATGCAATTTAAACGTGGTTAACGATTTGAAATACCCTTTTGATTAATACAATTTTAAAAATAAAATAAAAGCGCTTATAGAAAATAATTTTTGAGATTTTTTTGAAGATAATTCATAGCTAAAATATTCTTAGGCACAGAGCTTTGCTAAAAGTTGGTTATACATGGAGATTAGATTGGTAGAGCTCTTACTTTTAAAATATTTACTCATGCATAACAATTTGGAATAGCGGTGTAAGGAAATTTAAACACGTCTAACAAATTGGAATAGTTCTTTGATTACGACGATTTAAAAAAAGTAAGAGCTCTTTTCTAAGACTATTTAAACGTAGAAACAATTTGATATAATTGTTAGTTGAATTTTTTTATCATCAAAAATAATTCTGACGTTCTTTGGTTAAGAAATTTTATCACAAAAAATATTTATGCAGTTCTCTAGCACAATTTACACAGAAACTTTATAGAGCGGGTAGACTAAAATAATTTACATATATGCATGTTTTACTAATGCCATTTTAGTAAGGTAGGCCTAATTAAAAAATAGTTATCAATTTGGAACACTTGTTTCGTTAGGCTAGTTTAAAACGAAAATATGGGAAATTGTATCACGGAAAATTATTTTGAAGAGCTCTTTGTTGAAAATTATTTATACGTAAATTTATACTCACCTAGATTTTATATTTTTAGAGCTGTTAAATTAAAACAGTTGTTACGTACACAATAATACTTAATTTGGGAGCTTAGCTTGAGACAATTCATACTTTGTTAGATATTTTTGGTTAATACAATTTCCACATAGATAACAATTTGTAATAGTTTCTTTTTTCTTGCTATTATAGCATGATTAAATGTTTGGAATAGCTTTGTTTTATGCAGTTTATACCACAAATACCTTTACAGAGCTCTTTTGGAAGGACAAGGGCAGAAAATAATTTGACAGAATTACACGCTTAATATACGTATGATAGAAATACAATATTTAGAACATAATTCAAATGATAGAAAATAATTATGCAGATTTCTTTGGTTAAGGCAACTAATATGCACAAAGAAGTGCTAAGGCAGAATTTCGCTTCGTAGAGCTTTCAGATTGATTCATATAAGATATTTCGGCACAACTCTTTTATTTAAGCAATTTAAACATGTATAACAATTTGGATTAGCTCTCCACTTAAAGCTGTTTGGGTAGAAAATAATTTTGAAGCGTTCTTTAAGAGAGTTTAAATGCAGAAAGCAATGTAACCGAGTTCTGTACTGAAGACAATTTAATCATGAAAAATAATTTTGCTCTGACCTTTGGTTATGAAATGTTGCAGACAGAATATCCTTATGCGGAGAGCTTTATCTTAGGCAATTTATCAACAGAAATTACTTTAGTAGAGCTGTTAGACTAAGATAATATATTATAATATTTTGATAGAATTATTTCATTAAAACCATTTACATGTTAACGATTTGAAATAACTAGGAAATTTTTGAGAAATTTTTAAACTGTACTTTTGAAGAGCTCTTTGTTCATGACAGCAAGGTAGAGAGCATTTTGATAGGATTCTCTTTTTTTAAAGCTCTTGCCATTAAAAAAAGTATACATAGCTATTTTGTTAACACATGAGATACACAACAATGCTCTGTCAGAGCGCTTCGTTCATTTAATTTTATTAAAAAAATCGTGGAGCCCCTAAACAAGATTAAACATACATAAGAAATTCACAACTTTAATTTACAAACCTTAAAGAGAATTTACTTTTTTTGAGATTTTCGTGAAGGCAATTTACACGCGGAAAGTATTTTGATAGAGTTCTCTTACCAACACAGTGTAGTCATGGAAAATAATTTTGCAGCTTTTTTGTTTAAATAATTTTATACAATCAAAACGCCTCCGCATAAACTTTTCTTAAGAAAATTAATCCATAGAATTTTCTGTGGTATAAGCTCTTAGCTTAAGGAAATTCATGTACATATAAAACTTTGCTAGAAATCTGCTATTAAGACAACTCAAAATGGACAACAATTTGAAAACCTCTTCGATTAGGTCTTTTAAACATTCTTAACAATTTGATAAGCTTTACGGATCAGAGCTTTTAAAACATGCTTAAGAATTAGACCAAATTCTTGATGAGTTTTTAAAATGGTTATTTATTTGACACAATTTTCAGGAGACAATTCAAATAGAGATCCTCTTGAAGATTTTCCTTTCCCACAGCTTGCACATAGAAATTTCTTTGATGTATTTCTTTGAGATCGTTCAATCGTAGAAGATACTTTGGAAGTTCTCTTTGCTTATGCCAATATATACGTAAAATGTGCTTTGAAGAGCTCTTATGCAATAAATTGCAATTTTATGTCATATCAACACAAACAAAACTATCTTGAACATCAAGAAAATGATTTTTGCGTGAGCCGAAGGACCGATAGTGGTAATTACATCAACTCCATTTTACAAACAGCCTCATATTTTCAATGCAAGTTCAGATTCCTCATTTCGAAGAATCAAATTAATGACATCATATAAGAAACGTTGCAGATTTGGTAGGTGTGTGTACGTGCAATCAAAGTTCAAATTCGTTCTTTTTTAGGACTTAAAGAGAAAATATGTGTTCGATATGAACGGACATAAGAAAAGCATTGAGGAACATGCTCCGAATGACGTGATTTCCTCTCTAATCACTTTTGCGACTCTGGGCACGTGGATCTCAAGGGACCTCCTCCATTTCGTGTTACGTGCATTTATGATATAGAATTTTACCGGAGCAGAACCACCTAATAAGTAGGTACAAAAATTTCATTTTCTTGGTGGCTATAATTGATGTCTATTTTAAAGTTTAGTTTCATCTTAACGGTCAGCACGTACATTCATTTCAAAGTTTGATCTGAAACACATTTTGATCTATTTATATACATATAAACTCACTACCTAATGTGTTAAACATAGGAACCTGAAATATATATGCAATCATTTAATATTGGAACTGAAATATATATGCAATCATTTAATATTGGAACTGAATTACGGTGCTATTAGGAATTATAACTGAAAATTAAATAATAGCATAAGGAACATGTCACAGTATAGTGAAGAAGAGATGTCGTATTTCCTAAGCGATATCCACAGTAAAAGTTTTGTTAAAATACATAAGTCAGTTTTTTGTCGATAATATAAATTTAAAACTACTTCGTAATTCGTCAGAAGAATATTTTAATTCTTTTTCTACTGTGGAAACCAACCAGAGATAAACGTTACATTACTGTCTGCATAGCGCTGTAAGCTCTGCATGGTACCAACTATTTACTAAACATGGCCTCCTGATCATGTGACCCCAATGCCGTACCATAAATGAATCCCTAATGATCACAACAAGAACATCGTTGTCAGCATTTGTGTTGGGTGCGTTGATTATATGAGGATCAGCAACTGCATTGATACCGCATTGACAGTCGCCTTACTCAGAGAAGAATGGTGTCACCTTCACAGATAGGCATTTTTGTGAGGCAAGCATCGCACTTTACAACAGAAGCAAACGAGTGTTTGGAAAGACATGAGAATATATTGCGGATCGTACAGATGCACATTACACGGGTCTAATCTGAGTAAACATTTTAAACTTATTTAGACATTTCCCACGAACAAACGCAAGGAGAAATCATACAAATTGTCCATAAATAATCTACTTTCCATGTGACGGAACCCTATCTATTGTTTGCAGCGCCGTAACCTTTTAAATATAACACTTACGAAAGCTCATACATCACTCATCTGACAAGGGAAGCATTTCAACTGTGTCCAAAATTGAAGAAACGTGACCAGGAGATTGTATTAAGGACAAAGAACCAATGGGTGTATTTCTGTTTTAGCTCAAATGAACTGACAAAGGGGAACCAGTGGTCTGAAAATGGCTAGAGCACAAGTGGGGAAAATCATCTAACATGTGTTGTGGTGCGTAACCCTAAATATAATCCATGATTCAAAACAAGCTCATGTCATACAAAAAGCAACAAAAACCTTTAGTACAGGTCTAAATGAACATTTGTGGCATTGAACACATGCCGGAAGCGAAGTGATTTGGAACAAGGAGAACAACACAATATCCTAAAGTTATCACAGTACTGACAATTGTCACTGAAAAGCAAATACGTTGAACATTATCAAAAGAAGCGTCATCACTTTCAATTGTTTTTTTTCATGGATATAACATGTTGAATATTTCTGACTGCAATTGATTGTGTATGAATGAATGCAGGAATATGACGTTATTTCGGGGATGGAGTACAAAATCATGGACATTGTGAAGTGTACATAATCAGATATTTTATGTGCATATATTTTATACTGGCGGAATAAATAAACATCGAGAGGTTGAATGAAACCTGTTGTTTTTGATGGTATAGTGAGTATAGGTGGTGTAATTTTCTCCACTTGCGCTCTAAGGCCATTTTCGGAGCACTGGTTCACCTTTGTCAGTTCATTTTGACCAAAATGGAAATACACCCATTGGGTTTTGCACTTAGTAGTATCTTGTGGCCACGTTGCTTCAATTTTGGAGAGGGCCAGTTGAAAGGCTTCCCTTGTGAGTAGAGTTGGTCAATTTGGTACCATCTGAAAGACAGGACTTCTCAAAAAGTTCCCCTTTGCTGTCATTTTACAGTTTTTAAACGGAACTCCCTTCCATTTCTTAACGAGATTTTACTGAATTCCCATAGCGGAAATAAATTAATAATGTTCACAACGCCGTTTCTAAAGATGTTGTTGCTCCATTTCAGAAACGATAAACTGACTTTCATGTATGATAGTTATTATGTACTACAAAAAAGGCTTTTATTCATTTTTGCAACGCAGAAAGAATTTGGAAAAAGAATATTCATCGTGCTTCGAAAACAGAATGAAACTAACTGTTCGGCTTGTTTAAATCCTGTTTTTTTTCTCTCTCTCAATACCTTATACTCTCTCTTTTCTGAGTGCTTTATACTTACAGTTACATGGTTTTCTATCACGGTTATAATTTAAAACTGTGCTGTAAAATAACTAACTTTTTTATCGCAGAAATGAACTTTAAGGTAAGGCACCTTTCATTTTAACAGAAATCACGGCCTTCAAAGAGTTTTCTTCCTAGATATATATGCATGAAGTAACTGATTTCGAGATTTTAAACAGCATATGAAACTCTTTTTTATGAGACAGACAGACATCTACATTCCACGGAACAGATTTCTGAATTAAAGAGGACTGCCGCAAGCACCTGCCTATTAATGCAGTATCGTACTGACCCACAGCCCTTTGGTTTCATGTAGGTTTACTCATTACATAAAAAATCATCCGTTTACAGATTTCTTACCGCTATATTCCGCTGCATTACTATCTGGAATAAAGTCTGTGTGTCAAATTTTAATTAAATATTTTGCCAGTGTTGTTAAAATGCTAGTCACAAAAACAAGCTAAAAACTAGCACTTCAATAGATGATCTAACGGTCACAGGATTCAAGATATAGGAAGAAACGGCCCTTACAGCTTGACAGACGAATCTCAGCTTTATTCGGGATTATTGTTAACGAATAACTCAATTTTTCAGAACCATGACATATGCTTAACATGGCACACTTCCTGTTCACACAATTCCAAACTTGTACAATATTCGTAAAACTAATCACACTCGTACCATCGTATAATTGCAAATAGAATTTATCTTACAGCCTATCTGGTCACCTCTTGCTCGCTTCACAAAGACTTATTAAATTTTTCGTCGCTTCCAATTGTTCAGCTGGTCCAACATTACCCTTATATCAGTGCGTAAGACGGGTGTTAACAAAAATTTAAATACCGAGATAGAAATAAAAATGTAAAGTTAAAACAGTTACCTACGTCGTAAGTGTCGTAAAAACAGTTCAGCAGCTCATAATGTTTATTCGTTTGATTTTTTTGGAGGCTGGGATCATCGTAGGCCAAAGAGCTCCAAGAGCAACGCAAATTTACAAAATATTGTCTGCTTAAGCAGTAAAATTACAAACCACCAGTCACCTGGAAAAAGCAGCCAACTTCTGCGGTTACATTTGCTTCAACACAAAGTGCTACAACAAAGTCCGTAGGTGCAAGACGTTTTGTCCAGAAGCCGTAGACGCCACAGCAGCGTTGTATAATTCAAATTACTCTGGTAAGATAACTATAAGTTTCTCTTCGAGTACAAACCTTCTAATCTTGAAGCTGAAAGAACTTCTCCCATTGACTCAGTAAGAATGGAAACCATCTCTGTTCCTGTCGCCCGAATTTTCAACAACAAAAGTTTCAGCAGGTCACGGGACCAGAACGTTCCTCTGTGGTTATCGTGAAGACAGCCAAGCCGTTCGTTGCTTTCCTTTGCATCTTTAAAAATTGCTTAAAAATCAGAAAACGACTTTTTCTCAATAAACTTTTGTAAAAAAATAATGATAGTTGTAAGTTTATGCTGTAGAAATTGCAATGCGTTATGATTTATAGTTTGCCATATATCCGTTTTTAAATGGATCCCATCGCGAAACAGAGACTTTTGTGAAATTTAGAAATTTAATTTCTCGTAAACTAAAATAAAATTAAAAAAAAAGAACGACGAGGTGCAAAAATTTGGTCATGACACTACATGCCTACAAAGTTTCGTGGTTCTGTTGCTGTTAGTGTGTCCCGAACGCGGCCTGATAGCACTTTTTCGCTTACCTTAACTTTGAAATACAATAGCTCTGGAAGTATCGCCAGAATCGAGAAACGGTTTATTTCAGCGTGTTCTCCAAACAATTTTCTACAAACGATGTAAATTTCATATTTTTGTGTTCCTTACGTTTTCCGTTGCGAGCTAGGAAAGCGCGAGTGTCGCGAAATTTCTAAAACAGCGGCAGCAGCAGCGACGGCAATTACTTTTTTTAGGACATAGAGTGCCAGAAGAACCCGCTGATAATGAGGAGCTCGGGACCGACGGAAATCCTCGCTAAATTCATCGGTTCGTTAAATTCGTTTTTTGCTGGGGAGGAGAAACATCCCATCATGTAAAAATTTCCATACGTAATAATATGTATATGAGTTTATATCACAGAGTGCAGCAATTGAGTAATCGAGACGTTTGTATCACAGAGTGCAGTAATTGAAAAAAAAAAAAAAAAAAAAAAAAAAAAAAAGAACCGTCTGGTAAAACACATGGGTCGAGAAGGTATGGCTTTTTTATAAGACTTTTTCATAAATCATTTATCAGCTATACGCTGATAAATGATTTATGACAACTAAGAAGATGATTACTAGCGCTGTGCATGACGTCATTTGGTGGAAGAACATTGTCACGCTCTGTCATGGAGCAAAGAACAAATATCAGGTTCTGTTTGAAAATCAATAAACTGCATCTGAGACAGTTGAATTGTTGTGTGGTGTCTATGAGACCAATTGACTATCTCCTGCAAAAATATCCAATGGTATGAACGTCCAAGGATGGGCGTGAAGATTTGGAAAATGTCGAAAGCCCCGGGTGTCCTATTTCAGAGCGCACGTCTGAACTCATTGAGAAAGTTCGTGAAAGTGGAAAAAAGTGGCCTTCATAATGCTGGAATTTGAGCTCGGTGTTAAATAAGGAGACGATTCGTCAAATATTAGTCCAACATTTCGGGGGGGGGGGGGATTTCGTTTTGTTCCGGATGATTAATTCGTCAGACGAGTACGCCAAAGTCGTTCTGTAGACTGCAGAAACAATGCAAAATTTTCTCCAAAGCATGTTGGCAGGTGAAGTGACATTATGTTTTCGTTGTGATCCTGAAACGAAGAGTGGGAATACTCCGTGGAAGTTGTCACAGTCACCCAAAGGAAAGAAGATCGGGTTAAAGACTATGTTTGTGTGCTTTTACGGCAGTAAGGGAATTTTGTAACACTAGTTCCTTCCTCAAGGTACAGTGGCAATGCTTAAATATTCATTTTGGAACGATTGTGAAGGAGGATTGTTTACGCTTTCCAACCGTAGGTTAAAGAAAACGTATATGCTCCAGCTTTGCCCGTGCGTCTGTCTGTACGCACGATAGCTGCTGTGAAAAAGTTTCGAATTCAATGAAAATTTAGTATATGGTAGGGGGCAACTCGGGACGAACCCTCTTGAAAATGGACGAAATGGGATAAAAAAAAGTCAGGACATAGGAGCGGGATCCATTCCATTGCTGTTATGCGTCATAACTTTCGTAAAAATGGTTCGATTTCGATGAAAGTTTAGTATGTGGTAGGGAACCACCTGGGAACGAACTTTATTTAAAATGGACAAAATGAGGTCAAAGGTCAGGACATCGAAGCGGGATCCATTCCTGTAAGGGCGAAAAATAATAATGAGATACATATCAATTAAGATATGATCAAGTGCTAATTTATGTAAATAAAAACAAGGAAACAGAAAAGGGACTATGTCACGTGCAGAGTGACGGCGAAATGTCGCCCGAGAAAAATGTTTGTTTTACTCAGGAAATAACTTTATTTCATTAACTGTGTGCATATACAAATGCCCAAGGTTAGAAGGGCGCCAGCCTATCTGGGAAGACTGAATACATCCTTTATGTGAAAGAATGACAGTATTGTTGTATGTTTTGTTCTGTATGTATAGAGTCTGGTTTCCACGTGCAGAAGTCCGTTAGAAGGAATGTGAAATATGCGGTCGTCTGACACGGAGACAATAAGTCAGGCAGTTCGAATCTGGGTTCCAAGAAGCGGGAACTGCAGCGTGGCCGATACGAAGAAAGTTGGCCTGCGGACAAAGGCCAGGTTCGCTCCGGAATCTGACAAGGTTAGCGCCTCGTGGTAGAGGGGGCCGGAAAAAAAGGAGGGTCTTCTGGAGCGAAGGGGATAAGAGATAGCTTCGAAAAGAGGAGCAGCATTACGAGGTGGACTTGGAATGCGGGTAGACGTGCGGAGTTTAAGCTCCGAGGAACGGAGTTCCTGTCGTTAGCGTGAAGCTGGAGGCAAGAATGGAGATGTTTGAATCATTTGTGGCATTATGTTCGTGTCAGTGGGACCAGCCATTTCGCATATCACCTTGGGTCAGGAAGCAGAGGATAAAGGACTAGAAGGCAGAGGATAAAGGACTAGAAGGCAGAGGATAAATTCGTCGACGGGGACATTGGCACCGGAACCAGACTCTCACTAGTACTTTGATTCATTAAATTTATTATCTTTCTTATTCACGAAGTATTTATTGAAGTTGAAGAAGTGCCTTACAGTGGCCATTCTATCCTTTCCTTGATTCGCGGATAATTACACAAAAAGGCAGAGGAAGAGGGGCCTGGATGATAAATTTATTATTAATAAATTACGAGAGTGAGAACCTCAGATTATTTGCTGTAGGGGGGGGTTGTTAAAATGACTCACGGACGTCTGTTGGAAAGAAGGCTTAGCACGAAAGCCTATGTCTCACCCCTACGATTTCATTGCCCTTATGCGTCATAACTTGACTAAAATGCTTCGATTGCAAAAAAACATTATGTTGTTCCGGAGGTATACTGAACCGGTTCTGTTGAATATCATCGAAGTGGGGTCAAAGGTCAGGGCACAGGAGCGAGATTTATTCCACAGTCATTATCCTCATAACTTGAGTAATAACTTGAGTAATGATTTCTGGTATGTTGGAAAGCGTATCATAATCAATGCATTGCATGATTTTGCTAATTTGTTAGTGTCAGGCCTTGTACAACAAGTTAGTAAAATCATGCAATGCACTGATTATGATACGCTTTCCAACATTCCAGAAATCATTACTCAAGTTATGAGGAGAATGGCTGTGGAATAAATCTCGGTCCTGTGCCCTGACATCTGATCCCATTTCGATTATATTTAAGAGAATTATTTCAGTATACCTCCGGAACAACATGCTAAAGTTTTGTCGCAATAGATGTATTTTTACGTAAGTTATGACGCATAAGGGCAATGGAATGAATGGATCCCGCTTTTATGTCAGGACCTTTGACGCCATTTCGTCCATTTTCAATACAATTCGTTCCCAGAGGCTCCCTACCACATACTAAAATTTAATCGAAATCGAACCATTTTTACGCAAGTTATGACGCATAAGAGCAATGGAATGGATCCCGCTCCTATGCCCTATCCTTTGATTCCATTTCGTCCATTTTCAATAGGGTTCGTCCCCTGGTAGTCCCCTACCAGATACTAAACTTTCATCGAAATCGAACCATTTTTACGTGAGTTATCGTGCGGACGGGCGGACAGACAGACAGACAGACAAAGCTGGAGCATATACGCTTTTTCAAGCTAAAGTTGGAAAGCGTAAAACGAGCAATAATTCCTTCTTCGCGACAGCGCATGCGCACACAGAGCAGATCATTGTACAACAATTTTTGGCACGAAATCAGTCTGTGTGTACTCAACCGTCCCCTTATTCTCCAGATCTGTTACCGAGTGACTACTTCTATTCCCTAAATTAAAGCTGCCTTTAAAAAGTTTTTCGAGACACTGAAGTCTTACAAAGAACTGCAACATCCATTTCATACTAACATATTAACTATGAAGCCCTTCCTTTCATTAGTTGATCGTGCCATTTCTTGCATTAACGCAGGAGGAATGTACTGCAAATAAAATATATTCTCGTTAGTTCTCCTGCTTTTCCATTTTATTTAACAAAATTCAGTCTCATTACTTAACTGCCGCTGTGTGTATATATCCATAATAATTAAGATTTGAAAGATTTAATTATTTAACTGCAGTAATAAAAAATTTAACACCTTGGTGGCACACGTGTCTAAGTGATGGCTTCTGATCGTCCGAGATGGGTTCAACTTTGAATTCTGGTGAAGCATAGATGATGTGTTTGCCGCTGGCTCTCTCCCTTCCCTGGAACCAGCGGCCCTAGATTAGGGACGGGCGACTACTTATAGCCTATTCAGTTGCTCACGGTGGTCGTTAAACGTCCAATCAATCAATCAAGTCCCCCAAATTAAACAAAATTAAATTAAATAAGCACTCGCATTAATACATAGTAGTAGCGAATCCTGAATCAGACGACATGTGTAAACATTTAAAAAAATATACGTTGAAGGCGTACCTTTTTAAAAAACTGTGCTTAGTGGGAGGTAGAAAGGGTATTTCGCACAAATCACTTTTTGTGCATTTAATGTACTTTCCACCCACTAAATTTCTGAAAACATTCTTCCACTAGAGCTGTAGCACTCCCCCGCGGTGTTAGTTTCACCCTCAATTCTACAATTTCTATTCCTCTATTCCAGCACAGAAGGTTTTCTTTGCCTCGTTAAACATACACTGCCGACCACCCAAAATGCAACACCAAGAAGAAAGCATCCGATTGGCCTGAAATTCACAGCATGCGTCGCCCGCGAGAGGACATGCAGACGATTAGCATTGCACAGCATATGCAAATCATGTGCGCTCGGCACGCCACCAAGAAGCATTATAAGAAGGGTGCACAGAAGGCGGGGTGTAAGTAGTGGAAGTGTGTTGTGCTGCCGGACTTGTGCGTGGAAAGCTTCCTGAAGCCTCGTCGCAGAATACGGCAGCCATTTCAGCACGTTTCGGAGTTCGACAGAGGACGAATAGTGGCTTATCACGACAGCGGTTCATCGAACCGTGACATCGGCGACCGTTTGGGACGACGTGCAGCCACAGTGAGGTGAGTATGGATTCGGTGGGTGCAGGAGGGACGGACGGACCGACGTGAGCGATTGCCGCTGCCGCGGCACACCACCGAACAAGAGGACCGGCATGTTGTGCGGCGGGTATTGACGGCTCGCACTGCCACATCGCGAGCGTTAGAGCAGGAATTAGGGTATGTTGAGCAACAACCTGTGTCAGCACGTGCCTTTCGACGTCGTCTGCAGGAGCTGTGACTTGTTGCACGGCGCCCATTGCTCTGATTACCGTTGACGTTACACCACCGGCGAGTGCGGCGGCAGTGTGCCGTTGAACGCCGCACCTGGACTACGGAATGGCAAGACATTCTCTTTTCCGACGAATCCCGCTTCTGCCTGCAATACCACGATGGTCGGATCTGCGTGTGGTGGCACCGCGTCGAGAGATTGTATGACGCTTGCATTATGCATCGCCATACCGGTCCGTCGCCTGTCTTTATTGTTTGGGGCGCAATTGGATATGACACCCACGCCCCTCTGGTACGCATCGCCGGTACACTCAAACTCCGACGTTTTGGAGCCTGTAGTCCTGCCTTACCTGTAGGACCTGCCAGCGGCAACGTTTCAACAGGACGATGCGCGCCCGCACGTAGCACGCATCGTGCAACAATTCTTTACGGCCCACCAGGTGTCACTGCTGCCGTGGTCCGCCTGTTCTCCCGATATGTCGCCCATCGAACACTGCGTAGCGGCGGCAAGCACCATCCGCCGCTACGCCTGATGAACTGTGGCAACGTGTGGAAGCAGCTTGGACCGACATACCCCAAACCCACATCCAAAGCCTCTTTCGTTCGATGCCTCGGTGTGTAGCTGCCTTTATTGCCAGCCATGGGGGCCACACGAACAATTGATGTCTGCGTGTTCCGCAAGTCGCACTGGCTTGTAAGCTCAATCGTTTCATCTTTGTATCTGCTGTTATGTGTCCAGTAAATCTGGCTTTGCTATCTCGTGTCCTTCTTGGTGTTGCATTTTGGGTGGCCAGCAGTGTAGAATATTATAAAAAATTTTTACTTTGCTTCTTAGAAATGATCATCTGAGCTCTTTTCTCCCTCTTTGAATCAGGATATTTCACTTCTTTTTATTCCTTAGAAACGATCTAATTAGCTTCGAATTTGCGAAAACCCAAGTTTGTCCGCGACGGAAATCGAATCCGGGTATCCTCACTCCCGAGTAAGTCGCTCTCCCCAACTCAACTACGCGGATAGAATGTCTCGCAGCAGATCTGTCGTCTTCACACATGTCTTAACCTCTGTAGCACTTCACAAATTAACATCACACCAGATTCCTGTTTTGCTCTTTAAATCAGAGATTTCACAAAATTCAGGATCTTTTTAAACGCGTTCTATTGTATATTACTAAATAGCACTTACACTTTGGGCACTATTGTTAAATGTAAACATCTGGTAGTCTCTTTCCTCGCTTAATAGTATTTTGAATAAAACTGAATTTTACATAATTATCAAAATCGGATGTTTAGAATAGATGGTTTTATGAAATACGTTTGGTTTAAAAGACGACTAGAATTGATTTTCATAGAGGGAGGAATGTTTGGCAGCATACAAAAGCACCCCAAGCCATCCATTCCTACTTTAGGGTTAGTAGTTGCAGAGAAGGATCATCTAAAGCAGTGTTTCTCAGTGTAGTCCGCGGGAAATTTCAGAAGAACAACTAATGAAAAATGTGAGAATCCTTCCTCTTAAATTTTGAGTGCATGGCCGACACGAATATCCAGAGCTATCAGATAGAGACATCAAACATCTTCCGTTCCCGACGACTTACAACTGTGAGTTTGGGTTTTCGAATTTAGTGGTAATTAAGAGCAAGAAAAGAAACAGATTAAATGTGGAAACTACCAACTACTCAAACTATCGGTCCTCCACCAAACGGCTGGTAGATATAGCTTGGTAAAAAAATACAAGCGGCAGCATCCCCTCACGAATGCTATGATTATTATTACTTTTATTTCTTTTATTATTTACTGAATCTATATTTGTGGACTTTCCGAAAAGTATTGAAATTAAAAGAGACAAGTTAGAAAAATCATGAAAAGCATTCATTATGATACGCTTCCGAACATACGAGAAATCATTAAAGTTTTTACTCAAATTATGATGATAATGGCTGTGGAATAACTCTCGCTCCTGTGCCCTGACCTTTAACCCCATTTTGATTATATTAAACAGAATTGGTTCAGTATAACTCCGGAACAACATAATAAAGTTTTGTCTCAATCGAAGCACTTTTTCGTAAGTTATGACGCATAAGGGCGACGAAATGGATCCGGCTAATATGTCCTGACCTTTGACCCTATTTCACCCATTTTCAATAGGGTTCGTCCCCAGGTGGTCCCCTACCGCATACTAAAAGTTCATCGAAATCGAACCATTTTTACGCAAGTTATCGTGCCGATAAAAAGACAGACGGACAGAAAGACAACGCTAGAGCATATACGCTTCTTCAACCAACCGTTGGAAAGAGTAAACAATCAAGGTATAATTGTTTATATAACATTTTGCACATTATGTAACTTGAATCGTATGGAGAATTTTTTTTGCCGTGGCTCATGGGCTTTGATAGAATTTAGTTTCGGGGTAGGGGGCTGCGATTTTCGAAGTAGCGTTTAAGTTATTCCCAAAAATATTATCTGTTACAAATCTTACTTTTTTGACGTTTTGAGGAGGATTCGAACCCCCAAAATCCCTTCCCCGACTGCGCCCATGTTGTGGCTACACTGACAATTATTTATTTAAAGGAATGAACTCCTCACTTTTTTTTTCTTTTTAATACGACTGACAAAATAAAATCATAACTGATCAAATTTTTCCTTCCTTTATCAGATAGAGGTACTCTAAAAATTACTTTGTTTCAGTTAGGGTTGGCAACCGAACGGTATTTTAAGTACTTAGTCGGGATTTTTGGCGATTTTCTGCGTAAAGCTGGTGGCAACTGCTTACTGGGCTCTATTTGGGGACGGTATTATTTTCAAGTAAAAATCAGCTGCAAATTTGCTGAAAAAAGCTTATAATTTACCAAAAGAACCTAAAATCAACTAAAAATTACATTTTGAAGGGGGCATGGTAAATCCAGCAGAACTCATATAAGCCTGCCTATAAACTACATAAATCAGGGAATACTTTGGTTATGTTTTCCTTGGAGAGAGCGGGAGGAGTCATAACTCACCGGCCGATGAGGGTGTCCGGTAGGTCTTAGTATTATTAACCAGGGTTGGCAACCTTAATTTCAGACAATATATTTTTCAATTCCAAAATTTTTTCCAAGGAAGTTCCCCAGACTGCCTCTCCGCTTGGTGGTCCACGATAGGTAAAGAAATGCTTAAAGTAGTCCATCAGAGAACAAAGTTTAAGAAACACTGACCTAAAGAGACAACGCAATATCCCCTTCGAAACAAAACGGCTAGCCAGGGAGCAGACGAGAATTACCTCCGCATAGTATTTTATTAAGCAGTACTCTACAAACACACGCATCGCATGTGCTCAGATAGTTTTAAAAAGCGTCAACACCCTTATTAATAAGTCATAACATTCCACCTGGTCTCAAGCTACTGCTTCTTATCACCTGTCCGAGTTGGGTCAGAGTTCAACTCCCTAAAGAATGTTTGCGGTACGGCACTGCTCCTCTCCCTTCCCTGAAACCACTGGCCGTAATTTCTTTCTTTTCGGGTTTGACCGCCATCAGCAACTCTAAGGGCTCTAAGTAGGCTGCCATCCGGTAACTAACCCAGTACTTGGAAAGATAGTGAGTGCTCAGAATAGTGCGCATATGCGTAAATTGTAGAAAATTTCTCTACCATATTTTTCACCTTTCCAAATCAAATTGAACTATTAACTTCAAATATAGTTTAAAAAAAAAAAACAGTTTGAGAAATTACGACGAGAGTTAATTGAATTCCCATAATGGTCCACAGAATAGCGAACAGTTCTGTGAAAAAGCCTACGTATTAATACCAAAGACATTAGAGGAGAATAGACTGGCAAAAGCCGCCCCAGGTCTAAGCGATGGCTTCTGATCATTCGTCCGAAAGGGATTCGGGTTCGAATCCCGCTGAGGCATGGATGTTACGTTTGTCTTACGGCACTGCCTCTCTCCTTTCCCTGGAACGAGTGGCCCTAAATTAGGAACGGGCGACTGCTTATAGCCCATTGAGTTGCTCACGGTGGTCGTTAAACATAAAAAAAAAAAAGAAAAAGAAGAAAGATGACACCGAATTTTCGGGTGTAATAAGCACGTCTTATGAATCCGTTCTGACTCAAAATAAATTTATCAAACTTTTGATGAAAGTCAATGAAACCGGTATGGAAAACAATAGTATCTGACGGAAGAAAGAAGTTCTTCAATCGGGATTTAATCCCTCAGATATTGCTGCAAACGGAATCGTGAGCTTACGCCCTCTGGTTGCAGATTTGTGCGTTAAGAAAAACATGAATTTATATCAGAAACATTTCGCACCTGAAACGTTCTCCAAAGCAGAAATAAATGTTCAAGTCGGACTCTTAGAAACAGAGAAATCGACAAAAATAAGATGTGATATTACGTCCCCTGGTGGGAAAACCATGCATTCTTTTAGGAAGAAAGTATTCGGAAAAGGTTTATCCATATGAGCCGTATCGGTCCAAGAAAAAATTTTTGTCGAGTTTTCAGGATCCCAGATTTTGCTACAAATACATCAGAAGCAGAAATTAACGCTTATGCCCCCTGGTGTCAAAACCATTCCTTATCAAATATTAGAAATCATGTGAAAAATATTTTCCATCAGGTCTTGTATGCGATACAGGAAGAATTTTTCAAATCGGAATTTTAGAAGCAGAAATAACGCAGAAAACGCAATTCACTTTTGTGCCCCCTAGCGGAAAGTCTATGATTTACTTAAAATTTTTGAATTTATAGAAAAAGCATTTCGCATCGAAAACACTATCCAACAAAGAAGGAATTTTTTAAATCGGACTCTTAGAAGTAGAGATATTGACAAAAATAAAATATATATCTACGCCCCCTGGCGTAGAAACCATGAATTATTTTAAAAAGAAAATGTTTCTAAAAGGTTCGTTGACATGAGGAGTATCGGTCTACAAACTACGCTTTTTTCAATCGAGAATTTAGAAGCTCATATTTTGTTGCAAATGCATCAGAAGCGGAAATTAAGATTTACGCCCCGTAGTGGCCAAACCATTTTTTTTACAGAAATTAGAAATTATGTGAAAAGGATTTCCCATCAGGAGCTGTATCCTGTGCAGAAAGAAGTTTTCAAATCGGATATTTAGAATCAGAGATATAGGGGGAAACGCAATTTACCTCTACGCCCCCTAGCGGAAAGTCCATCAGTTACTTGAAAATTTTGAAATTATATGAAAAACATGTCACACGGAAAACACTATCCAACAAAGAAGGAATTTTTCAAATCGGACTCCTAGAAATAGATATATTGACAAAAAAAAGATATACTTCTACCCCTTTCGGAGAAACTGTGGAATATTTTAAGAAGAAAATATTGCGAAAAGGTTTATCGATGTGAGTGGCATCAGTCCACGAAAGAAATTTTTAAATCGAGATTTTAGAAGCTCAGATTTTGTGTCAAATACATCAGAAGCAAAAATTAACACTTACGTCCCCTGGTGGCTAAAAGTATTCTTTACCAAAAATTAGAAATTATATGCAAAAGATTTTCAATCACGAGGTGTATCCGCTGAAGAACTTTTTTCCAAATCGGAGTTTTAAAAGAAGAGTTAACGGGAGAAATGTAATTTACTTTTACGCCCCCTAGCGGCAAATCTATGCGTAATTTGAAAAAGTAACTATATCTAAAATACTCTTCGACATAAATGGAATCGAAAGATAAAATAATTTTTTCAATCGGATGTTTAGAAGCAAATATGTGGAATAAAACGTATATTTGAATTCGACTTCATCTGCATTTACTCCCTCTAGCGGCGAAATTGTACATTGTAAAAAACAAACGAAATGAAAGATCATCATTTGCATATTTCAAGCTTCCGAACGCAAAAAGAATTTTTCAAATCAGACTAATAGTTGTAGAGATATCGCGGGTACTGGCAGACGGACGGACGGGCAAACTGATAACAAAAGCACGATCTTTTTTTACAAAAGACGTGCTAAAAAAAGACTGGCAAAACATACACACCATTCCGCCATACATTGAATTGAACAGAGTAACTAAGTAACTAACTAACTACTGTGTTGACGTGTTTGTGAGAGTATTTCAGTTATAAATCTCAAAGATTTTGAATATATATTTTAATATTTCAGTATTTGTAACGCGAAATTTTCCTGACTTACTTATCTTCCAAATAGCTCTCTATTCCTCTGTCATTTCATCCGACTGGATCATCCCTAACAGCAAGAATGACCTGATAAAATAAAAACATAAAAGTGAAGGAAATTTATAAAAGCAGGTTTTATGTTTAGAATGTTAGGTTATAAGTTCCTCTGCGACAACCCTATGGAAATGTTTCATCTAATTTGCGAATGGCGATATTGTTAACTGTCGCCAAAAATCCCGGGACAACATAATAATTTCAGTTTATGTCGATTTTAGCAGCACACGGTTTGCGATCCTGATCAGCTCGAGTTACAGGTTACGGTTACTACCATCACGACACCAAAGCAAGTGTGTTTTGAGAAATCGATCATTGAAATACGTTGTTTACCAGATAAACGCACACAATCAAACATTGTCTAATGCAAAGTAAATTCGTCTTGGTAACAGTGCATGGCAGTCAGGTGATACACCTCCGCATACAGGTAACCGTTCAAAACAAGAAAGTTGACACCGAATTTTCGGGTGTAAATAAGCACGTCTTTTGAATCCGTTCTGACGCAAATTAAATTTATCAAATCTATTAAAAGTCAATGGAACCGGTATGGAAAACAATAGATCTGACCAAAGAAAGAAGATTTTCAATCGGTTTTTTAATCCCTCAGATATTGCTGTAAACGGAATCGTGAGCTTACGAACTCTTAGAAACAGAGATATCGGCAAAAATAAGATGTGACTTTACGTCCCCTGGTGGGAAAACCATGCATTATTTTAGGAAGAAAGTATTCTCAAAAGGTTTATCCGTATAAGCGGTATCGGTCGAAGAAAAAAAAATTAGTCGAGTTTTCAGGAGCCCAGATTTTGCAACAAATACTTCAGAAGCAGAAATTAACACATATGACTCCTGGTGGCTAAACCATTCTTTACCAAACATTAGAAAATATGTGAAAATTATTTTCCATCAGGTCTTGTATGCGATACAGCAAGAATTTTTCAAATCAGAGCTTTAGGAGCAGAAATAACGCAGGAAACGTAATTTACCTTTGTGCCCCCTAGCGGAAAGTGTATGATTTACTTGAAAATTTTGAATTTATAGGAAAAACATTTCGTATCGGAAACACTATCCAACACAGAAGGAATTTTTCAAAACGTACTCTTAGAAGTAGAGATATTGACAGAAATAAGATATACATCTACGCTCCCTGGCGTAGAAACCATGCATTTTTTCAAGAAGAAAATTTTCTTAAATGGTTTGTCGACATGAGTAGTATCGGTCAACAAACGACGTTTTTTTCAATCGAGAATTTAGAAGCTCCTATTTTTCTGCAAATACAACAGAAGCCGAAATTAAGATTTACGTGCCCTGGTGGCCAAAACATCTTTTTACAAAAACTAGAAATTATGTGCAAACGATTTCCCATCAGGAGCTGTATCCGGTGCAGAAAGAATTTTTCAAATAGGAGATTTAGAAGCAGAGATATAGGGCGAAACGCAATTTGCCGCTACGCCCCTAGCGGAAAGTCTATGAATTACTTGAAATTTTTGAAATTATATGAAAAACATGTCACGCAGAAAACACTATCTAACAAAGACGGAATTTTTCAAATCGGACTCCTAGAAGTAGAGATATTGACCAAAATAAGATGTACATCTATGCCCCCTGGCGGAGAAACTGTGGAATATTTTAAAAAGAAAATATTCCGAAAAGGTTTATCGATGTGAGTGGCATCAGTCCACGAAATAATTTTTTAATCGACATTTTAGAAGCTACGATTTTATGGCAAATACATCAGAAGCAAAAAGTTAACACTTACGCCCTCCAAACATTTGAAATTATATGTAAAAGATTTTCCATCAGGAGATGTATCCGCTGAAGCAAAGTTTTTTCAAATTGGAGTTTTAGAAGAAGAGTTATCGAGGAAAGTGTAATTTACTTTTACGCCCTCTAGCGGAAAATCTATGCGTAATTTGAAAAAGTAACTATATCTAAAATACTCTTCGACATAAATGGAATCGAAAGATAAAATAATTTTTTCAATTGGATGTTTAGAAGCAAATATGTGGAATAAAACGTATATTTGAATTCGACATCATCTGCATTTACGCCCTCTACCGGCAAAATTGTACATCGTAAAAAAAAAAACGAAATAAACGATCATCATTTGCATATTTCAAGCTTCGCAATGCAAAAATAATTTTTCAAATCGGACTAATAGTTGCTAAGACATCGTGGGTACAGACGGACGGACAAACCGATAACAGAAGCACGATCTTTTTTACAAAAGACGTTTTAAAAAGGGCCGTTAATGTTACAGCTGACCAGAGGTTATGCAGGAGTAGTGGGGCCAATCATTCACACTAACCATCATAGGAATATTATTACTGATTATGATTTCCTCAGTGCTAAATTGGTATTTATCGGAGGTATTTTTTATTAATTACTGTATGCGATTATATGGTGTTGAAATTTCTCTACGGGAGGTTATTGTGTCGGAGTAGGATCAATTTAATTCTTAGGTGTCTGATATGCGGCGAAAATGTCTGGTTCTTGTCTATGCTACACGTGAAGAACTCGTCAATCACTAATTTGTCGCTTGATGTCAAATATATCTATTCACCGTATTATATGCTCGAAGGTCTGAATACCTCTGCCGCGATGAACTGTCTTCACCGCCACAGATCGAAATCTTTACAGATTAGTATGATTAGGCACAAAAATAACACAAAAGCGTAAGATATATGGATTCTTCTAGTCCATATGTTTACGTGGGCTACGTTTATATTTTTTAGGTAAAACAGCAAATTTGAAGAAGCGGTGCATATAGTTTTCCTACCGTAGAATAGATTTTTTTTTGTCGTTTTTTTGTTAGAACAAAACGAAATGTTAACACACAATGGTTTCATGTTTCTTCTCTGCGTCGAGGGAGGGTGCCAAAATGCAGGCCGCACAGGTTTCCCTGAATGACTTGTGATAGTCGTTTAACACATATCGTCACAATTATTTTTTCTTCCCATACTGTATATTATAATACCGTATATTGTCATTGTCAGGTATCATTGTTATTACATACGTATACACGTACATCATTGTGGCATGTCTGACTGTTTTCTGTCTCAGCATCAAGAGAGGGCGCAACAATACAGACGCTGGTGACGACCACAGATGGTTTTTTTTTATTTTTTGATTGGAGGTTTAACGACCACCGTGAGCAACTCAATGGGCTATAAGCAGTCGCCCATCTCTAATTTAGGGTCACTGGTTCCAGGGAAGGGAGAGAGACGGTGCCGTAAGACAAACACAACATCCATGCCTCACCGGGATTCGAACCCGGAGCCCTTATGGACGAATGATCAGAGGCCAGTGGTTTAGACCACTGCGCCACCGGGCGGCCGACCAGAAATGAATTCGGGCTCAATTTTCGAAGTCCGAGCCCGTGATATATCAGCCCGAGCATACCCCATCCCGAATATTGCAAGATCAAGCCCGGGCCGAACGAGTCCGAAAACTGGCTAACCTGTTTAACTACACTGCCGGACAATTGCTAAGGACGGATGACAATAGCAACGATAGCAACCATAAAATGGAAGGCAGGAAAATGTGGAAATTTGCATAATTGTGGGATACAGTAAGACGTGTTGTGCGTGTGCAAATTTTGGATTGCCGAACTTGTTCGTGACGTCATAGCGCTCATAAGAGATATAAAGGATTTGACGCGTATTGACCGTTGTTGTTCAAACGCAAAGTTGAAAAGGAAAGAATCAATTGACGAACTTGAAATTTTCAGTATGTCTTCCCGACATCGCCTAGATGATTTTACGCGTGGCCGTATTATTGGCAAGATTGAAGAAGGGCGAAAAATACCTGATGTTGCCAGGGAGTTCGACGTCAGCCACAGTGTTGTTTCAAGGCTTTGGAAATTATTTCAAACAAATGGAGAGTGTAGCAGACGTCACGGGGGTGTTCGTGTTCGCAGTACGCCACCTGCAGAAGATCCGTACATAGTGCTATCAACAAAAAGACACCGGCGCAGCAGAGCTAGTGAGGTAGCAAATCAGTTTATGGCTGCTACTGGCAAGCGGATCTCTCGAAAAACTGTCGCCAGACGTTTGCATGAAGGAGGACTATACGCCCGCCGTCCTGTTGTGTGCATCCCATTGTCCAGACGTCACCGTACCACCCGTTTGCAATGGTGCCACCAACATCGCAATTGGACTGATAACGACTGGTCTGCTGTCCTCTTCTCAGATGAGAGTAGATACAGTCTATCGTCTGATTGTCGACGACAACTGATCTGGCGTGATAGTGGTACTGCATATTGTCCAGCAAACATACAGAAAAGGGACCGATATCCGACATGTAGTGTCATGGTATGGGCTGGCATCATGATCAATGGCCGTACGTCCCTCTATGTGCTTCCAACTGGGACTATGACTGGCCAACGATACATTAATGATGTTCTGCTGCCTCATGTTCGCATGTTCCGTGGTGCTGTCGGTGATAGATTCATTTTAATGGACGACAATGCAACATGTCATCGAACAGTCGCTGTCCAGGAGTGTCTTGAGAGCGGGGATATTCAACGCCTCATATGGCTAGCACGTTCTCCAGATCTGAATCCCATTGAAAATGTGTGGGATGCTTTGGGGAGGAGTCTTGCTGGTCGCCAATGCCCTCCAATAAACAAGGACACCCTCATCCGTGCACTGACAGAGGAATGGGATAAATTACCCCAACAGCTGCTTGATAATGTTGTGCAAAGCATGACACGACGTGTGGAATCTTGCATCGCCCTCCATGGTGGCTATATGCCGTATTGACATCTTACGCCGGAATGCCTGCGGACGGTAATTGCATTTTTTTCACGTTTACGTATTCTACACAAAATGGCCTGTTTGTCCCTTGAACACGTTCCAAAGCCTTCTGGATTTCAGAGCACAATAAATTGTCTTTCTTGTAATGTCCTGGCATTCTGACATTATTTAATTTCACTTGGCATCCAACCACACTTACTTTGTTATGCGCTATATAGCCGTTTATGATCCGTCCTTAGCAATTGTCCTGCAGTGTATTAATAAAAAACATCTCCTTTTCCACACTTCCACTCTCTCTCCTCCTCGTGAAATTAACCAATGTATTTCTCAAATGGGAGTGGGGAAGGGAACCTTTATCTATTTTTATAGTGCAACTACGATTTTCTTTGACCGCTCGTTTCCACCTAAAGTGCTTCAAGCGGCCGGGCGGTGTTGCAATTGTATGTTGCTCAAATAATGCTACTATGATCGCGCCATATTGGGCTGCCATCAGGCCCTGCTTAAGACTTAGCAGTGTGTCAAACGTTAAACAGTGGGGTAAGCCCCCTTCTCTAAAGAGTGCCTTATCACTCAAAAAATCGATCATTTTACAAGCTTCACTAATTTGAAATATTTACTATCACAATTTCAAGGAAAACACTCTTAACAGTAAAAAAAATATATACTAATTACATAAATATGCCAAAATTGTTTTTTATAGATAATCAATTATGTTTGCAAATGAAACAGGTATACTTTTTTCACAAACTAATACAAAGCAGCATAGTTGCCAACATTTGAATTTAAAAATAGAAACAGTTTTACACCATGAGACTCACAGCGTTTTTCAATGTTGTGAAGTGTTGGCAGTACGGAAATAACAGATGTTTAATATATATGCATACTTATCTGCAACACAGTTTTGCTACTCCATTTATTTCTGTTTTATGAGCAAGAGTTTAAAATCATTGAATTTAAAAATACCTCCTTTTTTTTTTTTAATAATTTCCTTTCTACCATTTATATGTTTGAATCATATCTTTCACTCTTCATGAATACAAAAAGAATTAGTTATAGTATGTTAGTTATATTATGGCTGTTGGAGGAGTTCGAGAGTGGCTGTGGGAACCGGCTGTTGGTGGCTGTTGGAGGAGTTCGAGAGTGGCTGTGGGAATGGGCTGTTGGTGGCTGTTGGAGGAGTTCGAGAGTGGCTGTGGGAAGCGGCTGTTGGCAGCTGTTGGAAGAGTTCGAGAGTGGCTGTGGGAACCGGCTGTTGGTGGCTGTTGGAGGAGTTCGAGAGTGGCTGTGGGAACCGGCTGTTGGTGGCTGTTGGAGGAGTTCGAGAGTGGCTGTGGGAACCGGCTGTTGGTGGCTGTTGGAGGAGTTCGAGAGTGGCTGTGGGAACCGGCTGTTGGTGGCTGTTGGAGGAGTTCGAGAGTGGCTGTGGGAACCGGCTGTTGGTGGCTGTTGGAGGAGTTCGAGAGTGGCTGTGGGAAGCGGCTGTTGGTGGCTGTTGGAGGAGTTCGAGAGTGGCTGTGGGAAGCGGCTGTTGGTGGCTGTTGGAGGAGATCGAGAGTGGCTGTGGGAACCGGCTGTTGGTGGCTGTTGGAGGAGTTCGAGAGTGGCTGTGGGAACCGGCTGTTGGTGGCTGTTGGAGGAGTTCGAGAGTGGCTGTGGGAAGCGGCTGTTGGCAGCTGTTGGAGGAGTTCGAGAGTGGCTGTGGGAACCGGCTGTTGGTGGCTGTTGGAGGAGTTCGAGAGTGGCTGTGGGAACCGGCTGTTGGTGGCTGTTGGAGGAGTTCGAGAGTGGCTGTGGGAACCGGCTGTTGGTGGCTGTTGGAGGAGTTCGAGAGTGGCTGTGGGAACCGGCTATTGGTGGCTGTTGGAGGAGTTCGAGAGTGGCTGTGGGAACCGGCTGTTGGTGGCTGTTGGAGGAGTTCGAGAGGGGCTGTGGGAAGCAGGATGGTCTTATCGCCGTATTACGCGCCATACCGGTCGTGCGGATATGACCATTGCACGCTGTTGGCGGCAGTGACCCAACAGCTACGATTGCGGATATTCAGCGAGCAGTGATGCCCTCTACGCATTGTCCGATTAGTGCCAGCACCATTAGCAGACTGCTGCACGAGGTACGACTACACGCACGCAGACCATTAGGATGACTATCCTTAACAACAGTATCGTCGCCAAAGACTGCGATGGTGTCGTGCCAGACTCTCATGGAACCACTCAAAATGGCAGCGGGTGATCTTCAGTGACGAGTCCCGCTTTTGTTTTGGAGGAGACGACCAACGAATCCGTGTGCGGAGGCATCGTGGTCAGTGCCAAGATGAACAGTTTGTTGTCGAGCGTCACACGTCCAGAAGGCCTGGCGTCATGGTGTGGGGTGCAATTGCCTACGATACCAAATCACCTTTGCTGTTCATTACAAGCACTTTGACAGTCCAACGTTACGTTGAATGTGTCCTGCAACCAGTGGCTCTACCTTTTCTGAAAGCGCACTCAAGTGCGATTTTCCAACATGGCAACGCTCGTCTGCATACTGCTAATGTCTCGAGAGCTTTCCTTCTAGGTACTGACACTCTGCCATCGCCAGCCGCATTGCCAGACCTGTCGCCGATTGAAAATGTTTGGAATGCTCTTGGACTCGCTATACACAATCCACCTCTGTCGCACAATATGCAGGAGCTGCGTGAGAAGATTGAACCTGCATGGAGTTCTTATCGCAGGACACCATTATTAACCTGTAAAACTCCATGCCGAGACGTCTGGCATGCTGTGTGAGGAAACATGTCGGATCGACGCTATACTAAAAAACACTACTTATTGGCATGTTGCTCAATAAATATTGCCCATATCAGTCTCAGTGTTTAATCATTTATTCCTGGTAACCTTTACCTTCCTCCTGAACAACATTGCAATCCGACTCGACCTTCTGGGTACAACATTTTTTTGACGTAGAATGTACACCGAAGAGCAATTGAATTAGAAACAGCTGGCGTCATGCAAATGTGGCACTGTGAGCGGCCCTGTAAACGGAAACAACATGACGTATGCAGCGATCTGAAAATATAAGGAGTGATGCTACGAGAATCAGTAAGATTCGGACGCAGCATGGGTAAAACGAAGGATCTAAGCGCATTTGATCGTGGGAAAATTGTCGGGGCCCGACGAAAGGGTCATTCCATCTCGGAAATCGTGCAGGCACTGGGATTTTTACGAGCCACTGTGTCACGGGTTCACCGTGAGTACATCCAATCGGGTAAAACCATCCCTGCAAGAGCCACACTATCCATAACCATCTTCTCGCTATGGGGTACAGAAGCCATCGTGCCACGAGGGTACCGCTGCTGACCGCACATCACAGGGTGCAAAGATTAGCATGGGCGCGGGAACATCGCCACTTGACCCTACACATGTGGAAAAATGTTGTCTGGACTGATGAGTCGAGATTCACGTTGGTACATGAGGATGGCAGGATGCGAGTACGGCGCAAATCACATGAAGCGATGGATCCTTCTTGCGAGCAGGATACTCTTCAAGCTGGTGGGGATGGCATTCTCGTCTAGAGACTGTTTACGTGGACTGAAATGGGACTCCTGGTAGGTGTGACATCGTCCGTCACAGGTCAACGTTACCGGGATATCCTGGACGACCATTTGCTCCCACTTGTGCGTCTTCCATATCCCACTGGGGACCTCATCCTGCAACAAGACAATGCACCGTGCCATCGCTCCCGAATTGTATCCGAATGGTTGGATGGACACTCCAGCGACGTGACCTCGCTTCCTTGGCCAGCTAGGTCGCTTGACCTCCATCCCATCGAGCACATCTGGGATGCCATTAAAAATTCCCATCATCAAGTAGTAGAAGGTATGACATCTGAGAGGAAGGTGTATTCATGTTCGTTTTGCGAAGAAACGTTTTTACAGAAATACAATTTGGATAGACACGTATATAACGTTCATACGTCGCAAATCAAAGGTGAGCCCTCAGAAGCACCATCTGTGCCCCTTCAGTCGTGCACCATTTGTGAAAAAACGTTTACTTGTAAAAAAACATCTTAATGCTCATTTTAGGAACCGTCATTCTGAAGAACAAAATACTGTAGTATCGAATGTGACGTGTTGTATTTGTGATAACAGTTTTTTTTATCTCTGAAGACTGTATACACACATTGAGGCAGAACATTTGGATATCTCTCTGTCATTTAAAAATAAGAAGTTTAATTGTATGAACGATTTTGCTGTGTGGAAAGAGAAAATTAAAATTGAGTCTCGGTCTCATTTTGTTAAATACAGATCAGACTTCCTGCTAGCAGATCAAAGAACTGCTGTCCAATATAAATGCCATCGAAGTGGATGCTATGAACTCCGTGCAAAATCGACAGAGATGTCTAAAATTATCTGGAATTGTCACAAGAAATGAAGAAGTAGCAAAATAGGAGCACATTTCACCACTCACGTTGAAACATGGGATATGGGAATCATAGAGGAACAGATATTTGTTTACCTAGCGCCATATTGTGACGTCACACTTCGTATTAACACAGCATTGGAGCATAATGTTCAACGTGCACCTTAATCTGGGGCGTATATCGATTATCCACTCCTGAAATAAGAGTGCGACACCTACAGTTCGGGAGAAAATTTCTAAGTCTCGGGCATGCGCATTACAGGGAATGAGGATTCGGCCACTGTAGAATTGAGACGCTAGTCAGAGGGGGCAACACCTCACTTGCTTCGTGTTGGACTGAGGTCAGCAACCTCTGACCGTCGAAAAAGAAGTTCATGGGGCGAACTTATAACTCACTCTGCAGTTGACCGTGATGTGAGATTTCATTTCCCTCCGGCGCCCGCTTGCCTCTTGGTTTTTTTTTTTTTTTTTTTTTTTTGAGGAAAATTGGTCATTCCAAGCTTGTATGCTGACAGCAGCTCCACTCTTTGCTACGTTCTAAATGGACAAGACTTCATTATCTGTTTCTACAAGCTGAGCTTAACTGAGGGACGTGACGCCTAACGCTCTCTGCTTCTACCAATGGAGTCACATAAAGAGCCGTGTTTCTAACCTTCTCACCGACGCTAAACCAAGGCTGGAAGAAGCTTCGACGGCCATTTTTTTTTGGCTGCGCTATTCAACCCAAGAAAAATGAGGAGAGTCAAGACCGCCATTCTCCCTTGCAATACCACTCCCCAGAGAAAGAAAAGGTAAACCTTCTGATCTATATTCATTTTACGGCCTTCTGTTTCAACAGACTTTTCTTTCTTTTTTTCTCAGAAAAAAAAATATTTGGTAGAGGATAACTGGGTTGTCAAAAGGATGTAATTATTGTTGAAGTCTATGATTATTTGAATTTAATATGGTGTACCAGTAAATCTTAATGTATCGAGTAATGACGCGGAGAACATGAGTGATAGTTGTGAAAAAATAAATTTATCGGGTATTATAAAATGGGGAGAGTTAAGTTTTTTTTTTTTTTTTTTTTTTTTTTTTTTTTGAAGTAACACAATATAAAAACAAAGAAAAATTCAAAAGCAGTCGTAATGCATTACAGGCTGAGAAACCTCAGTCCTTATTTTTGGCCAGAGTGTATTATTCTTTTGTATTGTGCATGATGTTTTGTGAAGGTACCTAAAAAGGGAAACATCAAGTGAAGAACACATATTTTTCTTACTGAACAAATGATAATTGAATCGAACTGAATTTTTTTTATAATACATGAATTACAAATTGAAATGTTAAAATTTTGAATGCCAGGCAAATCAGGAAATTGTACACTGCCGGACAATTGCTAAGGACGGATGACAATAGTAACGATAGCAACCATAAAATGGAAGGCAGGAAAATGTGGAAATTTGCATAATTGTGGGATACAGTAAGACGTGTTGTGCGTATGCAAATTTTGGATTGCCGAACTTGTTCGTGACGTCATAGCGCTGATAAGAGATATAAAGGATTTGACGCGTATTGACCGTTGTTGTTCAAACGCAAAGTTGAAAGGGAAAGAATCAATTAACGAACTTGCAATTTTCAGTATGTTTTCCCGACATCACCTAGATGATTTTACGCGTGGCCGTATTATTGGCAAGATTGAAGCAAGGCGAAAAATAACAGATGTTGCCAGGGAGTTCGACGGCAGCCACAGTTTTGTTTCAAGGCTTTGGAAATCATTTCAAACAAATGGAGAGTGTAGCAAACGTCAGGGGGAGGTCGTGTTCGCAGTACGACACCTGCAGAAGATCGGTACATAGTGCTATCAACAAAAAGACACCTGCGCAGCACAGCTAGTGAGGTAGCAAATCAGTTTATGGCTGCTACTGGCAAGCGGATCTCCCGAAAAACTGTCGCCAGACGTTTGCATGAAGGAGGACTATACGCCCGCCGTCCTGTTGTGTGCATCCCACTGTCCAGACGTCACCGTACCGCCCGTTTGCAATGGTGCCATCAACATCGCAATGGGACTGATAACGACTGGTCTGCTGTCCTCTTCTCGGATGAGAGTAGATACAGTCTATCGTCTGATTGTCGACAACAACTGATCTGGCGTGATAGTGGTACTGCATATCGTCCAGCAAACATACAGGAAAGGGACCGATATCCGACATGTAGTGCCATGGTATGGGCTGGCATCATGATCAATGGCCGTACGTCCCTCTATTTGCTTCCAACTGGGACTATGACTGGCCAACGATACATTAATGATGTTCTGCTACCTCATGTTCGCATGTTCCGTGGTGCTGTCGGTGATAGATTCATTTTCATGGACGGCAACGCAACATGTTATCGAACAGTCGCTGTCCAAGAGTGTCTTGAGAGCGAGGATATTAAACTCCTCATATGGCCAGCACGTTCTCCAGATTTGAATCCCATTGAAAATGTGTGGGATGCTTTGGGGAGGAGTCTTGCTGGTCGCCAATGCCCTCCAATAAACAAGGACACCCTCATCCGTGCACTGACAGAGGAATGGGAAAAATTACCCCAACAGCTGCTTGAAAATGTTGTGCAAAGCACGACACGACGTGTGGAATCTTGCATCGCCCTCCATGGTGGCCATATCCCGTATTGACATCTTACGCCGGAACGCCTGCGGACGGTAATTGCATTTTTGAACGTTTACGTATTCTGCACAAAATGGCCTGTTTGTCCCTTGAACACGTTCCAAAGCCTTCTGGATTTCAGAGCACAATAAATTGTCTTTCTTGTAATGTCCTGGCATTCTGACATTATTTTATTTCACTTGGCATCCAACCACACTTACTTTCTTATGCGCTATGTAGCGGTTTATGATCCGTCCTTAGCAATTGTCCAGCAGTGTATAATGAAACTGAAATATACACCCAACAAAATTGAAATTGGACTCTAACACTCATTTTTGGCATTCGTGTGTGCTTTGTGAAAATAAAACCAAAGAAAAAAAATCTGTAAAATTCTCAACAAAATTCTGATCAGGCGAGAGGCCTTATCAACATTAAATGTAACTGCAAGTCAGTTTTTACAACTAAACATTTTGAGTCACCTTTATTACTTGTTTATGTGTGTTCAGTGAATCCAATGCATTGATAGGTAAATCTTGGGTAATTTTTTTTTTTTTTTTGCCAAGCTTATAAATCACCTCTGTACTTGGCAGGGTTCATGAATCTGAGCTGGGTAAGGTTTAGTTAACAGATACTTTGACAATGCAAATTTTAATGTTTGTGCATACTATTTTTCTTTTGTTCTTCCACTACTTATTTTTTTTTACATCACGTGCTACATTAATCCACTTTATTTGATACAAGTGTACTTACACTATAACACATGGTCATAGTGACCGAGATTCAAAATAGAACGAAATTCCTTTATATCAATCATGTGTGTAAATGTCTTAACCCCGGATACCATTCACTATGTCGAACACTTTTCACGTCATGTACTTCTGGTTTTTTGTAGTTCATACCTCTCACAATAGGTGGTGTTAGTGTATATTTATGTTTGCAATTGTATCACTGCTTCAAAAAATCCTATTGATTTTTTTTTTTACTTTTTTTTCTTGCTAGAGTAAAAATTGGTGAAATTTTCCTTTTTAGATAATAAACAGGGTTGCCTCTTAGGGGTGTAAATGTCAAAGCTTCTTTTTCGTTATCTCTTCTTCCAGGAAACGAATTTGAGAAATTAATTTTTCTTAACATAGGTTTTGCTGTGAAGAATATTTTTAGCATGTTTTCTGCGTTTGTATAAATCTATTTCTGCCATTTTGTTTGAAAAACCTAATTCGATTATAAAAATACCCTAAAAAAAGGCCACATTTGGTAGGGACACTCTTTATTATGAAAATAATATTGAACTCATTTTCTTTTCTTAGTAACAGCTTTTCCGCTAGGGGGCGTAAAGTTATATCATGTGTTGTTCTAAATTTCTCCTTATAACGAAGTAAATTTCTCCGTCATTTTTGGTCTACGCCGGGATTCGAACCCGAGTACGCTTATTCCGGAACAAGCAGCTCTACCAACTGAGCTACGCAGACATGTATTCTGATTCCTATCTGCCTTTATGTCATGTGCGTCCTGCTGGCAGGTACGTCACATCTCCCCCCACGAAAGAGGGCCGGGGGCATGGCCCACGGATCAGCCGTGACCATGAATCGTTGCAGGCAGACAACCACTGTAGAACGTGTACTTGAGAACTCCCAGTCAATCTGATGTGTGGAATGCAACGTCACACACATTTTTTATTTTTCGAAGCACTGGAGAAGGGATTCTCTGATTTTTCCTATCTCGCGGTGTGGAAATAACATCACACCAATGCGAGATTTTGAACGGTCGGGTCATCCGGGTAGTTCGGGCGCCATTATAACGAAGTGAATTTCTCCGTCATTTTTGGTCTACGCCGGGATTCGAACCCAAGTACGCTTATTCCGGAACAAGCAGCTCTACCAACTGAGCTACGCAGACATGTATTCTGATTCCTATCTGCCTTTATGTCATGTGCGTCCTGCTGGCAGGTACGTCACATCCTAAATGTTCGATTTAAAAACAGATTTGTCTTTGATGTTCCTTCTGTTATGAGAAGCGTTTTCTGGACAGTTTGTTAATTTTTGTAAAATACCTTTGAGCCGCTAGTGTGTAAGTATTTATTTCTGGATATTTATCGACTGTAGAAACTTGGGTTGATGTTTTTAACCTTTTCCATTGACTATGAATAACCCTGCTCTCGTTACACTTTTAGCACGTCTTTTGTAAAAAAGATCGTGCTTATGTTACCGGTTTGTCTGTCCGTCGGCGGACAAAATACCTCTGTAACTATTAGCCCGATTTGAAAAATTCTTTTTGCATTGGAAAGATTAAAATGTGCGAATGATGATTCTTACATATATATATTTTTTACGATGCACAATTTTGCCGCTAGGAGGCGTAAATGCAGATATCAAATTCAAAATACATTGTATTCCATATATTTGCTTTTAAACATCCGATTCAAAAATTCTTTGTAGCAAGAATGGTCTTCTGTTTAAATGTAATCGATAGGTAAGTCACCTTTTCAAGTTATTCCTAGCAGAAAGCTAAGGGGCGCAAAGTGAAACTGTTTCCCCCAGAGATTTCTGCTTCTAAAACTCGGATCTGAAAAAAATGTTCGTGCACTGGATACAGCTCCTGATGCGACATGTTTTCCATATAACTTCTAATTTTTGGTAAGGAATGGTTTAGGCACCAGGAGGCGTAAGTGTTAATTTCTGCTTCGGAAGTATTTGCAGCAAAATCCGAGTTTCTAAAATCTCGACTGAAAAATTTCTTTCCTGCACCGATACCACTCAGGTCGATAAACCTTATGGGAATGTTTTCTTGTTCAAATAATGCATAGTTTCTCCTCCAGAAGGCGTAGATGTATATCTTAGTTTTATCAGTATTTCTGCGTCAAAGAGTCCAATTTGAAAAATTCGTTATTTGTTGGATAGCGTTTCCGGTGCGAAATGTTTCTCATATAATTTCAAAATTTTCAAGTAAGGCATAGACTCTCCGTTAGGGGGAGGAAATGTAAATTGCTTTTTCGCCGAGATCTCTGCTTCTAAAACTCCGATTTGAAAAATTCTTGTATGGAATACTGATCGTGATGGGAAATGTTTGGCATAATTTTTGATAAGGAATGGTTTGGCCACCAAGAATGTAAGTGTTTATTTCTGCTTCTAATTTATTTGCAACAAAGCCGGAGGTTTTGAAAACTCAACTTAAAAAAATCTTTCGTGGACGGATATCGCTCACCTCCAAAAATCTTTTGATAATACTTTCTTTTTAAAACAGTATATTATTTTTTCGCCAGGGGGCATATACGAATGTCTTATTTTTGTTGATATCTCTGCCTCTAACAATCCCATTTGAAAAATTCTTTCTGTGTTGCAGAGCGTTTCCTCTTCCAAAGGTTTTTCCTATAATTTCAATTTTTCCTTAAAGCCACAAGTCTGCCCCCAGAGGGCGAAAGTTCATATTTCAGTTCACAGCAACATCTGCGTGACTAAAAACCTGATTGAAAATCTTATTTTTGGATCAGATGCTACTAACTATGCAAACTCTGGGTGTATATTTTCTTCCCAAAATAATGCAGAATTCCGCCGCTAGGTGGCACGAAATGCTTAATCTGTTTTTCTCAGTATCTCTTGCTTTTGAACGTGCGATTTAAAAAAATCTTCCAACATCGAATGCCAGTTACCTTGTAAAAACACTTTAGTTTAGTACATGAGGAGTTTTATATTTATAGTTCGTAGTTCTGTCGCTAGGTGGTGTTTGTGTACTTCAGTTTGCCGCTATATCTCCGCTTCTAAAAACCCTATTAAGAAATTTCTTCTTTACTGTATGCCATTCGCTACAATAGAGAAGTGGAGCATTACTATCTCAAAATTATGCACAGATTTCCCGCTAGGAGGCGTAAAGGTCGAAACCTATTTCTATCTCTGCTTCCGGGAGACGTATTTGAAAAGTTCTGTTTCCTCAGCATAGCTTTTTCCATGAAAAATATCTTTCGCCTATTTTCAACGTTGACGTCACGCAAAATTCTTTCGTTAGAAGGCGTAAAACTATATTGAAAGTAAAAATATCTACCGAACACGATAAAACACATATGTAGCACAGATACACTACATGAACTTAAGCTTTACTGATGAAAACACATACCACATGAGATCTTTCGAGGATCACAACGTCCCCATCCTCAGATGTTACATTCACAAGTAAGACCAAGATATATATACATATATACACAACACCATCGTCACAAACCAGCAACAACGCAACGCCATCTATGATTTACATAGTGCATTTAAAAAAGATCATGAAAATGTTTAAAGAAAATAGTCCATGTTTCGGACATAGTCGTTACAGCAACGAGAACCGAATGATGCAATATATATTCTCTCCATAAATAATAATAGTGAGAGCTTACCTGGAGAGTTTATAATGGATTCCTCATTCCATCTTGGAGTATAGGAACCGGTTGCAACCAGACGAGACAAGGCGGTTGTTAACCTGCCATTACGAACATCATATTTATGCTCCCTGACTCTGGTACTCAAGTTCCTTTTTGTAGAACCAATATATACAGTATCCTTAGTGTCTGGAACTCCGGCTTGTAGAGGAATGGTGTATACGCAGTGTATAGTATGTGGAGGCACCTTGTCCCGATTCTTCTTGGATAATGTATAAATATTTCTAGTCGTGACGCCAAAGTCACTATTATATGGTTTACACTTATTACTTAGTACATTAACAATCCTGGGTACATAGTTGACGAAAGTCCCTAGAAAGAGTCTAAACATTAGACTTCTTAATTTGCCGGAGCAAGCGATCCACCACCGAGGGCTCGTATCCATAATGACAGGCAATTTGTTTAATCTTGACCAGTTCCAAATGTCGTAATCTAGGACTGGACGAGTGTGAAAATGCTCTACGTAATAAAAGCCGAATAGACGCAAATTTGTAATTAGTCGGGTGATGAGACCAGAAGGGTATAATTTCAACACTGGAAAACGGTTTTTCTGAATACAGAAACTGCAAATGATTCGAGGGAGTCCATTTCAAAAAAGGTTAACTCCGGTTTTGTTCGATTTCAAGGGTGAAATTGATAGACGGAACCTTTGAGGAACAATACTCAGAAAATAAAACCAGATCTGAAACGGAATATGTCCAAAACAACAAAATATCATCCACGTATCTCACAAATAATAACGGAGTTTGAGGGTAGACGGATAAAGATGACCTCCTCCAAAGACTGCATCAATATCTCTGCAAGAATGGGGGAGAGAGGGGAGCCCATGGGAGCCCCACTCTCCTGACGGTAGATAATGTCATTGAACTTAAAATAAGATCTCGTCTGCACAAGGTGCAACGCTGTAAGCACAGCCTGAACCTCCAGTGTAGGAACGTCAGCTGCTAACAGCTTGGACTCAATAATTATGTGAACAAATGTGACAGGAATGCTGGGAAATAACGATTCTACGTAGAGCGAGGCCATCAAAAACTTAGACTCAGGTTGAAGAAATGGTCGGATCCTGGTCAAGGTCTGAAGTGACTTAGAAACAGAATACACGGGATTAGAAATTAATGGTTTCAAATATGCTGCAGGGGTTGATTCTAGTGGGCGGGTAGGACTAGACAAACTAGAAACCAGAGGTCTCAAAGGTAGATCTGGTTTATGCAACTTGAGTTGTCCAAATAATTCAGGGGTTCTGGATCCACACGGAGGAGACAAAGCTGAAATCAATGACGAAGGGAGGCTTGCAAGGGTTTTCATACGAGCCAATGCTGATATAGTTGCCTGGGTGGGATCAGTCTGGATAACAACAGTATTGGTTTTGGAAATTGCTGTACACATTTTCTGTTGGTACTCCGTCTTGTCTAAAATAATGATCTGATTCGACTTGTCCGCCGAAATTATAGCTAGCTGTGGGTTGTCACGAAGATCCTTTAATGGCTTGCTCTCCGAATTGAACGTACTGTTAAGTTGTCGGTCGAAATGTCGTTCCCGAATGCGAAGGGCTTTAGCCATTCTGTAACGCATTGGGTCCTGTTCTTTAGGAGGGACCCCATGGATCACGGTTTCGATCTGAGACACGACAGAAAAAAGGTTGGGTGCAAGTTCTGGGTACGCAAACTTAGAACCACGTTGGAGTGCTCTGGTTTGGCAGGCACTTAACAGCACTAAGATTCAGATACGGTGGTTTATTGAGCAGCTCTTGAAATACACCTCTAAAAAAATAGTGATTACGTAGAGCATTTTCACACTCGTCCAGTCCTAGATTACGACATTTGGAACTGGTCAAGATTAAACAAATTGCCTGTCATTATGGATACGAGCCCTCGGTGGTGGATCGCTTGCTCCGGCAAATTAAGAAGTCTAATGTTTCGATTCTTTCTAGGGACTTTCGTCAACCCCGTTTTGTGGGATCACTTCCGTATGTGCCCAGGATTGTTAATGTACTAAGGAATAAGTGTAAACCATATAATATTGACTTTGGCGTCACGACTAGAAATATTTATACATTATCCAAGAAGAATCGGGACAAGGTGCCTCCACATACTATACACGGCGTATACACCATTCCTCTACAAGCCGGAGTTCCAGACATTAAGGATACTGTATATATTAGTTCCACAAAAAGGAACTTGAGTACCAGAGTCAGGGAGCATAAATATGATGTTCGTAATGGCAGGTTAACAACCGCCTTGTCTCGTCTGGTTGCAACCGGTTCCTATACTCCAAGATGGAATGAGGAATCCATTATAAACTCTCCAGGTAAGCTCTCACTATTATTATTTATGTAGAGCCTATATATTGCATCATTCGGTTCTCGTTGCTGTAATGACTATGTCCCTAAAGTTATATCGGAACCATGGACTATTTTCTTTAAACATTTTTATGATTTATTTTAAATGCACTATGTAAATCATAGATGGCGTTGCGTTGTTGCTGGTTTGTGACGATGGTGTTGTGCATATAAGTATATATATCTTGGTCTTACTTGTGAATGTAACATTTGAAGATGGGGACGTTTGATCCTCGAAAGATCTCATGTGGTATGTGTTTTCATCAGTAAAGCTTAAGTTCATGTAGTGTATCTGTGCTACATATGTGTTTTATCGTGCTCAGTCGATATTTTAACTTTCAACATTTTTAACACGAATCATCCGTAAAACTATATACTATTTCCTTCTATATTTCTGCTTTTAACTGTTCGATTTGAAATTCTGTTTGTCTTGGATACTTACTTGTGCTGTGAGAAACGTTTTTTGCGCCATTTGTTAGTCTTCGTAACATACTTTTTAGCTGCTGGTGTAAGTAAGTAGTTGTTTCTATTTCTGGATGCTTTATTGATTGTAGAAACCCGGTTGATTATTTTCCTAACCGGTTCCATTGACTTCGAATAACTTTGATAAATTTAACGCGTCAGCAGGGATTCAAAAGGCATTTTCATTGCAACCGAAAATTTTTGTGTCATCTTTCTTGTTCAAATTATACGCAGGTTTCCCCGGGAAGTGAAATAGTTTCATTTTTAGGTTTTCTAAAAATCTGCGTTGATAGATTTTCGGTGTCGGAAGCCGGGGATTCAAAGATTAAAAAAAATAATGTGCTTTATCCTCAAGTTCAGGAGGGTCAGGTTTGGATCCACGTATTTTCAGCAGTTGAATATTTTCCCCTCAAGGTTTCTGAAACCTCCACAATATTTCAGGTCTTAGCGGGAAAATCTTTGTTGTGAAACTGAAAAACATGACATATTATTTTATGGTGGACTACATTGTAAAAGGGTTCTGAGTTCACCAAAAGTGTTTTCTATCAAGGTCAGGTTCCTCAATTTTTTCTACAACGGTGCCCAGTACTGGCAACTTGCAGACGAAATAAAAATTCAGTGTTTTCATAATTCAGAGTTTTTTAACTGCTTTGTAATTAATATTAGTTGCGAAAAGAGTTTCCACTGTATTTAAAATACACATCTAATGAAACAAGAAAGATGACACCGAATTTTCGGGTGTAATAAGCACGTCTTTTGAATCCGTTCTGACGCAAATTAAATTTATCAAAGCTATTCAAAGTCAATGGAACCGGTATGGAAAACAATAGTATCTGACGGAAGAAAGAAGTTTTTCAATCGGGTGTTTAATTCCTCAGATATTGCTGTTAACGGAATCGTGACTTATGCCTTCTGGTTGAAGACTTGTGCGTTAAGAAAAACATGAATTTATGTGAGAAACATTTCGCACCGGTAACGCTCTCCAACACAGAAAGAATTTTTCAAATCGGACTCTTAGAAACAGAGATATCGACAAAAATAAGATGTGACTGTACGCCCCCTGGTGGGAAAACCATGCATTATTTTAGAAAGAAACTATTATCAAAAGGTTTTTCAATATGAGCGGTATCTGTCCGAGAAAAATTAATTTTTAGTCGAGTTTTCAGGAGCCCAGATTTTGCGGCAAATACATCAGAAGCAGAAATTAACGCTTATGCCCCCTGGTGGCTAAACCATTCTTTACCAAACATTAGAAATTATATGAAATTTTTTTCCATCAGGTGTTCTATGCGATATGGGTATTATTTTTCAAATCGGAGTTTTAGAAGCAGAAATAATGCAGAAAACGCAATTTAGCTTTGTGAAAAATTGTCAAAGAAATCCAGACTTAGCGGAAAGTCTGGATTTATTTAACAATTTTGAATTTATATGAAAAAATGTTGTGCATCAAAAACACTATTTAACAAAGAAGGAATTTTTCAAATCGGACTCCTAGAAGTAGAGATATTGACAAAAATAAGATATACATCTACGCCCCCTGGTGGAGAAACTATGGAATATTTTAAGAAGAAATTATTCGTTATGGTTTATCGATGTGAAGTGGTATCAGTCCACGAAAGAATTTTTTAAATCGAAATTTCAGAAGCTCAGATTTTATGGCAAATACATCAGAAGCAAAAATTAACACTTACGCCCCCTGGTGGCCAAAGTATTCTATACCAAAAATTAGAAATTACGTGCAACAGATTTTCCATCAGGAGCTGTATCCGCTTAAGAAAACATTTTTTTAAATCTGAGTTTTGGAAGAAAAGTAGTATCGGGAAAACGTAATTTAATTTTACGTCCCGTAGCGGAAACTCTATGCGTAATTTGAAACAGTAACTATATCTAAAATAGTCTTCGACATAAATATGATCGAAAGATAAAATAATTTTTTAATCGGATGTTTAGAAGCAAATTTGTGGAATAAAACGTATTTTTTTATTTTTGAATTCGACATCATCTGCATTTACGTCCTCTAGCGGCGAAATTCTAAATCGTAAAAAAAAAAAAAAACGATATGAAAGGTCATCATTCGCATATTTCAATCTTCCCAACGCGAAACGAATTTTTCAAATCGGACTAAGAGTTGCAGAGACATCGTGTATACAGACGGACGAACCGGTAACATAAGCACGATCTTTTTTTTCAAAAAAGAACGTGCTAAAAAAGAAGTCTGCACATCGCTGTTTGCCAGATTTAAACAGGACTTATACTGCATCAAATCTGCACCTGCGACGAGAAGGGGTCCTTTATGATAATAAGAAACGATGTACAGAATGGTTAAGCAAGGCACAGCCTGCTGGACCTAAGCCACTCCTACAGCCTAAAAAGATGATGTTTCTTGTGCTTAAAAATATAACTGGCTATGGTGCTCGTACCAGGAAATCTGAGGGGTAAGAGGAAATACCCTCCTCTCAGCATCCCCGAAAAGAAATCATCGATTCGTATTGCCTGTCAAATTATTATTTATTATTATTATTATTATTATTATTATCTTTATTCGAAATATACGAAACACAGCCTATTACAATCAAGCATAAACAATAAATTTATCATTGGTGTTATTGAGCTAATACGAGTTTCCACCGGAGACCTAGGTATCAGTCAAGAATCGGCGTACATGATGTCCGAGCTGTCTTCTGCTGTTCTCCAGGTAAATATCAGAAAGCTGCAATTTTTCGAAATGATTCACAAAGTTTTTTCACATTGTTCCAAGGGCCCCAATGACAATGATGACTACAGTTGTGTGTTTAGTCCATAATCGGGAAACTATGGCCAGGTCTCTATATTTAGTCATTTTTTCCAGTTCTTTTTCATCGACTGTGGCATCTCCAGGAATCGCTATATCAATTATTCAGATTCTCCGATTTTTATGACTGTTAGGTCCGGTGTATTATGTTCTAGGTGCCGATCGTTTTGAATTCGAAAATCCCACTAGTTCTTGCCATGATCATTTTCTACGACTTCCTCAGCCTCATGTTCCCATGAGTTTTTCGATGCTGGGATGGTGCTTCCTGCATAATGAGCAGTGAATCAAAATTGCAACCCTGTCATAGCTTTGTAATGTCTGTGCATTTTTGCTACATCCACATACACAGTGTGGCAAAGAATTTTGAAGACTGGGTCTGTAAAATGAAATAGAAACAAGAAATTATAATTTGTTTTGGTTTGTTATTCAAAATAAGTCCCTCCGGCTTCAATGCACTTGTTACGGCAATTTAATAATGATTCGAATGCCTGTTCCAGTTCACTTAGCGGAATTGCATCCAAAGCACACGTCGAAGCTGTTTGTATGATCGAAATATCAAAATAACACCCTTTTAACCTCATTTTAAGTTTTGGGAATAAAGAAAAGTCTCAGGTTGCTGAATCAGGTGAATATGGTGGATTATTCAACACACAGACGTTATTTTTCGCCAAAAATCTACGAACAAGAAGTGAGGTGTGACTGGGTGCATTATCTTGCAACAAACACCAACTGTTTTCATCCCGATATTCTGGATGAATGCGACGAATTCTGCCCATCAAACGCCTCAAAACATTTAAATAAAACTCACCACTAATTGTTTGTCCACTTGGAACAAATTCTTTGTGGATGCTCATTACATCCTTACTATCGGAGAATGTAATGAGCATTGTTTTGATTTTCGATGGAACTTTTCTTGGTCTTTTGGCTTGTGGCGAGTTTTTTGACTTCCATTCCGCACTTTGTAGCTTTGTTTTAGGATCATATTGAAAACACCATGTTTAATCACCTGTAACAATCGATTTTAAGAAGTTTGGATCATTTTCAGCGGCTGAAATGATGTCTCTGCTATGTGCACTTCTCCTTGAGTTTTGTTCATTGGTTAACGTGTGTGGAACAAATTTAGCACAGACTTTTGTTTTTCCCAAATCTTCATGCAGGATGGTTCGAATCGTTTCTTTGTTGATGTTTAAAGACTCATCCATAATTCTTAGTGACGCACATCGATTGTTTGCCACGAAACCACGTACTTTTTCAATAATCTCAGGTGTCCTAGATGAACTTGGTCTTCCGGTATGCTTATCATCTTGTATCGTCTCTCTTCCGTCCAAAAAAAGGTTGGGCCCCAGGAAAACATTTTATCTACTTAAACAAAACTCACCGTAAACTTGTTTCATCATTTGGTACGTTTCCGAGGCAATTTTACCAAGTTTTGCGTTAAATTTAATAACGGCCCTTTGTTCCATCTTAATAATTTAACATGAAAAAAATTTTACTTCTCTAATGAATGCCCGTTTCTTTTTTTTTTTTTTTTTTTTATTGGAGGTTTAACGACCACCGTGAGCAACTCAATGGGCTATAAGCAGTCGCCCGTCCCTAATTTAGGGCCACTGGTTCCAGGGAAGGGAGAGAGCCAGTGCCGTAAGACAAACACAACATCCATGCCTGACCGGGATTCGAACCCGGACCCCTTACGGACGAATGATCAGAGGCCAGCGCCACCGGGGCGGCAAATGCCCGTTTCGTTTGAGTTACTTTAACAACTGCGCAGTACTTTTGGCAGAAAGCAAGCAGATCGTCACGGTTTATAACGCATTCGCGATTACACTGGTGGCGCCACCGTAGGCCGAAACTATCGCCAGTTTTGAAAATTCTTTGACGCACTGTGTATAAAATGAGACATATTTTGATCTTTTTCTTGACAAAGTCAACACTTTGGATTATCACTGACTTTCTGGATTTTAGCCTTCATAACATTTGTTTGAATACGTGCTCTTATGCAACAAAAATCAAACCTTCTGTTTCTCTCTTGATAGAACCCGATTCCAGCCATGCCCCAAGTTCAAGTTGTTGTCACTTTTTCCATCAATGTACTTTATAAAAATGTCCATTCATTGGCTGGTTCCTCCAGCCATCTAATTTGCATTCAAACTGCTTTCTCTTGTTGTATTCAGCCTTACTTTCTGTTGTTTTTAATATATTTTCATTATTCACTGCTTAAAGTAGCTTTTCTCTTCTTCTTCTTCTTATTATTTGCTCCGACTGAAACGGCTTGTTATCTCTTTGAAAATTAAAAAATTGAACTCTCTCTCTCTCAGACCCGTAGCAGAATAATTATGAGCTATAGAGCTGAAATGTAAATGCGCAACATTTTTTTAATACACTAGCCCGTTATGCCCGTTTTCCGAATGGTGAATCTTTAATTTTTTGAAGATAAAATAGGAAAATCAATTAAAGGAACGAAAAGTAATTTATGATCCGTAACTGTTTCACGATTTAGAACAGGGCCGTGACGTCAATGCATACGTTTTGACGTAAAACGGATCAGGCTTTGGCACCCCTTAATTTTAAATCAGCGTTTCATGGAAATTTTACAGCATTTCAACGTTTCGGTCATAATTTTCTTTAAACCTATCAGCATTTTCAACAGTAAAGCTGAGCTTCCCTTTTGAACTCTTTGGTTTTTAGACTTTTTTAGGTATCCGGACTTTAAGGACTATCAGCATGGCAATTTTCAGATCTCAAGGTTATTGAGAAGTGGTCCAACAATTCGCAAAAGATTCAAGCAGAGAATGTTCCAAAGTCGGCATTTTCATGTTTGTTTTCGTTTTCGGACCCTTCTTGGTATCCGGACCTTAAGACCTACTATCTACGTGACAATTTTAAAATCTCAAGGTCATGTAAAAGTGGTCGAACGATTTCAGAAAATATCAAGTAGAGAAATTTTCTATAGCCGCTATTATTATTTATTTTATTTTATGGTGGCGGAAAACGTCACCATGGCAGCAGGTTACGGGACCTAAACTTTCCTATGTGGTTACCGTTGAAGACAAAGGAAGCCGTTCGTTCCCTTCCTTTGCGTCTTTAAAAAATTCTTAATAATCAGAAAATGATTTTTTCTTAATTTGTTTTGCAAAAGATGGATGATAGTTGCGAGTTTATGCTGTAAAAATTGCAATGCGTTATGATTTATAGTTTGCCATATATCCGTTATTTTAAATAGATCCCATTGAGAAATAGAGAATTTTGTGAAATTTAAAAATTTGATTTTTCGTAAGCTAAATCGAAATGAAAAAAAAGGGCGACGAGGGGCGTAAATTCGGCCATGGAACTACAAGCCTACAAAGTTTTCTGGTTCTGTTGTTGTTAGTGTGACCGGAACGCGAAGTGATAGCACTTTTTTGTTTACCTTAACTTTGAAATACCATTGCTCTTGAAGTTTGGCCAGAATCGAAAAACGGTTTGTTTCTGTGTGTTCTTCAAAGAATTCTCTACAAACGATGTAAATATCATGTTTTTGCGTTCAATACTTTTTGCGCTGCGAGCTACGAAAGTGCGAGTGTCGCAAAATTTCTAAAGCAGTGGTGGCTACCTTTTTTTTTACAATAGAGAGATTTCAATAACTTTTTGATGTCTCATCTGCCACACAAATTATTTCTGTTATTACCCCACCACCCTCCACAAAAAAAAAGTTTACGAACGTATAAATGGGAAAACGATCAGAACAAGCGATTACCTCGGCAACTTTTTTTAAACCAGACGCGCTTCTGAAATAAATAACCGTTGAGTTAATAAAATACCATATATATTTGCCACCCGGATGGAGCAGTGTTCTAAGCACTGAGTCCTTACTATTTGTCCCAGATGGGTCCAGGTTCGAATCCCTGAGAGGCATGAATGTTCTGTTTGTCTTATGTCTTCTTCCTTCCCTGGAAACAGTGGTCCTATAATAGGGACGGGCGAATAATTGTAGCCCAACGAATTGCTCGTGGTGGTCGCTAAAACCCCCAATAAATAAAAAGAAAAACGTATTAAGGTATTTTATTTGTAACGCAACGAATTTGTAGAGCTTCTGTGGAGTGGATGGTGAGAGTCGCCGTTTTCTGACTAACAGAGTCGAGACCACGATCCAATCTTGCACAAGGCAAGGCTTGTTACGGCGCTAACTGGGAACTCGCTAATTGTGTTCCCTCTCTAGAATCAGCTGCCCTTAATTAGGGACAGAGCAGTCCCTACAGCTCCAGATGCTGGTTGGTATCTGGAAAGTCTCAAACAAAGGTTGTATCTCTCTATTCTAAAAAAAAAAAAAAAAAAAAAGTTACTGCCGCCGCTGTTTTAGAAATTTCGCGACACAAAATATGAAATTTACATCGTTTGTAGAGAATTGTCTAGAGAACACACTGAAATAAACCGTTTTTCGATTCTGGCGACACTTCAAGAACTATCGTACTTATATCAAACTTAAGGTAAGGAAAAAACTGCTATCACTTCGCGTTCCAGGCGCACTAACAGAACCGCGAAATTTTGTAGTCATGTAAGACCATCAAAGAATTTTTGCTCCTCGTCGCCCCCCCCCCCCCCACCCGCCCTTTTTTTTTTTTTTTTTTTTTTGAATTTCGATTTATTTAACGAAAAATTAAATTTAACAAAATTCTCTATTTCGCGACGGGATTCATTTTAAAAAAACGGGTATATGGCAAACTATAAATCAAAACGCATTACAATTTTTTCACCATAAACAAAAAACTTTTATTCCTCTTTTTAAAAAGTAATTAAGAAAAAATCATTTTCTACTTTTTAAGCATTTTTTGAAGACGCAAAGGAAAGGAAAGACACAACGGTAATCACACAGGAAAGTTCTGGTCCCGTGACCGGCTGCCATGGTGACACAGCTATTTTTAGCACTCTCTTCTCATTGGGTGAAAGTTCAGGCTACAGTGACTCTGGTAATAACGCAATGCTTAATGACGTAGAGAAGCTTTTAAAGTTAGGAATTTTCAGCCGGCATAAAATAAAATAAAAATGATGGCTATAGAACACTTCTCTGCTTGAAATTTTCGTGAATTGTTCGACCACTTCTACAAGATCTAGAAATTTGAAAATTGTCATGGTGATACGTCTTAAGGTCCAAACGCCTGGAACAGTCCGAAAAAATCAAAATGGCGACTTTGGAACATTCTCTGCTTGAATATTTAGTTAATTGTTCGACCACTTCTCAATAACCTTGAGATCTGAAAATTGGCATGCTGATAGTTCTTAAAGTCCGGATACCTAAAAACGACTAAAAACCAAACAGTTCAAAAGGGAGGCTTAGCTTTACTGTTGAAAATGCTGATAGGTTTAGAGATAATTATGCCAGAAGCGTTGAAATGCTGTAAATATTTCACGAGATGTTAATTTAAAATAAAGGGGTGCCAAAGCCTGATCCGTTTTACGTCAAACCGTGTGCATCGACGTCACGCCTGTCTAAATCGTGTAACAGTTACGGTTCTTAAATTACTTTCCTTTCCCTTAATTACTTTCCTTTCCCTTAATTACTTTTCCTTTCTATAATTTTATGTTCAGAAAATTATAGATTCACTGTTCGGAGAACGAACATAAAACTGCTAGTAAAAGAAAAACAAACAGGCAATGGAAGTAATAGTTGGAATCCGAGTAAGCGGGGGTGAAAGTGAGTTTTTTTTTTGCGGTTTGTTTTGCTCCTTAAGGGAAGTGTCAATTAAGGGATATAACCCTAACAATACTCGTAAATGACACAGTTTCTTTCATAAGTTGCATGAAATTTTCATTATTAGTTTAATACTTCTCACATTTTTGCGAAGCTATTTTGGAAATTCATTAAAGATTGACGAAATCGGGCCGTTCTTATCGAAAAATATTTTAGTGGCTCGTACTCCGCCCCCGTAGCCCTGCAGGGGTATACTCGAATTTGGGGAATACACCACCGTGCCATTAAAAACTGGACACCTTAACGTCCGCAAGTCATCTTTATTTGGCTACTCCGGTGGCGCAGTGGTCTATGCGTTGGACATTTCTCCTAGGTGTGTCTGGGTTCGAATCCTGGTGAAACATGAATGGTGTGTTTGACTTACGGCACTGGCTCTCTGCCTTCTGTGGAACCAGTGGCCCTAATTAGTAGGGACGGGTAACTTCAGGGGCGGATTGCGGTTGCAAAAGGGCCCGGGAATTTTTTTGCAAATGGGCCATTCAGTTGCAGTTCTGAGGTACATTATGTATCACAACTGAATATCACTGTTTTTATTTAAGAAACAAAAGAGAAAGTACAGTTGCTCTGGAAACAGTCGCAAGCTTAGTACTACCGGTGGGGGTTAAAAAGTACACCCGTCATCCTTAAATTGAAGTGGGTGTTGCGGAAAAATTTTCGTCGGCTCATGCCAAGATTTTACTGCAGAAAAATTGTGCTGCAATTTTTCTGTTGTGGACAATCACTTTTAGAAATTTCATGATATTTAAAAATCGTGGCAAACTCACTTAATCAACGTAAAAAAAGCGAATAGCCAGGTTTCAATTACTAGTTTAGTTAGTTATGTATGCACTTGCGCTGGAGAAGCTTCTAATTTTGGACACACACTCAATATTTATATTTGTTTAAAATTTTCTCTTAAGACTGCTGAAGTAAGAACATTAAATTAAAAAAAGAATTTCTTATATAGCCTTTTCATGTTTGACAGATCGTAAAATAATCTTGATTTTCATACCTTTGATCTCCCACTTTCAAATTTTCAAAGTGGGCTGAAATTTCAGCAAATATTTGAGAGAAAGAACTGCTACTACCAAACTTAAGGTTGAGTTGTGAAAAAAATCCTTTCGCATAAGACATAATTTTTTAATTTATATAAACGAAAAAAATACAGAACTTTTACACTATTTGTACTGCAGGTTTTGAAAATTTTCTATTGTGGACAATCACAATTAGAAATTTCAATGTTTTTAAATATCGTGGATTCTTCATTTAGTGGTCATATATTCGTATGCGTTTCAATTACAAAACGTGCTTTTATGCTGCGGGGTTAATGTATTGCAAAGACACCTTACTAAATAACGTAAACAAAACATTTTGCAACTTCATGTTGAAATGATATCTCGTAATATCTTCATCTGCAGCATTTGTCAGTTATCATAAGGAGCGTAGGCAGAACATTTCGGGGGAAAGGGAACGTATATGAACACTCCCGCAAATAATTAATCTTAGTTATTTCAAAATAAGTTATTGATATTATTAGATTTCACTATGAATTCTGTGATGTCATATAGTGGATACTACATCCGATAATGACCATTATCTAGCATTGTTCTGCAACTTAATCAAACATGGGTGAGTATTTTCACTACTTTAACTGAAGCAGTGAAAAACACTATAGAAACATCCCTTCCCCACTCCGCAGTTGAGAAAGACATCACTTAATTGCACGGGGAGGAAGGAGTGGAAGTTTGGAAGAAGAGATTTTTTTTATGCCTAAACAGATGAATCATATAGTTTTCGGGATCGTTCGGGCCCGGGCTCTATCTTGCAATATAAAATTCGGGCTAGGGCTGACATACTTAGGGTTCGGGTTCTTAAAATTAAGCTTGAACTCATCTCTTATGAGCTCAGCAATAATGTCTCCTGCAACCAAAGGGAGTAAACTCAACTTTACCCCCTCCCTTTCCTTGGGGAATATAGAGAACATCTTGTACACACCCCCGCCCTCCCGCAACATACGTTACATACATTCTCGTTCCTCAGCTTTTAAGTGAACCCAGAAGTTCGCAAAAACACATGATTCATCTATTGTAGTTGGGATTCTAGCAGTTGCCTGGTAAGGGGATTTTTTCCCTAATTCAAAATAGAAGCCCCCCCCCCCCCCGCTTGTTATAATTACATTGTGTGTATTTCGTTAATAAAAAGTGTTGTGGTTCAGTTGTGTGTTTAAAACAACTGAACTGAAAGCATTTTTAAGAAAGTAAGAAAGAAAGAGATAAAACATGCGGAAGGGGCCCACCGGGAAATGTCCTAGTGTCCCGGTGGGCCATTCCGCCCCTCAGTAAGTTCTTATAGCCCATTGAGTTGCGAAGACAACAAACAAAAAAAATATTTGCAGAAAATCATATCTCGTGTGTTAAGAAACAAACTTTATTACCTACGGGGCACCCAGTCTCCACCAGGGTTTTAAAGTGGCCGCCGATACTTTCCACCATTCGGCATTAAAAGGAGTGGCCAATTCAGTTGCGTTTGCTGGGTGATTTCCTTTCGTAGACATTATTAATAGGGTTGAGATCAGAACTCCTAGCTGGCTGACGAATCTATTTGTAACCTAACTGAAAAGACACGAGTAGTACACAGTGCGGCAACTAAGTAGTAAGACTGAATTTAAAAAAAAAAACGAAAAGAAGAAAAACTTACGTGAATATACACTATGTTGACAAAAGTCACTGGACACCCATTCAAAAGCAAACGAACGGATCTGCTGCGTTGCCAAGATGCGCGGTACAGCTGTAAACGGTATAAAAACAAGTCTTGCAGCTGACCGCGATCATATCGCACTGTGAGGTTGAGTAAAAATGTCGCGGCGGGAGCGGACTGACTTTGAGAAAGGAAAGATTGTTCGGTGTTATTAGTGGGTTGTCCATAAGAGAAACAGATGGGCGTTTAAACATACCCAAGTTAACTGTTCTGGATGTACTCAATAAGTTGAAGACACATTGCGTGCCTGAAGCAGCAAAACGTACCGGCAGACCAAAGAAAATCGGTGATAGAGGACGTCGAAGCCTCAGGAGAGTCGTTACAGCTAATCGACAAAGGACTGCACAAAACCTCGCTGTACAGGTGAGTAAAAATGCTAGAACTTCGGTATGTATGGGTACCATTCGCAGATTATTTCATTCCATAGGTTATCGTGGTCGTGCGGCTCCTCATAAGCCTTTCATCTCCACTCGGAATGCTACTCGTCTTTTATCATGGTGTAAAGAACATTTATCGTGGACTGTAGATCTATGGAAACGAGTCCTATGGACTGATGAATCCAGATACATGATAAATCAGTCTGATGGCCGTGTGTGGGTATGGCGTCAGCCGGGGAACCTATTTACCACAGTGTACTGTTCCTATGGTCAAGTTTGGAGCTGGTAGTGTACTCGTGCGGGGGTGTTTTTCGTGGTATGGTCCCGGGCCATTGGTAATTGTGGACAAACCTGTTAACCAGCACGTCTACCTCGATATTCTGGACAGTTATGCCCTATCAACTCTATGGGAATCCTATGGAACCGAGTCTTGTTGGTCCCATCGGGACAATGCACTGAGCCGTAAAGCAAGGACTGTTACAGTGTGGTTTGACGATAATTCCTTATCGTGTGTGGACTGGCCAGCACAGAGCCCTGAACTTAATCCCTTAGAGCACCTATGGGATGAATTAGAGCGCCGCATAAGAAGTTTGGAACCAAGGCTTACTACTAAGCAACAGTTAGCGGCAGCATTATGTACTGAATGGAAGCGCATACCTATCGCTGTGTTCCAAAACCTTGTCGAAAGCATGTCTCCGAGGGTCAGTGCATGCATTAAGGCCGACACCGTGCCAATGTATGTCAATAAATGCAATAGTCTTGTTTGCATTTATAAACTACCCTAAGTAGTGCAGTATGTTTTTTCTATTCGTATTAGTTTCGGAGATAATAGAGACTATAGGATTTTGTAGCCATTTGGCACTGTGAAAAACGCTAAAAATTTGCCAAAAAGACACCATCGACAATAACTCCAAAACTAAAACAGCTATTCCGGATTTAACTGCATAGTCTTATTTACGTTTATAAACTACCCTAAGTGGTGCAGTATGGTTTTTCTATTCGTATTAGTTTCAGAGATAATGCAGACTATATGATTTTGTAGCCGTTTCGCACGGTCAAAAACGCTGAAAATTTGCCAAAAAGACACCATCGACAATAACTCCAAAACTAAAACAGCTATTCCGGATTTAACTGCATAGTCTTATTTGCGTTTATAAACTACCCTAAGTGATGCAGTATGGTTTTTCTATTCGTATTAGTTTCAGAGATAATGCAGACTATAGGATTTTGTAGCCATTTGGCACGGTGAAAAACGCTAAAAATTTGCCAAAAAGACACCATCGACAATAACTCCAAAACTAAAACAGCTATTCCGGATTTAACTGCATAGTCTTATTTACGTTTATAAACTACCCTAAGTGGTGCAGTATGGTTTTTCTATTCGTATTAGTTTCAGAGATAATGCAGACTATAGGATTTTGTAGCCGTTTCGCACGGTCAAAAACGCTGAAAATTTGCCAAAAAGACACCATCGACAATAACTCCAAAACTAAAACAGCTATTCCGGATTTAACTGCATAGTCTTATTTGCGTTTATAAACTACCCTAAGTGATGCAGTATGGTTTTTCTATTCGTATTAGTTTCAGAGATAATGCAGACTATAGGATTTTGTAGCCATTTGGCACGGTGAAAAACGCTAAAAATTTGCCAAAAAAGACACCATCGACAATAACTCCAAAACTAAAACAGCTATTCCGGATTTAACTGCATAGTCTTATTTGCGTTTATAAACTACCCTAAGTGATGCAGTATGGTTTTTCTATTCGTATTAGTTTCAGAGATAATGCAGACTATAGGATTTTGTAGCCATTTGGCACGGTGAAAAACGCTAAAAATTTGCCAAAAAGACACCATCGACAATAACTCCAAAACTAAAACAGCTATTCCGGATTTAACTGCATAGTCTTATTTGCGTTTATAAACTACCCTAAGTGATGCAGTATGGTTTTTCTATTCGTATTAGTTTCAGAGATAATGCAGACTATAGGATTTTGTAGCCATTTGGCACGGTAAAAAACGCTAAAAATTTGCCAAAAAGACACCATCGACAATAACTCCAAAACTAAAACAGCTATTCCGGATTTAACTGCATAGTCTTATTTACGTTTATAAACTACCCTAAGTGGTGCAGTATGGTTTTTCTATTCGTATTAGTTTCAGAGATAATGCAGACTATAGGATTTTGTAGCCGTTTCGCACGGTCAAAAACGCTGAAAATTTGCCAAAAAGACACCATCGACAATAACTCCAAAACTAAAACAGCTATTCCGGATTTAACTGCATAGTCTTATTTGCGTTTATAAACTACCCTAAGTGATGCAGTATGGTTTTTCTATTCGTATTAGTTTCAGAGATAATGCAGACTATAGGATTTTGTAGCCATTTGGCACGGTGAAAAACGCTAAAAATTTGCCAAAAAGACACCATCGACAATAACTCCAAAACTAAAACAGCTATTCCGGATTTAACTGCATAGTCTTATTTGCGTTTATAAACTACCCTAAGTGATGCAGTATGGTTTTTCTATTCGTATTAGTTTCAGAGATAATGCAGACTATAGGATTTTGTAGCCGTTTCGCACGGTCAAAAACGCTGAAAATTTGCCAAAAAGACACCATCGACAATAACTCCAAAACTAAAACAGCTATTCCGGATTTAACTGCATAGTCTTATTTGCGTTTATAAACTACCCTAAGTGATGCAGTATGGTTTTTCTATTCGTATTAGTTTCAGAGATAATGCAGACTATAGGATTTTGTAGCCATTTGGCACGGTCAAAAACGCTGAAAATTTGCCAAAAAGACACCATCGACAATAACTCCAAAACTAAAACAGCTATTCCGGATTTAACTGCATAGTCTTATTTGCGTTTATAAACTACCCTAAGTGATGCAGTATGGTTTTTCTATTCGTATTAGTTTCAGAGATAATGCAGACTATAGGATTTTGTAGCCATTTGGCACGGTGAAAAACGCTAAAAATTTGCCAAAAAGACACCATCGACAATAACTCCAAAACTAAAACAGCTATTCCGGATTTAACTGCATAGTCTTATTTGCGTTTATAAACTACCCTAAGTGATGCAGTATGGTTTTTCTATTCGTATTAGTTTCAGAGATAATGCAGACTATAGGATTTTGTAGCCGTTTCGCACGGTCAAAAACGCTGAAAATTTGCCAAAAAGACACCATCGACAATAACTCCAAAACTAAAACAGCTATTCCGGATTTAACTGCATAGTCTTATTTGCGTTTATAAACTACCCTAAGTGATGCAGTATGGTTTTTCTATTCGTATTAGTTTCAGAGATAATGCAGACTATAGGATTTTGTAGCCATTTGGCACGGTGAAAAACGCTAAAAATTTGCCAAAAAGACACCATCGACAATAACTCCAAAACTAAAACAGCTATTCCGGATTTAACTGCATAGTCTTATTTGCGTTTATAAACTACCCTAAGTGATGCAGTATGGTTTTTCTATTCGTATTAGTTTCAGAGATAATGCAGACTATAGGATTTTGTAGCCATTTGGCACGGTGAAAAACGCTAAAAATTTGCCAAAAAGACACCATCGACAATAACTCCAAAACTAAAACAGCTATTCCGGATTTAACTGCATAGTCTTATTTGCGTTTATAAACTACCCTAAGTGATGCAGTATGGTTTTTCTATTCGTATTAGTTTCAGAGATAATGCAGACTATAGGATTTTGTAGCCGTTTCGCACGGTCAAAAACGCTGAAAATTTGCCAAAAAGACACCATCGACAATAACTCCAAAACTAAAACAGCTATTCCGGATTTAACTGCATAGTCTTATTTGCGTTTATAAACTACCCTAAGTGATGCAGTATGGTTTTTCTATTCGTATTAGTTTCAGAGATAATGCAGACTATAGGATTTTGTAGCCATTTGGCACGGTGAAAAACGCTAAAAATTTGCCAAAAAGACACCATCGACAATAACTCCAAAACTAAAACAGCTATTCCGGATTTAACTGCATAGTCTTATTTGCGTTTATAAACTACCCTAAGTGATGCAGTATGGTTTTTCTATTCGTATTAGTTTCAGAGATAATGCAGACTATAGGATTTTGTAGCCGTTTCGCACGGTCAAAAACGCTGAAAATTTGCCAAAAAGACACCATCGACAATAACTCCAAAACTAAAACAGCTATTCCGGATTTAACTGCATAGTCTTATTTGCGTTTATAAACTACCCTAAGTGATGCAGTATGGTTTTTCTATTCGTATTAGTTTCAGAGATAATGCAGACTATAGGATTTTGTAGCCATTTGGCACGGTGAAAAACGCTAAAAATTTGCCAAAAAGACACCATCGACAATAACTCCAAAACTAAAACAGCTATTCCGGATTTAACTGCATAGTCTTATTTGCGTTTATAAACTACCCTAAGTGATGCAGTATGGTTTTTCTATTCGTATTAGTTTCAGAGATAATGCAGACTATAGGATTTTGTAGCCATTTGGCACGGTGAAAAACGCTAAAAATTTGCCAAAAAGACACCATCGACAATAACTCCAAAACTAAAACAGCTATTCCGGATTTAACTGCATAGTCTTATTTGCGTTTATAAACTACCCTAAGTGATGCAGTATGGTTTTTCTATTCGTATTAGTTTCAGAGATAATGCAGACTATAGGATTTTGTAGCCATTTCGCACGGTGAAAAACGCTAAAAATTTGCCAAAAAGACACCATCGACAATAACTCCAAAACTAAAACAGCTATTCCGGATTTAACTGCATAGTCTTATTTGCGTTTATAAACTACCCTAAGTGATGCAGTATGGTTTTTCTATTCGTATTAGTTTCAGAGATAATGCAGACTATAGGATTTTGTAGCCATTTGGCACGGTGAAAAACGCTAAAAATTTGCCAAAAAGACACCATCGACAATAACTCCAAAACTAAAACAGCTATTCCGGATTTAACTGCATAGTCTTATTTGCGTTTATAAACTACCCTAAGTGATGCAGTATGGTTTTTCTATTCGTATTAGTTTCAGAGATAATGCAGACTATAGGATTTTGTAGCCATTTGGCACGGTGAAAAACGCTAAAAATTTGCCAAAAAGACACCATCGACAATAACTCCAAAACTAAAACAGCTATTCCGGATTTAACTGCATAGTCTTATTTGCGTTTATAAACTACCCTAAGTGATGCAGTATGGTTTTTCTATTCGTATTAGTTTCAGAGATAATGCAGACTATAGGATTTTGTAGCCGTTTCGCACGGTCAAAAACGCTGAAAATTTGCCAAAAAGACACCATCGACAATAACTCCAAAACTAAAACAGCTATTCCGGATTTAACTGCATAGTCTTATTTGCGTTTATAAACTACCCTAAGTGATGCAGTATGGTTTTTCTATTCGTATTAGTTTCAGAGATAATGCAGACTATAGGATTTTGTAGCCATTTGGCACGGTGAAAAACGCTAAAAATTTGCCAAAAAGACACCATCGACAATAACTCCAAAACTAAAACAGCTATTCCGGATTTAACTGCATAGTCTTATTTGCGTTTATAAACTACCCTAAGTGATGCAGTATGGTTTTTCTATTCGTATTAGTTTCAGAGATAATGCAGACTATAGGATTTTGTAGCCATTTGGCACGGTGAAAAACGCTAAAAATTTGCCAAAAAGACACCATCGACAATAACTCCAAAACTAAAACAGCTATTCCGGATTTAACTGCATAGTCTTATTTGCGTTTATAAACTACCCTAAGTGATGCAGTATGGTTTTTCTATTCGTATTAGTTTCAGAGATAATGCAGACTATAGGATTTTGTAGCCGTTTCGCACGGTCAAAAACGCTGAAAATTTGCCAAAAAGACACCATCGACAATAACTCCAAAACTAAAACAGCTATTCCGGATTTAACTGCATAGTCTTATTTGCGTTTATAAACTACCCTAAGTGATGCAGTATGGTTTTTCTATTCGTATTAGTTTCAGAGATAATGCAGACTATAGGATTTTGTAGCCATTTGGCACGGTGAAAAACGCTAAAAATTTGCCAAAAAGACACCATCGACAATAACTCCAAAACTAAAACAGCTATTCCGGATTTAACTGCATAGTCTTATTTGCGTTTATAAACTACCCTAAGTGATGCAGTATGGTTTTTCTATTCGTATTAGTTTCAGAGATAATGCAGACTATAGGATTTTGTAGCCATTTGGCACGGTGAAAAACGCTAAAAATTTGCCAAAAAGACACCATCGACAATAACTCCAAAACTAAAACAGCTATTCCGGATTTAACTGCATAGTCTTATTTGCGTTTATAAACTACCCTAAGTGATGCAGTATGGTTTTTCTATTCGTATTAGTTTCAGAGATAATGCAGACTATAGGATTTTGTAGCCATTTGGCACGGTGAAAAACGCTAAAAATTTGCCAAAAAGACACCATCGACAATAACTCCAAAACTAAAACAGCTATTCCGGATTTAACTGCATAGTCTTATTTGCGTTTATAAACTACCCTAAGTGATGCAGTATGGTTTTTCTATTCGTATTAGTTTCAGAGATAATGCAGACTATAGGATTTTGTAGCCATTTGGCACGGTGAAAAACGCTAAAAATTTGCCAAAAAGACACCATCGACAATAACTCCAAAACTAAAACAGCTATTCCGGATTTAACTGCATAGTCTTATTTGCGTTTATAAACTACCCTAAGTGATGCAGTATGGTTTTTCTATTCGTATTAGTTTCAGAGATAATGCAGACTATAGGATTTTGTAGCCATTTCGCACGGTCAAAAACGCTGAAAATTTGCCAAAAAGACACCATCGACAATAACTCCAAAACTAAAACAGCTATTCCGGATTTAACTGCATAGTCTTATTTGCGTTTATAAACTACCCTAAGTGATGCAGTATGGTTTTTCTATTCGTATTAGTTTCAGAGATAATGCAGACTATAGGATTTTGTAGCCGTTTCGCACGGTCAAAAACGCTGAAAATTTGCCAAAAAGACACCATCGACAATAACTCCAAAACTAAAACAGCTATTCCGGATTTAACTGCATAGTCTTATTTGCGTTTATAAACTACCCTAAGTGATGCAGTATGGTTTTTCTATTCGTATTAGTTTCAGAGATAATGCAGACTATAGGATTTTGTAGCCATTTGGCACGGTCAAAAACGCTGAAAATTTGCCAAAAAGACACCATCGACAATAACTCCAAAACTAAAACAGCTATTCCGGATTTAACTGCATAGTCTTATTTGCGTTTATAAACTACCCTAAGTGATGCAGTATGGTTTTTCTATTCGTATTAGTTTCAGAGATAATGCAGACTATAGGATTTTGTAGCCATTTGGCACGGTGAAAAACGCTAAAAATTTGCCAAAAAGACACCATCGACAATAACTCCAAAACTAAAACAGCTATTCCGGATTTAACTGCATAGTCTTATTTGCGTTTATAAACTACCCTAAGTGATGCAGTATGGTTTTTCTATTCGTATTAGTTTCAGAGATAATGCAGACTATAGGATTTTGTAGCCATTTGGCACGGTGAAAAACGCTAAAAATTTGCCAAAAAGACACCATCGACAATAACTCCAAAACTAAAACAGCTATTCCGGATTTAACTGCATAGTCTTATTTGCGTTTATAAACTACCCTAAGTGATGCAGTATGGTTTTTCTATTCGTATTAGTTTCAGAGATAATGCAGACTATAGGATTTTGTAGCCATTTGGCACGGTGAAAAACGCTAAAAATTTGCCAAAAAGACACCATCGACAATAACTCCAAAACTAAAACAGCTATTCCGGATTTAACTGCATAGTCTTATTTGCGTTTATAAACTACCCTAAGTGATGCAGTATGGTTTTTCTATTCGTATTAGTTTCAGAGATAATGCAGACTATAGGATTTTGTAGCCGTTTCGCACGGTCAAAAACGCTGAAAATTTGCCAAAAAGACACCATCGACAATAACTCCAAAACTAAAACAGCTATTCCGGATTTAACTGCATAGTCTTATTTGCGTTTATAAACTACCCTAAGTGATGCAGTATGGTTTTTCTATTCGTATTAGTTTCAGAGATAATGCAGACTATAGGATTTTGTAGCCATTTGGCACGGTGAAAAACGCTAAAAATTTGCCAAAAAGACACCATCGACAATAACTCCAAAACTAAAACAGCTATTCCGGATTTAACTGCATAGTCTTATTTGCGTTTATAAACTACCCTAAGTGATGCAGTATGGTTTTTCTATTCGTATTAGTTTCAGAGATAATGCAGACTATAGGATTTTGTAGCCATTTGGCACGGTGAAAAACGCTAAAAATTTGCCAAAAAGACACCATCGACAATAACTCCAAAACTAAAACAGCTATTCCGGATTTAACTGCATAGTCTTATTTGCGTTTATAAACTACCCTAAGTGATGCAGTATGGTTTTTCTATTCGTATTAGTTTCAGAGATAATGCAGACTATAGGATTTTGTAGCCATTTGGCACGGTGAAAAACGCTAAAAATTTGCCAAAAAGACACCATCGACAATAACTCCAAAACTAAAACAGCTATTCCGGATTTAACTGCATAGTCTTATTTGCGTTTATAAACTACCCTAAGTGATGCAGTATGGTTTTTCTATTCGTATTAGTTTCAGAGATAATGCAGACTATAGGATTTTGTAGCCGTTTCGCACGGTCAAAAACGCTGAAAATTTGCCAAAAAGACACCATCGACAATAACTCCAAAACTAAAACAGCTATTCCGGATTTAACTGCATAGTCTTATTTGCGTTTATAAACTACCCTAAGTGATGCAGTATGGTTTTTCTATTCGTATTAGTTTCAGAGATAATGCAGACTATAGGATTTTGTAGCCATTTGGCACGGTGAAAAACGCTAAAAATTTGCCAAAAAGACACCATCGACAATAACTCCAAAACTAAAACAGCTATTCCGGATTTAACTGCATAGTCTTATTTGCGTTTATAAACTACCCTAAGTGATGCAGTATGGTTTTTCTATTCGTATTAGTTTCAGAGATAATGCAGACTATAGGATTTTGTAGCCGTTTCGCACGGTCAAAAACGCTGAAAATTTGCCAAAAAGACACCATCGACAATAACTCCAAAACTAAAACAGCTATTCCGGATTTAACTGCATAGTCTTATTTGCGTTTATAAACTACCCTAAGTGATGCAGTATGGTTTTTCTATTCGTATTAGTTTCAGAGATAATGCAGACTATAGGATTTTGTAGCCATTTGGCACGGTCAAAAACGCTGAAAATTTGCCAAAAAGACACCATCGACAATAACTCCAAAACTAAAACAGCTATTCCGGATTTAACTGCATAGTCTTATTTGCGTTTATAAACTACCCTAAGTGATGCAGTATGGTTTTTCTATTCGTATTAGTTTCAGAGATAATGCAGACTATAGGATTTTGTAGCCATTTGGCACGGTGAAAAACGCTAAAAATTTGCCAAAAAGACACCATCGACAATAACTCCAAAACTAAAACAGCTATTCCGGATTTAACTGCATAGTCTTATTTGCGTTTATAAACTACCCTAAGTGATGCAGTATGGTTTTTCTATTCGTATTAGTTTCAGAGATAATGCAGACTATAGGATTTTGTAGCCGTTTCGCACGGTCAAAAACGCTGAAAATTTGCCAAAAAGACACCATCGACAATAACTCCAAAACTAAAACAGCTATTCCGGATTTAACTGCATAGTCTTATTTGCGTTTATAAACTACCCTAAGTGATGCAGTATGGTTTTTCTATTCGTATTAGTTTCAGAGATAATGCAGACTATAGGATTTTGTAGCCATTTGGCACGGTGAAAAACGCTAAAAATTTGCCAAAAAGACACCATCGACAATAACTCCAAAACTAAAACAGCTATTCCGGATTTAACTGCATAGTCTTATTTGCGTTTATAAACTACCCTAAGTGATGCAGTATGGTTTTTCTATTCGTATTAGTTTCAGAGATAATGCAGACTATAGGATTTTGTAGCCATTTCGCACGGTCAAAAACGCTGAAAATTTGCCAAAAAGACACCATCGACAATAACTCCAAAACTAAAACAGCTATTCCGGATTTAACTGCATAGTCTTATTTGCGTTTATAAACTACCCTAAGTGATGCAGTATGGTTTTTCTATTCGTATTAGTTTCAGAGATAATGCAGACTATAGGATTTTGTAGCCATTTGGCACGGTGAAAAACGCTAAAAATTTGCCAAAAAGACACCATCGACAATAACTCCAAAACTAAAACAGCTATTCCGGATTTAACTGCATAGTCTTATTTGCGTTTATAAACTACCCTAAGTGATGCAGTATGGTTTTTCTATTCGTATTAGTTTCAGAGATAATGCAGACTATAGGATTTTGTAGCCATTTGGCACGGTGAAAAACGCTAAAAATTTGCCAAAAAGACACCATCGACAATAACTCCAAAACTAAAACAGCTATTCCGGATTTAACTGCATAGTCTTATTTGCGTTTATAAACTACCCTAAGTGATGCAGTATGGTTTTTCTATTCGTATTAGTTTCAGAGATAATGCAGACTATAGGATTTTGTAGCCGTTTCGCACGGTCAAAAACGCTGAAAATTTGCCAAAAAGACACCATCGACAATAACTCCAAAACTAAAACAGCTATTCCGGATTTAACTGCATAGTCTTATTTGCGTTTATAAACTACCCTAAGTGATGCAGTATGGTTTTTCTATTCGTATTAGTTTCAGAGATAATGCAGACTATAGGATTTTGTAGCCATTTGGCACGGTGAAAAACGCTAAAAATTTGCCAAAAAGACACCATCGACAATAACTCCAAAACTAAAACAGCTATTCCGGATTTAACTGCATAGTCTTATTTGCGTTTATAAACTACCCTAAGTGATGCAGTATGGTTTTTCTATTCGTATTAGTTTCAGAGATAATGCAGACTATAGGATTTTGTAGCCGTTTCGCACGGTCAAAAACGCTGAAAATTTGCCAAAAAGACACCATCGACAATAACTCCAAAACTAAAACAGCTATTCCGGATTTAACTGCATAGTCTTATTTGCGTTTATAAACTACCCTAAGTGATGCAGTATGGTTTTTCTATTCGTATTAGTTTCAGAGATAATGCAGACTATAGGATTTTGTAGCCATTTGGCACGGTGAAAAACGCTAAAAATTTGCCAAAAAGACACCATCGACAATAACTCCAAAACTAAAACAGCTATTCCGGATTTAACTGCATAGTCTTATTTGCGTTTATAAACTACCCTAAGTGATGCAGTATGGTTTTTCTATTCGTATTAGTTTCAGAGATAATGCAGACTATAGGATTTTGTAGCCATTTGGCACGGTGAAAAACGCTAAAAATTTGCCAAAAAGACACCATCGACAATAACTCCAAAACTAAAACAGCTATTCCGGATTTAACTGCATAGTCTTATTTGCGTTTATAAACTACCCTAAGTGATGCAGTATGGTTTTTCTATTCGTATTAGTTTCAGAGATAATGCAGACTATAGGATTTTGTAGCCATTTGGCACGGTGAAAAACGCTAAAAATTTGCCAAAAAGACACCATCGACAATAACTCCAAAACTAAAACAGCTATTCCGGATTTAACTGCATAGTCTTATTTGCGTTTATAAACTACCCTAAGTGATGCAGTATGGTTTTTCTATTCGTATTAGTTTCAGAGATAATGCAGACTATAGGATTTTGTAGCCATTTGGCACGGTGAAAAACGCTAAAAATTTGCCAAAAAGACACCATCGACAATAACTCCAAAACTAAAACAGCTATTCCGGATTTAACTGCATAGTCTTATTTGCGTTTATAAACTACCCTAAGTGATGCAGTATGGTTTTTCTATTCGTATTAGTTTCAGAGATAATGCAGACTATAGGATTTTGTAGCCGTTTCGCACGGTCAAAAACGCTGAAAATTTGCCAAAAAGACACCATCGACAATAACTCCAAAACTAAAACAGCTATTCCGGATTTAACTGCATAGTCTTATTTGCGTTTATAAACTACCCTAAGTGATGCAGTATGGTTTTTCTATTCGTATTAGTTTCAGAGATAATGCAGACTATAGGATTTTGTAGCCGTTTCGCACGGTCAAAAACGCTGAAAATTTGCCAAAAAGACACCATCGACAATAACTCCAAAACTAAAACAGCTATTCCGGATTTAACTGCATAGTCTTATTTGCGTTTATAAACTACCCTAAGTGATGCAGTATGGTTTTTCTATTCGTATTAGTTTCAGAGATAATGCAGACTATAGGATTTTGTAGCCATTTGGCACGGTCAAAAACGCTGAAAATTTGCCAAAAAGACACCATCGACAATAACTCCAAAACTAAAACAGCTATTCCGGATTTAACTGCATAGTCTTATTTGCGTTTATAAACTACCCTAAGTGATGCAGTATGGTTTTTCTATTCGTATTAGTTTCAGAGATAATGCAGACTATAGGATTTTGTAGCCATTTGGCACGGTGAAAAACGCTAAAAATTTGCCAAAAAGACACCATCGACAATAACTCCAAAACTAAAACAGCTATTCCGGATTTAACTGCATAGTCTTATTTGCGTTTATAAACTACCCTAAGTGATGCAGTATGGTTTTTCTATTCGTATTAGTTTCAGAGATAATGCAGACTATAGGATTTTGTAGCCATTTGGCACGGTGAAAAACGCTAAAAATTTGCCAAAAAGACACCATCGACAATAACTCCAAAACTAAAACAGCTATTCCGGATTTAACTGCATAGTCTTATTTGCGTTTATAAACTACCCTAAGTGATGCAGTATGGTTTTTCTATTCGTATTAGTTTCAGAGATAATGCAGACTATAGGATTTTGTAGCCATTTGGCACGGTGAAAAACGCTAAAAATTTGCCAAAAAGACACCATCGACAATAACTCCAAAACTAAAACAGCTATTCCGGATTTAACTGCATAGTCTTATTTGCGTTTATAAACTACCCTAAGTGATGCAGTATGGTTTTTCTATTCGTATTAGTTTCAGAGATAATGCAGACTATAGGATTTTGTAGCCGTTTCGCACGGTCAAAAACGCTGAAAATTTGCCAAAAAGACACCATCGACAATAACTCCAAAACTAAAACAGCTATTCCGGATTTAACTGCATAGTCTTATTTGCGTTTATAAACTACCCTAAGTGATGCAGTATGGTTTTTCTATTCGTATTAGTTTCAGAGATAATGCAGACTATAGGATTTTGTAGCCATTTGGCACGGTGAAAAACGCTAAAAATTTGCCAAAAAGACACCATCGACAATAACTCCAAAACTAAAACAGCTATTCCGGATTTAACTGCATAGTCTTATTTGCGTTTATAAACTACCCTAAGTGATGCAGTATGGTTTTTCTATTCGTATTAGTTTCAGAGATAATGCAGACTATAGGATTTTGTAGCCATTTGGCACGGTGAAAAACGCTAAAAATTTGCCAAAAAGACACCATCGACAATAACTCCAAAACTAAAACAGCTATTCCGGATTTAACTGCATAGTCTTATTTGCGTTTATAAACTACCCTAAGTGATGCAGTATGGTTTTTCTATTCGTATTAGTTTCAGAGATAATGCAGACTATAGGATTTTGTAGCCATTTGGCACGGTGAAAAACGCTAAAAATTTGCCAAAAAGACACCATCGACAATAACTCCAAAACTAAAACAGCTATTCCGGATTTAACTGCATAGTCTTATTTGCGTTTATAAACTACCCTAAGTGATGCAGTATGGTTTTTCTATTCGTATTAGTTTCAGAGATAATGCAGACTATAGGATTTTGTAGCCGTTTCGCACGGTCAAAAACGCTGAAAATTTGCCAAAAAGACACCATCGACAATAACTCCAAAACTAAAACAGCTATTCCGGATTTAACTGCATAGTCTTATTTGCGTTTATAAACTACCCTAAGTGATGCAGTATGGTTTTTCTATTCGTATTAGTTTCAGAGATAATGCAGACTATAGGATTTTGTAGCCATTTGGCACGGTGAAAAACGCTAAAAATTTGCCAAAAAGACACCATCGACAATAACTCCAAAACTAAAACAGCTATTCCGGATTTAACTGCATAGTCTTATTTGCGTTTATAAACTACCCTAAGTGATGCAGTATGGTTTTTCTATTCGTATTAGTTTCAGAGATAATGCAGACTATAGGATTTTGTAGCCGTTTCGCACGGTCAAAAACGCTGAAAATTTGCCAAAAAGACACCATCGACAATAACTCCAAAACTAAAACAGCTATTCCGGATTTAACTGCATAGTCTTATTTGCGTTTATAAACTACCCTAAGTGATGCAGTATGGTTTTTCTATTCGTATTAGTTTCAGAGATAATGCAGACTATAGGATTTTGTAGCCATTTGGCACGGTCAAAAACGCTGAAAATTTGCCAAAAAGACACCATCGACAATAACTCCAAAACTAAAACAGCTATTCCGGATTTAACTGCATAGTCTTATTTGCGTTTATAAACTACCCTAAGTGATGCAGTATGGTTTTTCTATTCGTATTAGTTTCAGAGATAATGCAGACTATAGGATTTTGTAGCCATTTGGCACGGTGAAAAACGCTAAAAATTTGCCAAAAAGACACCATCGACAATAACTCCAAAACTAAAACAGCTATTCCGGATTTAACTGCATAGTCTTATTTGCGTTTATAAACTACCCTAAGTGATGCAGTATGGTTTTTCTATTCGTATTAGTTTCAGAGATAATGCAGACTATAGGATTTTGTAGCCGTTTCGCACGGTCAAAAACGCTGAAAATTTGCCAAAAAGACACCATCGACAATAACTCCAAAACTAAAACAGCTATTCCGGATTTAACTGCATAGTCTTATTTGCGTTTATAAACTACCCTAAGTGATGCAGTATGGTTTTTCTATTCGTATTAGTTTCAGAGATAATGCAGACTATAGGATTTTGTAGCCATTTGGCACGGTGAAAAACGCTAAAAATTTGCCAAAAAGACACCATCGACAATAACTCCAAAACTAAAACAGCTATTCCGGATTTAACTGCATAGTCTTATTTGCGTTTATAAACTACCCTAAGTGATGCAGTATGGTTTTTCTATTCGTATTAGTTTCAGAGATAATGCAGACTATAGGATTTTGTAGCCATTTGGCACGGTGAAAAACGCTAAAAATTTGCCAAAAAGACACCATCGACAATAACTCCAAAACTAAAACAGCTATTCCGGATTTAACTGCATAGTCTTATTTGCGTTTATAAACTACCCTAAGTGATGCAGTATGGTTTTTCTATTCGTATTAGTTTCAGAGATAATGCAGACTATAGGATTTTGTAGCCATTTCGCACGGTCAAAAACGCTGAAAATTTGCCAAAAAGACACCATCGACAATAACTCCAAAACTAAAACAGCTATTCCGGATTTAACTGCATAGTCTTATTTGCGTTTATAAACTACCCTAAGTGATGCAGTATGGTTTTTCTATTCGTATTAGTTTCAGAGATAATGCAGACTATAGGATTTTGTAGCCATTTGGCACGGTGAAAAACGCTAAAAATTTGCCAAAAAGACACCATCGACAATAACTCCAAAACTAAAACAGCTATTCCGGATTTAACTGCATAGTCTTATTTGCGTTTATAAACTACCCTAAGTGATGCAGTATGGTTTTTCTATTCGTATTAGTTTCAGAGATAATGCAGACTATAGGATTTTGTAGCCATTTGGCACGGTGAAAAACGCTAAAAATTTGCCAAAAAGACACCATCGACAATAACTCCAAAACTAAAACAGCTATTCCGGATTTAACTGCATAGTCTTATTTGCGTTTATAAACTACCCTAAGTGATGCAGTATGGTTTTTCTATTCGTATTAGTTTCAGAGATAATGCAGACTATAGGATTTTGTAGCCGTTTCGCACGGTCAAAAACGCTGAAAATTTGCCAAAAAGACACCATCGACAATAACTCCAAAACTAAAACAGCTATTCCGGATTTAACTGCATAGTCTTATTTGCGTTTATAAACTACCCTAAGTGATGCAGTATGGTTTTTCTATTCGTATTAGTTTCAGAGATAATGCAGACTATAGGATTTTGTAGCCATTTGGCACGGTGAAAAACGCTAAAAATTTGCCAAAAAGACACCATCGACAATAACTCCAAAACTAAAACAGCTATTCCGGATTTAACTGCATAGTCTTATTTGCGTTTATAAACTACCCTAAGTGATGCAGTATGGTTTTTCTATTCGTATTAGTTTCAGAGATAATGCAGACTATAGGATTTTGTAGCCGTTTCGCACGGTCAAAAACGCTGAAAATTTGCCAAAAAGACACCATCGACAATAACTCCAAAACTAAAACAGCTATTCCGGATTTAACTGCATAGTCTTATTTGCGTTTATAAACTACCCTAAGTGATGCAGTATGGTTTTTCTATTCGTATTAGTTTCAGAGATAATGCAGACTATAGGATTTTGTAGCCATTTGGCACGGTGAAAAACGCTAAAAATTTGCCAAAAAGACACCATCGACAATAACTCCAAAACTAAAACAGCTATTCCGGATTTAACTGCATAGTCTTATTTGCGTTTATAAACTACCCTAAGTGATGCAGTATGGTTTTTCTATTCGTATTAGTTTCAGAGATAATGCAGACTATAGGATTTTGTAGCCATTTGGCACGGTGAAAAACGCTAAAAATTTGCCAAAAAGACACCATCGACAATAACTCCAAAACTAAAACAGCTATTCCGGATTTAACTGCATAGTCTTATTTGCGTTTATAAACTACCCTAAGTGATGCAGTATGGTTTTTCTATTCGTATTAGTTTCAGAGATAATGCAGACTATAGGATTTTGTAGCCATTTGGCACGGTGAAAAACGCTAAAAATTTGCCAAAAAGACACCATCGACAATAACTCCAAAACTAAAACAGCTATTCCGGATTTAACTGCATAGTCTTATTTGCGTTTATAAACTACCCTAAGTGATGCAGTATGGTTTTTCTATTCGTATTAGTTTCAGAGATAATGCAGACTATAGGATTTTGTAGCCATTTGGCACGGTGAAAAACGCTAAAAATTTGCCAAAAAGACACCATCGACAATAACTCCAAAACTAAAACAGCTATTCCGGATTTAACTGCATAGTCTTATTTGCGTTTATAAACTACCCTAAGTGATGCAGTATGGTTTTTCTATTCGTATTAGTTTCAGAGATAATGCAGACTATAGGATTTTGTAGCCGTTTCGCACGGTCAAAAACGCTGAAAATTTGCCAAAAAGACACCATCGACAATAACTCCAAAACTAAAACAGCTATTCCGGATTTAACTGCATAGTCTTATTTGCGTTTATAAACTACCCTAAGTGATGCAGTATGGTTTTTCTATTCGTATTAGTTTCAGAGATAATGCAGACTATAGGATTTTGTAGCCGTTTCGCACGGTCAAAAACGCTGAAAATTTGCCAAAAAGACACCATCGACAATAACTCCAAAACTAAAACAGCTATTCCGGATTTAACTGCATAGTCTTATTTGCGTTTATAAACTACCCTAAGTGATGCAGTATGGTTTTTCTATTCGTATTAGTTTCAGAGATAATGCAGACTATAGGATTTTGTAGCCATTTCGCACGGTCAAAAACGCTGAAAATTTGCCAAAAAGACACCATCGACAATAACTCCAAAACTAAAACAGCTATTCCGGATTTAACTGCATAGTCTTATTTGCGTTTATAAACTACCCTAAGTGATGCAGTATGGTTTTTCTATTCGTATTAGTTTCAGAGATAATGCAGACTATAGGATTTTGTAGCCATTTGGCACGGTGAAAAACGCTAAAAATTTGCCAAAAAGACACCATCGACAATAACTCCAAAACTAAAACAGCTATTCCGGATTTAACTGCATAGTCTTATTTGCGTTTATAAACTACCCTAAGTGATGCAGTATGGTTTTTCTATTCGTATTAGTTTCAGAGATAATGCAGACTATAGGATTTTGTAGCCATTTGGCACGGTGAAAAACGCTAAAAATTTGCCAAAAAGACACCATCGACAATAACTCCAAAACTAAAACAGCTATTCCGGATTTAACTGCATAGTCTTATTTGCGTTTATAAACTACCCTAAGTGATGCAGTATGGTTTTTCTATTCGTATTAGTTTCAGAGATAATGCAGACTATAGGATTTTGTAGCCATTTGGCACGGTGAAAAACGCTAAAAATTTGCCAAAAAGACACCATCGACAATAACTCCAAAACTAAAACAGCTATTCCGGATTTAACTGCATAGTCTTATTTGCGTTTATAAACTACCCTAAGTGATGCAGTATGGTTTTTCTATTCGTATTAGTTTCAGAGATAATGCAGACTATAGGATTTTGTAGCCGTTTCGCACGGTCAAAAACGCTGAAAATTTGCCAAAAAGACACCATCGACAATAACTCCAAAACTAAAACAGCTATTCCGGATTTAACTGCATAGTCTTATTTGCGTTTATAAACTACCCTAAGTGATGCAGTATGGTTTTTCTATTCGTATTAGTTTCAGAGATAATGCAGACTATAGGATTTTGTAGCCATTTGGCACGGTGAAAAACGCTAAAAATTTGCCAAAAAGACACCATCGACAATAACTCCAAAACTAAAACAGCTATTCCGGATTTAACTGCATAGTCTTATTTGCGTTTATAAACTACCCTAAGTGATGCAGTATGGTTTTTCTATTCGTATTAGTTTCAGAGATAATGCAGACTATAGGATTTTGTAGCCATTTGGCACGGTGAAAAACGCTAAAAATTTGCCAAAAAGACACCATCGACAATAACTCCAAAACTAAAACAGCTATTCCGGATTTAACTGCATAGTCTTATTTGCGTTTATAAACTACCCTAAGTGATGCAGTATGGTTTTTCTATTCGTATTAGTTTCAGAGATAATGCAGACTATAGGATTTTGTAGCCATTTGGCACGGTGAAAAACGCTAAAAATTTGCCAAAAAGACACCATCGACAATAACTCCAAAACTAAAACAGCTATTCCGGATTTAACTGCATAGTCTTATTTGCGTTTATAAACTACCCTAAGTGATGCAGTATGGTTTTTCTATTCGTATTAGTTTCAGAGATAATGCAGACTATAGGATTTTGTAGCCGTTTCGCACGGTCAAAAACGCTGAAAATTTGCCAAAAAGACACCATCGACAATAACTCCAAAACTAAAACAGCTATTCCGGATTTAACTGCATAGTCTTATTTGCGTTTATAAACTACCCTAAGTGATGCAGTATGGTTTTTCTATTCGTATTAGTTTCAGAGATAATGCAGACTATAGGATTTTGTAGCCATTTGGCACGGTGAAAAACGCTAAAAATTTGCCAAAAAGACACCATCGACAATAACTCCAAAACTAAAACAGCTATTCCGGATTTAACTGCATAGTCTTATTTGCGTTTATAAACTACCCTAAGTGATGCAGTATGGTTTTTCTATTCGTATTAGTTTCAGAGATAATGCAGACTATAGGATTTTGTAGCCGTTTCGCACGGTCAAAAACGCTGAAAATTTGCCAAAAAGACACCATCGACAATAACTCCAAAACTAAAACAGCTATTCCGGATTTAACTGCATAGTCTTATTTGCGTTTATAAACTACCCTAAGTGATGCAGTATGGTTTTTCTATTCGTATTAGTTTCAGAGATAATGCAGACTATAGGATTTTGTAGCCATTTGGCACGGTGAAAAACGCTGAAAATTTGCCAAAAAGACACCATCGACAATAACTCCAAAACTAAAACAGCTATTCCGGATTTAACTGCATAGTCTTATTTGCGTTTATAAACTACCCTAAGTGATGCAGTATGGTTTTTCTATTCGTATTAGTTTCAGAGATAATGCAGACTATAGGATTTTGTAGCCATTTGGCACGGTGAAAAACGCTAAAAATTTGCCAAAAAGACACCATCGACAATAACTCCAAAACTAAAACAGCTATTCCGGATTTAACTGCATAGTCTTATTTGCGTTTATAAACTACCCTAAGTGATGCAGTATGGTTTTTCTATTCGTATTAGTTTCAGAGATAATGCAGACTATAGGATTTTGTAGCCGTTTCGCACGGTCAAAAACGCTGAAAATTTGCCAAAAAGACACCATCGACAATAACTCCAAAACTAAAACAGCTATTCCGGATTTAACTGCATAGTCTTATTTGCGTTTATAAACTACCCTAAGTGATGCAGTATGGTTTTTCTATTCGTATTAGTTTCAGAGATAATGCAGACTATAGGATTTTGTAGCCATTTGGCACGGTGAAAAACGCTAAAAATTTGCCAAAAAGACACCATCGACAATAACTCCAAAACTAAAACAGCTATTCCGGATTTAACTGCATAGTCTTATTTGCGTTTATAAACTACCCTAAGTGATGCAGTATGGTTTTTCTATTCGTATTAGTTTCAGAGATAATGCAGACTATAGGATTTTGTAGCCATTTGGCACGGTGAAAAACGCTAAAAATTTGCCAAAAAGACACCATCGACAATAACTCCAAAACTAAAACAGCTATTCCGGATTTAACTGCATAGTCTTATTTGCGTTTATAAACTACCCTAAGTGATGCAGTATGGTTTTTCTATTCGTATTAGTTTCAGAGATAATGCAGACTATAGGATTTTGTAGCCATTTCGCACGGTCAAAAACGCTGAAAATTTGCCAAAAAGACACCATCGACAATAACTCCAAAACTAAAACAGCTATTCCGGATTTAACTGCATAGTCTTATTTGCGTTTATAAACTACCCTAAGTGATGCAGTATGGTTTTTCTATTCGTATTAGTTTCAGAGATAATGCAGACTATAGGATTTTGTAGCCATTTGGCACGGTGAAAAACGCTAAAAATTTGCCAAAAAGACACCATCGACAATAACTCCAAAACTAAAACAGCTATTCCGGATTTAACTGCATAGTCTTATTTGCGTTTATAAACTACCCTAAGTGATGCAGTATGGTTTTTCTATTCGTATTAGTTTCAGAGATAATGCAGACTATAGGATTTTGTAGCCATTTGGCACGGTGAAAAACGCTAAAAATTTGCCAAAAAGACACCATCGACAATAACTCCAAAACTAAAACAGCTATTCCGGATTTAACTGCATAGTCTTATTTGCGTTTATAAACTACCCTAAGTGATGCAGTATGGTTTTTCTATTCGTATTAGTTTCAGAGATAATGCAGACTATAGGATTTTGTAGCCGTTTCGCACGGTCAAAAACGCTGAAAATTTGCCAAAAAGACACCATCGACAATAACTCCAAAACTAAAACAGCTATTCCGGATTTAACTGCATAGTCTTATTTGCGTTTATAAACTACCCTAAGTGATGCAGTATGGTTTTTCTATTCGTATTAGTTTCAGAGATAATGCAGACTATAGGATTTTGTAGCCATTTGGCACGGTGAAAAACGCTAAAAATTTGCCAAAAAGACACCATCGACAATAACTCCAAAACTAAAACAGCTATTCCGGATTTAACTGCATAGTCTTATTTGCGTTTATAAACTACCCTAAGTGATGCAGTATGGTTTTTCTATTCGTATTAGTTTCAGAGATAATGCAGACTATAGGATTTTGTAGCCGTTTCGCACGGTCAAAAACGCTGAAAATTTGCCAAAAAGACACCATCGACAATAACTCCAAAACTAAAACAGCTATTCCGGATTTAACTGCATAGTCTTATTTGCGTTTATAAACTACCCTAAGTGATGCAGTATGGTTTTTCTATTCGTATTAGTTTCAGAGATAATGCAGACTATAGGATTTTGTAGCCATTTGGCACGGTGAAAAACGCTAAAAATTTGCCAAAAAGACACCATCGACAATAACTCCAAAACTAAAACAGCTATTCCGGATTTAACTGCATAGTCTTATTTGCGTTTATAAACTACCCTAAGTGATGCAGTATGGTTTTTCTATTCGTATTAGTTTCAGAGATAATGCAGACTATAGGATTTTGTAGCCGTTTCGCACGGTCAAAAACGCTGAAAATTTGCCAAAAAGACACCATCGACAATAACTCCAAAACTAAAACAGCTATTCCGGATTTAACTGCATAGTCTTATTTGCGTTTATAAACTACCCTAAGTGATGCAGTATGGTTTTTCTATTCGTATTAGTTTCAGAGATAATGCAGACTATAGGATTTTGTAGCCATTTGGCACGGTGAAAAACGCTAAAAATTTGCCAAAAAGACACCATCGACAATAACTCCAAAACTAAAACAGCTATTCCGGATTTAACTGCATAGTCTTATTTGCGTTTATAAACTACCCTAAGTGATGCAGTATGGTTTTTCTATTCGTATTAGTTTCAGAGATAATGCAGACTATAGGATTTTGTAGCCATTTGGCACGGTGAAAAACGCTAAAAATTTGCCAAAAAGACACCATCGACAATAACTCCAAAACTAAAACAGCTATTCCGGATTTAACTGCATAGTCTTATTTGCGTTTATAAACTACCCTAAGTGATGCAGTATGGTTTTTCTATTCGTATTAGTTTCAGAGATAATGCAGACTATAGGATTTTGTAGCCATTTGGCACGGTGAAAAACGCTGAAAATTTGCCAAAAAGACACCATCGACAATAACTCCAAAACTAAAACAGCTATTCCGGATTTAACTGCATAGTCTTATTTGCGTTTATAAACTACCCTAAGTGATGCAGTATGGTTTTTCTATTCGTATTAGTTTCAGAGATAATGCAGACTATAGGATTTTGTAGCCATTTGGCACGGTGAAAAACGCTAAAAATTTGCCAAAAAGACACCATCGACAATAACTCCAAAACTAAAACAGCTATTCCGGATTTAACTGCATAGTCTTATTTGCGTTTATAAACTACCCTAAGTGATGCAGTATGGTTTTTCTATTCGTATTAGTTTCAGAGATAATGCAGACTATAGGATTTTGTAGCCGTTTCGCACGGTCAAAAACGCTGAAAATTTGCCAAAAAGACACCATCGACAATAACTCCAAAACTAAAACAGCTATTCCGGATTTAACTGCATAGTCTTATTTGCGTTTATAAACTACCCTAAGTGATGCAGTATGGTTTTTCTATTCGTATTAGTTTCAGAGATAATGCAGACTATAGGATTTTGTAGCCATTTGGCACGGTGAAAAACGCTAAAAATTTGCCAAAAAGACACCATCGACAATAACTCCAAAACTAAAACAGCTATTCCGGATTTAACTGCATAGTCTTATTTGCGTTTATAAACTACCCTAAGTGATGCAGTATGGTTTTTCTATTCGTATTAGTTTCAGAGATAATGCAGACTATAGGATTTTGTAGCCATTTGGCACGGTGAAAAACGCTAAAAATTTGCCAAAAAGACACCATCGACAATAACTCCAAAACTAAAACAGCTATTCCGGATTTAACTGCATAGTCTTATTTGCGTTTATAAACTACCCTAAGTGATGCAGTATGGTTTTTCTATTCGTATTAGTTTCAGAGATAATGCAGACTATAGGATTTTGTAGCCGTTTCGCACGGTCAAAAACGCTGAAAATTTGCCAAAAAGACACCATCGACAATAACTCCAAAACTAAAACAGCTATTCCGGATTTAACTGCATAGTCTTATTTGCGTTTATAAACTACCCTAAGTGATGCAGTATGGTTTTTCTATTCGTATTAGTTTCAGAGATAATGCAGACTATAGGATTTTGTAGCCATTTGGCACGGTGAAAAACGCTAAAAATTTGCCAAAAAGACACCATCGACAATAACTCCAAAACTAAAACAGCTATTCCGGATTTAACTGCATAGTCTTATTTGCGTTTATAAACTACCCTAAGTGATGCAGTATGGTTTTTCTATTCGTATTAGTTTCAGAGATAATGCAGACTATAGGATTTTGTAGCCATTTGGCACGGTGAAAAACGCTAAAAATTTGCCAAAAAGACACCATCGACAATAACTCCAAAACTAAAACAGCTATTCCGGATTTAACTGCATAGTCTTATTTGCGTTTATAAACTACCCTAAGTGATGCAGTATGGTTTTTCTATTCGTATTAGTTTCAGAGATAATGCAGACTATAGGATTTTGTAGCCATTTCGCACGGTCAAAAACGCTGAAAATTTGCCAAAAAGACACCATCGACAATAACTCCAAAACTAAAACAGCTATTCCGGATTTAACTGCATAGTCTTATTTGCGTTTATAAACTACCCTAAGTGATGCAGTATGGTTTTTCTATTCGTATTAGTTTCAGAGATAATGCAGACTATAGGATTTTGTAGCCATTTGGCACGGTGAAAAACGCTAAAAATTTGCCAAAAAGACACCATCGACAATAACTCCAAAACTAAAACAGCTATTCCGGATTTAACTGCATAGTCTTATTTGCGTTTATAAACTACCCTAAGTGATGCAGTATGGTTTTTCTATTCGTATTAGTTTCAGAGATAATGCAGACTATAGGATTTTGTAGCCATTTGGCACGGTGAAAAACGCTAAAAATTTGCCAAAAAGACACCATCGACAATAACTCCAAAACTAAAACAGCTATTCCGGATTTAACTGCATAGTCTTATTTGCGTTTATAAACTACCCTAAGTGATGCAGTATGGTTTTTCTATTCGTATTAGTTTCAGAGATAATGCAGACTATAGGATTTTGTAGCCGTTTCGCACGGTCAAAAACGCTGAAAATTTGCCAAAAAGACACCATCGACAATAACTCCAAAACTAAAACAGCTATTCCGGATTTAACTGCATAGTCTTATTTGCGTTTATAAACTACCCTAAGTGATGCAGTATGGTTTTTCTATTCGTATTAGTTTCAGAGATAATGCAGACTATAGGATTTTGTAGCCATTTGGCACGGTGAAAAACGCTAAAAATTTGCCAAAAAGACACCATCGACAATAACTCCAAAACTAAAACAGCTATTCCGGATTTAACTGCATAGTCTTATTTGCGTTTATAAACTACCCTAAGTGATGCAGTATGGTTTTTCTATTCGTATTAGTTTCAGAGATAATGCAGACTATAGGATTTTGTAGCCATTTGGCACGGTCAAAAACGCTGAAAATTTGCCAAAAAGACACCATCGACAATAACTCCAAAACTAAAACAGCTATTCCGGATTTAACTGCATAGTCTTATTTGCGTTTATAAACTACCCTAAGTGATGCAGTATGGTTTTTCTATTCGTATTAGTTTCAGAGATAATGCAGACTATAGGATTTTGTAGCCATTTGGCACGGTGAAAAACGCTAAAAATTTGCCAAAAAGACACCATCGACAATAACTCCAAAACTAAAACAGCTATTCCGGATTTAACTGCATAGTCTTATTTGCGTTTATAAACTACCCTAAGTGATGCAGTATGGTTTTTCTATTCGTATTAGTTTCAGAGATAATGCAGACTATAGGATTTTGTAGCCATTTGGCACGGTGAAAAACGCTAAAAATTTGCCAAAAAGACACCATCGACAATAACTCCAAAACTAAAACAGCTATTCCGGATTTAACTGCATAGTCTTATTTGCGTTTATAAACTACCCTAAGTGATGCAGTATGGTTTTTCTATTCGTATTAGTTTCAGAGATAATGCAGACTATAGGATTTTGTAGCCATTTCGCACGGTCAAAAACGCTGAAAATTTGCCAAAAAGACACCATCGACAATAACTCCAAAACTAAAACAGCTATTCCGGATTTAACTGCATAGTCTTATTTGCGTTTATAAACTACCCTAAGTGATGCAGTATGGTTTTTCTATTCGTATTAGTTTCAGAGATAATGCAGACTATAGGATTTTGTAGCCATTTGGCACGGTGAAAAACGCTAAAAATTTGCCAAAAAGACACCATCGACAATAACTCCAAAACTAAAACAGCTATTCCGGATTTAACTGCATAGTCTTATTTGCGTTTATAAACTACCCTAAGTGATGCAGTATGGTTTTTCTATTCGTATTAGTTTCAGAGATAATGCAGACTATAGGATTTTGTAGCCATTTGGCACGGTGAAAAACGCTAAAAATTTGCCAAAAAGACACCATCGACAATAACTCCAAAACTAAAACAGCTATTCCGGATTTAACTGCATAGTCTTATTTGCGTTTATAAACTACCCTAAGTGATGCAGTATGGTTTTTCTATTCGTATTAGTTTCAGAGATAATGCAGACTATAGGATTTTGTAGCCATTTGGCACGGTGAAAAACGCTAAAAATTTGCCAAAAAGACACCATCGACAATAACTCCAAAACTAAAACAGCTATTCCGGATTTAACTGCATAGTCTTATTTGCGTTTATAAACTACCCTAAGTGATGCAGTATGGTTTTTCTATTCGTATTAGTTTCAGAGATAATGCAGACTATAGGATTTTGTAGCCATTTCGCACGGTCAAAAACGCTGAAAATTTGCCAAAAAGACACCATCGACAATAACTCCAAAACTAAAACAGCTATTCCGGATTTAACTGCATAGTCTTATTTGCGTTTATAAACTACCCTAAGTGATGCAGTATGGTTTTTCTATTCGTATTAGTTTCAGAGATAATGCAGACTATAGGATTTTGTAGCCATTTGGCACGGTGAAAAACGCTAAAAATTTGCCAAAAAGACACCATCGACAATAACTCCAAAACTAAAACAGCTATTCCGGATTTAACTGCATAGTCTTATTTGCGTTTATAAACTACCCTAAGTGATGCAGTATGGTTTTTCTATTCGTATTAGTTTCAGAGATAATGCAGACTATAGGATTTTGTAGCCATTTCGCACGGTCAAAAACGCTGAAAATTTGCCAAAAAGACACCATCGACAATAACTCCAAAACTAAAACAGCTATTCCGGATTTAACTGCATAGTCTTATTTGCGTTTATAAACTACCCTAAGTGATGCAGTATGGTTTTTCTATTCGTATTAGTTTCAGAGATAATGCAGACTATAGGATTTTGTAGCCATTTGGCACGGTGAAAAACGCTAAAAATTTGCCAAAAAGACACCATCGACAATAACTCCAAAACTAAAACAGCTATTCCGGATTTAACTGCATAGTCTTATTTGCGTTTATAAACTACCCTAAGTGATGCAGTATGGTTTTTCTATTCGTATTAGTTTCAGAGATAATGCAGACTATAGGATTTTGTAGCCATTTGGCACGGTGAAAAACGCTAAAAATTTGCCAAAAAGACACCATCGACAATAACTCCAAAACTAAAACAGCTATTCCGGATTTAACTGCATAGTCTTATTTGCGTTTATAAACTACCCTAAGTGATGCAGTATGGTTTTTCTATTCGTATTAGTTTCAGAGATAATGCAGACTATAGGATTTTGTAGCCGTTTCGCACGGTCAAAAACGCTGAAAATTTGCCAAAAAGACACCATCGACAATAACTCCAAAACTAAAACAGCTATTCCGGATTTAACTGCATAGTCTTATTTGCGTTTATAAACTACCCTAAGTGATGCAGTATGGTTTTTCTATTCGTATTAGTTTCAGAGATAATGCAGACTATAGGATTTTGTAGCCATTTGGCACGGTGAAAAACGCTAAAAATTTGCCAAAAAGACACCATCGACAATAACTCCAAAACTAAAACAGCTATTCCGGATTTAACTGCATAGTCTTATTTGCGTTTATAAACTACCCTAAGTGATGCAGTATGGTTTTTCTATTCGTATTAGTTTCAGAGATAATGCAGACTATAGGATTTTGTAGCCATTTGGCACGGTGAAAAACGCTAAAAATTTGCCAAAAAGACACCATCGACAATAACTCCAAAACTAAAACAGCTATTCCGGATTTAACTGCATAGTCTTATTTGCGTTTATAAACTACCCTAAGTGATGCAGTATGGTTTTTCTATTCGTATTAGTTTCAGAGATAATGCAGACTATAGGATTTTGTAGCCATTTGGCACGGTGAAAAACGCTAAAAATTTGCCAAAAAGACACCATCGACAATAACTCCAAAACTAAAACAGCTATTCCGGATTTAACTGCATAGTCTTATTTGCGTTTATAAACTACCCTAAGTGATGCAGTATGGTTTTTCTATTCGTATTAGTTTCAGAGATAATGCAGACTATAGGATTTTGTAGCCATTTGGCACGGTGAAAAACGCTAAAAATTTGCCAAAAAGACACCATCGACAATAACTCCAAAACTAAAACAGCTATTCCGGATTTAACTGCATAGTCTTATTTGCGTTTATAAACTACCCTAAGTGATGCAGTATGGTTTTTCTATTCGTATTAGTTTCAGAGATAATGCAGACTATAGGATTTTGTAGCCATTTGGCACGGTGAAAAACGCTAAAAATTTGCCAAAAAGACACCATCGACAATAACTCCAAAACTAAAACAGCTATTCCGGATTTAACTGCATAGTCTTATTTGCGTTTATAAACTACCCTAAGTGATGCAGTATGGTTTTTCTATTCGTATTAGTTTCAGAGATAATGCAGACTATAGGATTTTGTAGCCGTTTCGCACGGTCAAAAACGCTGAAAATTTGCCAAAAAGACACCATCGACAATAACTCCAAAACTAAAACAGCTATTCCGGATTTAACTGCATAGTCTTATTTGCGTTTATAAACTACCCTAAGTGATGCAGTATGGTTTTTCTATTCGTATTAGTTTCAGAGATAATGCAGACTATAGGATTTTGTAGCCATTTGGCACGGTGAAAAACGCTAAAAATTTGCCAAAAAGACACCATCGACAATAACTCCAAAACTAAAACAGCTATTCCGGATTTAACTGCATAGTCTTATTTGCGTTTATAAACTACCCTAAGTGATGCAGTATGGTTTTTCTATTCGTATTAGTTTCAGAGATAATGCAGACTATAGGATTTTGTAGCCATTTGGCACGGTGAAAAACGCTAAAAATTTGCCAAAAAGACACCATCGACAATAACTCCAAAACTAAAACAGCTATTCCGGATTTAACTGCATAGTCTTATTTGCGTTTATAAACTACCCTAAGTGATGCAGTATGGTTTTTCTATTCGTATTAGTTTCAGAGATAATGCAGACTATAGGATTTTGTAGCCGTTTCGCACGGTCAAAAACGCTGAAAATTTGCCAAAAAGACACCATCGACAATAACTCCAAAACTAAAACAGCTATTCCGGATTTAACTGCATAGTCTTATTTGCGTTTATAAACTACCCTAAGTGATGCAGTATGGTTTTTCTATTCGTATTAGTTTCAGAGATAATGCAGACTATAGGATTTTGTAGCCATTTGGCACGGTGAAAAACGCTAAAAATTTGCCAAAAAGACACCATCGACAATAACTCCAAAACTAAAACAGCTATTCCGGATTTAACTGCATAGTCTTATTTGCGTTTATAAACTACCCTAAGTGATGCAGTATGGTTTTTCTATTCGTATTAGTTTCAGAGATAATGCAGACTATAGGATTTTGTAGCCATTTGGCACGGTGAAAAACGCTAAAAATTTGCCAAAAAGACACCATCGACAATAACTCCAAAACTAAAACAGCTATTCCGGATTTAACTGCATAGTCTTATTTGCGTTTATAAACTACCCTAAGTGATGCAGTATGGTTTTTCTATTCGTATTAGTTTCAGAGATAATGCAGACTATAGGATTTTGTAGCCATTTGGCACGGTGAAAAACGCTAAAAATTTGCCAAAAAGACACCATCGACAATAACTCCAAAACTAAAACAGCTATTCCGGATTTAACTGCATAGTCTTATTTGCGTTTATAAACTACCCTAAGTGATGCAGTATGGTTTTTCTATTCGTATTAGTTTCAGAGATAATGCAGACTATAGGATTTTGTAGCCATTTGGCACGGTGAAAAACGCTAAAAATTTGCCAAAAAGACACCATCGACAATAACTCCAAAACTAAAACAGCTATTCCGGATTTAACTGCATAGTCTTATTTGCGTTTATAAACTACCCTAAGTGATGCAGTATGGTTTTTCTATTCGTATTAGTTTCAGAGATAATGCAGACTATAGGATTTTGTAGCCATTTGGCACGGTGAAAAACGCTAAAAATTTGCCAAAAAGACACCATCGACAATAACTCCAAAACTAAAACAGCTATTCCGGATTTAACTGCATAGTCTTATTTGCGTTTATAAACTACCCTAAGTGATGCAGTATGGTTTTTCTATTCGTATTAGTTTCAGAGATAATGCAGACTATAGGATTTTGTAGCCATTTGGCACGGTGAAAAACGCTAAAAATTTGCCAAAAAGACACCATCGACAATAACTCCAAAACTAAAACAGCTATTCCGGATTTAACTGCATAGTCTTATTTGCGTTTATAAACTACCCTAAGTGATGCAGTATGGTTTTTCTATTCGTATTAGTTTCAGAGATAATGCAGACTATAGGATTTTGTAGCCGTTTCGCACGGTCAAAAACGCTGAAAATTTGCCAAAAAGACACCATCGACAATAACTCCAAAACTAAAACAGCTATTCCGGATTTAACTGCATAGTCTTATTTGCGTTTATAAACTACCCTAAGTGATGCAGTATGGTTTTTCTATTCGTATTAGTTTCAGAGATAATGCAGACTATAGGATTTTGTAGCCATTTGGCACGGTGAAAAACGCTAAAAATTTGCCAAAAAGACACCATCGACAATAACTCCAAAACTAAAACAGCTATTCCGGATTTAACTGCATAGTCTTATTTGCGTTTATAAACTACCCTAAGTGATGCAGTATGGTTTTTCTATTCGTATTAGTTTCAGAGATAATGCAGACTATAGGATTTTGTAGCCATTTGGCACGGTGAAAAACGCTAAAAATTTGCCAAAAAGACACCATCGACAATAACTCCAAAACTAAAACAGCTATTCCGGATTTAACTGCATAGTCTTATTTGCGTTTATAAACTACCCTAAGTGATGCAGTATGGTTTTTCTATTCGTATTAGTTTCAGAGATAATGCAGACTATAGGATTTTGTAGCCATTTGGCACGGTGAAAAACGCTAAAAATTTGCCAAAAAGACACCATCGACAATAACTCCAAAACTAAAACAGCTATTCCGGATTTAACTGCATAGTCTTATTTGCGTTTATAAACTACCCTAAGTGATGCAGTATGGTTTTTCTATTCGTATTAGTTTCAGAGATAATGCAGACTATAGGATTTTGTAGCCGTTTCGCACGGTCAAAAACGCTGAAAATTTGCCAAAAAGACACCATCGACAATAACTCCAAAACTAAAACAGCTATTCCGGATTTAACTGCATAGTCTTATTTGCGTTTATAAACTACCCTAAGTGATGCAGTATGGTTTTTCTATTCGTATTAGTTTCAGAGATAATGCAGACTATAGGATTTTGTAGCCATTTGGCACGGTGAAAAACGCTAAAAATTTGCCAAAAAGACACCATCGACAATAACTCCAAAACTAAAACAGCTATTCCGGATTTAACTGCATAGTCTTATTTGCGTTTATAAACTACCCTAAGTGATGCAGTATGGTTTTTCTATTCGTATTAGTTTCAGAGATAATGCAGACTATAGGATTTTGTAGCCATTTCGCACGGTCAAAAACGCTGAAAATTTGCCAAAAAGACACCATCGACAATAACTCCAAAACTAAAACAGCTATTCCGGATTTAACTGCATAGTCTTATTTGCGTTTATAAACTACCCTAAGTGATGCAGTATGGTTTTTCTATTCGTATTAGTTTCAGAGATAATGCAGACTATAGGATTTTGTAGCCATTTGGCACGGTGAAAAACGCTAAAAATTTGCCAAAAAGACACCATCGACAATAACTCCAAAACTAAAACAGCTATTCCGGATTTAACTGCATAGTCTTATTTGCGTTTATAAACTACCCTAAGTGATGCAGTATGGTTTTTCTATTCGTATTAGTTTCAGAGATAATGCAGACTATAGGATTTTGTAGCCATTTGGCACGGTGAAAAACGCTAAAAATTTGCCAAAAAGACACCATCGACAATAACTCCAAAACTAAAACAGCTATTCCGGATTTAACTGCATAGTCTTATTTGCGTTTATAAACTACCCTAAGTGATGCAGTATGGTTTTTCTATTCGTATTAGTTTCAGAGATAATGCAGACTATAGGATTTTGTAGCCGTTTCGCACGGTCAAAAACGCTGAAAATTTGCCAAAAAGACACCATCGACAATAACTCCAAAACTAAAACAGCTATTCCGGATTTAACTGCATAGTCTTATTTGCGTTTATAAACTACCCTAAGTGATGCAGTATGGTTTTTCTATTCGTATTAGTTTCAGAGATAATGCAGACTATAGGATTTTGTAGCCATTTGGCACGGTGAAAAACGCTAAAAATTTGCCAAAAAGACACCATCGACAATAACTCCAAAACTAAAACAGCTATTCCGGATTTAACTGCATAGTCTTATTTGCGTTTATAAACTACCCTAAGTGATGCAGTATGGTTTTTCTATTCGTATTAGTTTCAGAGATAATGCAGACTATAGGATTTTGTAGCCATTTGGCACGGTGAAAAACGCTAAAAATTTGCCAAAAAGACACCATCGACAATAACTCCAAAACTAAAACAGCTATTCCGGATTTAACTGCATAGTCTTATTTGCGTTTATAAACTACCCTAAGTGATGCAGTATGGTTTTTCTATTCGTATTAGTTTCAGAGATAATGCAGACTATAGGATTTTGTAGCCATTTGGCACGGTGAAAAACGCTAAAAATTTGCCAAAAAGACACCATCGACAATAACTCCAAAACTAAAACAGCTATTCCGGATTTAACTGCATAGTCTTATTTGCGTTTATAAACTACCCTAAGTGATGCAGTATGGTTTTTCTATTCGTATTAGTTTCAGAGATAATGCAGACTATAGGATTTTGTAGCCATTTGGCACGGTGAAAAACGCTAAAAATTTGCCAAAAAGACACCATCGACAATAACTCCAAAACTAAAACAGCTATTCCGGATTTAACTGCATAGTCTTATTTGCGTTTATAAACTACCCTAAGTGATGCAGTATGGTTTTTCTATTCGTATTAGTTTCAGAGATAATGCAGACTATAGGATTTTGTAGCCGTTTCGCACGGTCAAAAACGCTGAAAATTTGCCAAAAAGACACCATCGACAATAACTCCAAAACTAAAACAGCTATTCCGGATTTAACTGCATAGTCTTATTTGCGTTTATAAACTACCCTAAGTGATGCAGTATGGTTTTTCTATTCGTATTAGTTTCAGAGATAATGCAGACTATAGGATTTTGTAGCCATTTGGCACGGTGAAAAACGCTAAAAATTTGCCAAAAAGACACCATCGACAATAACTCCAAAACTAAAACAGCTATTCCGGATTTAACTGCATAGTCTTATTTGCGTTTATAAACTACCCTAAGTGATGCAGTATGGTTTTTCTATTCGTATTAGTTTCAGAGATAATGCAGACTATAGGATTTTGTAGCCATTTGGCACGGTGAAAAACGCTAAAAATTTGCCAAAAAGACACCATCGACAATAACTCCAAAACTAAAACAGCTATTCCGGATTTAACTGCATAGTCTTATTTGCGTTTATAAACTACCCTAAGTGATGCAGTATGGTTTTTCTATTCGTATTAGTTTCAGAGATAATGCAGACTATAGGATTTTGTAGCCATTTGGCACGGTGAAAAACGCTAAAAATTTGCCAAAAAGACACCATCGACAATAACTCCAAAACTAAAACAGCTATTCCGGATTTAACTGCATAGTCTTATTTGCGTTTATAAACTACCCTAAGTGATGCAGTATGGTTTTTCTATTCGTATTAGTTTCAGAGATAATGCAGACTATAGGATTTTGTAGCCATTTGGCACGGTGAAAAACGCTAAAAATTTGCCAAAAAGACACCATCGACAATAACTCCAAAACTAAAACAGCTATTCCGGATTTAACTGCATAGTCTTATTTGCGTTTATAAACTACCCTAAGTGATGCAGTATGGTTTTTCTATTCGTATTAGTTTCAGAGATAATGCAGACTATAGGATTTTGTAGCCGTTTCGCACGGTCAAAAACGCTGAAAATTTGCCAAAAAGACACCATCGACAATAACTCCAAAACTAAAACAGCTATTCCGGATTTAACTGCATAGTCTTATTTGCGTTTATAAACTACCCTAAGTGATGCAGTATGGTTTTTCTATTCGTATTAGTTTCAGAGATAATGCAGACTATAGGATTTTGTAGCCATTTGGCACGGTGAAAAACGCTAAAAATTTGCCAAAAAGACACCATCGACAATAACTCCAAAACTAAAACAGCTATTCCGGATTTAACTGCATAGTCTTATTTGCGTTTATAAACTACCCTAAGTGATGCAGTATGGTTTTTCTATTCGTATTAGTTTCAGAGATAATGCAGACTATAGGATTTTGTAGCCATTTGGCACGGTGAAAAACGCTAAAAATTTGCCAAAAAGACACCATCGACAATAACTCCAAAACTAAAACAGCTATTCCGGATTTAACTGCATAGTCTTATTTGCGTTTATAAACTACCCTAAGTGATGCAGTATGGTTTTTCTATTCGTATTAGTTTCAGAGATAATGCAGACTATAGGATTTTGTAGCCGTTTCGCACGGTCAAAAACGCTGAAAATTTGCCAAAAAGACACCATCGACAATAACTCCAAAACTAAAACAGCTATTCCGGATTTAACTGCATAGTCTTATTTGCGTTTATAAACTACCCTAAGTGATGCAGTATGGTTTTTCTATTCGTATTAGTTTCAGAGATAATGCAGACTATAGGATTTTGTAGCCATTTGGCACGGTGAAAAACGCTAAAAATTTGCCAAAAAGACACCATCGACAATAACTCCAAAACTAAAACAGCTATTCCGGATTTAACTGCATAGTCTTATTTGCGTTTATAAACTACCCTAAGTGATGCAGTATGGTTTTTCTATTCGTATTAGTTTCAGAGATAATGCAGACTATAGGATTTTGTAGCCATTTGGCACGGTGAAAAACGCTAAAAATTTGCCAAAAAGACACCATCGACAATAACTCCAAAACTAAAACAGCTATTCCGGATTTAACTGCATAGTCTTATTTGCGTTTATAAACTACCCTAAGTGATGCAGTATGGTTTTTCTATTCGTATTAGTTTCAGAGATAATGCAGACTATAGGATTTTGTAGCCATTTCGCACGGTCAAAAACGCTGAAAATTTGCCAAAAAGACACCATCGACAATAACTCCAAAACTAAAACAGCTATTCCGGATTTAACTGCATAGTCTTATTTGCGTTTATAAACTACCCTAAGTGATGCAGTATGGTTTTTCTATTCGTATTAGTTTCAGAGATAATGCAGACTATAGGATTTTGTAGCCATTTGGCACGGTGAAAAACGCTAAAAATTTGCCAAAAAGACACCATCGACAATAACTCCAAAACTAAAACAGCTATTCCGGATTTAACTGCATAGTCTTATTTGCGTTTATAAACTACCCTAAGTGATGCAGTATGGTTTTTCTATTCGTATTAGTTTCAGAGATAATGCAGACTATAGGATTTTGTAGCCATTTCGCACGGTGAAAAACGCTAAAAATTTGCCAAAAAGACACCATCGACAATAACTCCAAAACTAAAACAGCTATTCCGGATTTAACTGCATAGTCTTATTTGCGTTTATAAACTACCCTAAGTGATGCAGTATGGTTTTTCTATTCGTATTAGTTTCAGAGATAATGCAGACTATAGGATTTTGTAGCCATTTGGCACGGTGAAAAACGCTAAAAATTTGCCAAAAAGACACCATCGACAATAACTCCAAAACTAAAACAGCTATTCCGGATTTAACTGCATAGTCTTATTTGCGTTTATAAACTACCCTAAGTGATGCAGTATGGTTTTTCTATTCGTATTAGTTTCAGAGATAATGCAGACTATAGGATTTTGTAGCCGTTTCGCACGGTCAAAAACGCTAAAAATTTGCCAAAAAGACACCATCGACAATAACTCCAAAACTAAAACAGCTATTCCGGATTTAACTGCATAGTCTTATTTGCGTTTATAAACTACCCTAAGTGATGCAGTATGGTTTTTCTATTCGTATTAGTTTCAGAGATAATGCAGACTATAGGATTTTGTAGCCATTTGGCACGGTGAAAAACGCTAAAAATTTGCCAAAAAGACACCATCGACAATAACTCCAAAACTAAAACAGCTATTCCGGATTTAACTGCATAGTCTTATTTGCGTTTATAAACTACCCTAAGTGATGCAGTATGGTTTTTCTATTCGTATTAGTTTCAGAGATAATGCAGACTATAGGATTTTGTAGCCATTTGGCACGGTGAAAAACGCTAAAAATTTGCCAAAAAGACACCATCGACAATAACTCCAAAACTAAAACAGCTATTCCGGATTTAACTGCATAGTCTTATTTGCGTTTATAAACTACCCTAAGTGATGCAGTATGGTTTTTCTATTCGTATTAGTTTCAGAGATAATGCAGACTATAGGATTTTGTAGCCATTTCGCACGGTCAAAAACGCTGAAAATTTGCCAAAAAGACACCATCGACAATAACTCCAAAACTAAAACAGCTATTCCGGATTTAACTGCATAGTCTTATTTGCGTTTATAAACTACCCTAAGTGATGCAGTATGGTTTTTCTATTCGTATTAGTTTCAGAGATAATGCAGACTATAGGATTTTGTAGCCATTTGGCACGGTGAAAAACGCTAAAAATTTGCCAAAAAGACACCATCGACAATAACTCCAAAACTAAAACAGCTATTCCGGATTTAACTGCATAGTCTTATTTGCGTTTATAAACTACCCTAAGTGATGCAGTATGGTTTTTCTATTCGTATTAGTTTCAGAGATAATGCAGACTATAGGATTTTGTAGCCATTTGGCACGGTGAAAAACGCTAAAAATTTGCCAAAAAGACACCATCGACAATAACTCCAAAACTAAAACAGCTATTCCGGATTTAACTGCATAGTCTTATTTGCGTTTATAAACTACCCTAAGTGATGCAGTATGGTTTTTCTATTCGTATTAGTTTCAGAGATAATGCAGACTATAGGATTTTGTAGCCATTTCGCACGGTGAAAAACGCTAAAAATTTGCCAAAAAGACACCATCGACAATAACTCCAAAACTAAAACAGCTATTCCGGATTTAACTGCATAGTCTTATTTGCGTTTATAAACTACCCTAAGTGATGCAGTATGGTTTTTCTATTCGTATTAGTTTCAGAGATAATGCAGACTATAGGATTTTGTAGCCATTTGGCACGGTGAAAAACGCTAAAAATTTGCCAAAAAGACACCATCGACAATAACTCCAAAACTAAAACAGCTATTCCGGATTTAACTGCATAGTCTTATTTGCGTTTATAAACTACCCTAAGTGATGCAGTATGGTTTTTCTATTCGTATTAGTTTCAGAGATAATGCAGACTATAGGATTTTGTAGCCGTTTCGCACGGTCAAAAACGCTGAAAATTTGCCAAAAAGACACCATCGACAATAACTCCAAAACTAAAACAGCTATTCCGGATTTAACTGCATAGTCTTATTTGCGTTTATAAACTACCCTAAGTGATGCAGTATGGTTTTTCTATTCGTATTAGTTTCAGAGATAATGCAGACTATAGGATTTTGTAGCCATTTGGCACGGTGAAAAACGCTAAAAATTTGCCAAAAAGACACCATCGACAATAACTCCAAAACTAAAACAGCTATTCCGGATTTAACTGCATAGTCTTATTTGCGTTTATAAACTACCCTAAGTGATGCAGTATGGTTTTTCTATTCGTATTAGTTTCAGAGATAATGCAGACTATAGGATTTTGTAGCCGTTTCGCACGGTCAAAAACGCTGAAAATTTGCCAAAAAGACACCATCGACAATAACTCCAAAACTAAAACAGCTATTCCGGATTTAACTGCATAGTCTTATTTGCGTTTATAAACTACCCTAAGTGATGCAGTATGGTTTTTCTATTCGTATTAGTTTCAGAGATAATGCAGACTATAGGATTTTGTAGCCATTTGGCACGGTGAAAAACGCTAAAAATTTGCCAAAAAGACACCATCGACAATAACTCCAAAACTAAAACAGCTATTCCGGATTTAACTGCATAGTCTTATTTGCGTTTATAAACTACCCTAAGTGATGCAGTATGGTTTTTCTATTCGTATTAGTTTCAGAGATAATGCAGACTATAGGATTTTGTAGCCATTTGGCACGGTGAAAAACGCTAAAAATTTGCCAAAAAGACACCATCGACAATAACTCCAAAACTAAAACAGCTATTCCGGATTTAACTGCATAGTCTTATTTGCGTTTATAAACTACCCTAAGTGATGCAGTATGGTTTTTCTATTCGTATTAGTTTCAGAGATAATGCAGACTATAGGATTTTGTAGCCATTTGGCACGGTGAAAAACGCTAAAAATTTGCCAAAAAGACACCATCGACAATAACTCCAAAACTAAAACAGCTATTCCGGATTTAACTGCATAGTCTTATTTGCGTTTATAAACTACCCTAAGTGATGCAGTATGGTTTTTCTATTCGTATTAGTTTCAGAGATAATGCAGACTATAGGATTTTGTAGCCATTTGGCACGGTGAAAAACGCTAAAAATTTGCCAAAAAGACACCATCGACAATAACTCCAAAACTAAAACAGCTATTCCGGATTTAACTGCATAGTCTTATTTGCGTTTATAAACTACCCTAAGTGATGCAGTATGGTTTTTCTATTCGTATTAGTTTCAGAGATAATGCAGACTATAGGATTTTGTAGCCATTTGGCACGGTGAAAAACGCTAAAAATTTGCCAAAAAGACACCATCGACAATAACTCCAAAACTAAAACAGCTATTCCGGATTTAACTGCATAGTCTTATTTGCGTTTATAAACTACCCTAAGTGATGCAGTATGGTTTTTCTATTCGTATTAGTTTCAGAGATAATGCAGACTATAGGATTTTGTAGCCATTTGGCACGGTGAAAAACGCTAAAAATTTGCCAAAAAGACACCATCGACAATAACTCCAAAACTAAAACAGCTATTCCGGATTTAACTGCATAGTCTTATTTGCGTTTATAAACTACCCTAAGTGATGCAGTATGGTTTTTCTATTCGTATTAGTTTCAGAGATAATGCAGACTATAGGATTTTGTAGCCATTTGGCACGGTGAAAAACGCTAAAAATTTGCCAAAAAGACACCATCGACAATAACTCCAAAACTAAAACAGCTATTCCGGATTTAACTGCATAGTCTTATTTGCGTTTATAAACTACCCTAAGTGATGCAGTATGGTTTTTCTATTCGTATTAGTTTCAGAGATAATGCAGACTATAGGATTTTGTAGCCGTTTCGCACGGTCAAAAACGCTGAAAATTTGCCAAAAAGACACCATCGACAATAACTCCAAAACTAAAACAGCTATTCCGGATTTAACTGCATAGTCTTATTTGCGTTTATAAACTACCCTAAGTGATGCAGTATGGTTTTTCTATTCGTATTAGTTTCAGAGATAATGCAGACTATAGGATTTTGTAGCCATTTGGCACGGTGAAAAACGCTAAAAATTTGCCAAAAAGACACCATCGACAATAACTCCAAAACTAAAACAGCTATTCCGGATTTAACTGCATAGTCTTATTTGCGTTTATAAACTACCCTAAGTGATGCAGTATGGTTTTTCTATTCGTATTAGTTTCAGAGATAATGCAGACTATAGGATTTTGTAGCCATTTGGCACGGTGAAAAACGCTAAAAATTTGCCAAAAAGACACCATCGACAATAACTCCAAAACTAAAACAGCTATTCCGGATTTAACTGCATAGTCTTATTTGCGTTTATAAACTACCCTAAGTGATGCAGTATGGTTTTTCTATTCGTATTAGTTTCAGAGATAATGCAGACTATAGGATTTTGTAGCCGTTTCGCACGGTCAAAAACGCTGAAAATTTGCCAAAAAGACACCATCGACAATAACTCCAAAACTAAAACAGCTATTCCGGATTTAACTGCATAGTCTTATTTGCGTTTATAAACTACCCTAAGTGATGCAGTATGGTTTTTCTATTCGTATTAGTTTCAGAGATAATGCAGACTATAGGATTTTGTAGCCATTTGGCACGGTGAAAAACGCTAAAAATTTGCCAAAAAGACACCATCGACAATAACTCCAAAACTAAAACAGCTATTCCGGATTTAACTGCATAGTCTTATTTGCGTTTATAAACTACCCTAAGTGATGCAGTATGGTTTTTCTATTCGTATTAGTTTCAGAGATAATGCAGACTATAGGATTTTGTAGCCATTTGGCACGGTGAAAAACGCTAAAAATTTGCCAAAAAGACACCATCGACAATAACTCCAAAACTAAAACAGCTATTCCGGATTTAACTGCATAGTCTTATTTGCGTTTATAAACTACCCTAAGTGATGCAGTATGGTTTTTCTATTCGTATTAGTTTCAGAGATAATGCAGACTATAGGATTTTGTAGCCATTTCGCACGGTCAAAAACGCTGAAAATTTGCCAAAAAGACACCATCGACAATAACTCCAAAACTAAAACAGCTATTCCGGATTTAACTGCATAGTCTTATTTGCGTTTATAAACTACCCTAAGTGATGCAGTATGGTTTTTCTATTCGTATTAGTTTCAGAGATAATGCAGACTATAGGATTTTGTAGCCATTTGGCACGGTGAAAAACGCTAAAAATTTGCCAAAAAGACACCATCGACAATAACTCCAAAACTAAAACAGCTATTCCGGATTTAACTGCATAGTCTTATTTGCGTTTATAAACTACCCTAAGTGATGCAGTATGGTTTTTCTATTCGTATTAGTTTCAGAGATAATGCAGACTATAGGATTTTGTAGCCATTTCGCACGGTCAAAAACGCTGAAAATTTGCCAAAAAGACACCATCGACAATAACTCCAAAACTAAAACAGCTATTCCGGATTTAACTGCATAGTCTTATTTGCGTTTATAAACTACCCTAAGTGATGCAGTATGGTTTTTCTATTCGTATTAGTTTCAGAGATAATGCAGACTATAGGATTTTGTAGCCATTTGGCACGGTGAAAAACGCTAAAAATTTGCCAAAAAGACACCATCGACAATAACTCCAAAACTAAAACAGCTATTCCGGATTTAACTGCATAGTCTTATTTGCGTTTATAAACTACCCTAAGTGATGCAGTATGGTTTTTCTATTCGTATTAGTTTCAGAGATAATGCAGACTATAGGATTTTGTAGCCATTTGGCACGGTGAAAAACGCTAAAAATTTGCCAAAAAGACACCATCGACAATAACTCCAAAACTAAAACAGCTATTCCGGATTTAACTGCATAGTCTTATTTGCGTTTATAAACTACCCTAAGTGATGCAGTATGGTTTTTCTATTCGTATTAGTTTCAGAGATAATGCAGACTATAGGATTTTGTAGCCATTTGGCACGGTGAAAAACGCTAAAAATTTGCCAAAAAGACACCATCGACAATAACTCCAAAACTAAAACAGCTATTCCGGATTTAACTGCATAGTCTTATTTGCGTTTATAAACTACCCTAAGTGATGCAGTATGGTTTTTCTATTCGTATTAGTTTCAGAGATAATGCAGACTATAGGATTTTGTAGCCATTTGGCACGGTGAAAAACGCTAAAAATTTGCCAAAAAGACACCATCGACAATAACTCCAAAACTAAAACAGCTATTCCGGATTTAACTGCATAGTCTTATTTGCGTTTATAAACTACCCTAAGTGATGCAGTATGGTTTTTCTATTCGTATTAGTTTCAGAGATAATGCAGACTATAGGATTTTGTAGCCATTTGGCACGGTGAAAAACGCTAAAAATTTGCCAAAAAGACACCATCGACAATAACTCCAAAACTAAAACAGCTATTCCGGATTTAACTGCATAGTCTTATTTGCGTTTATAAACTACCCTAAGTGATGCAGTATGGTTTTTCTATTCGTATTAGTTTCAGAGATAATGCAGACTATAGGATTTTGTAGCCATTTGGCACGGTGAAAAACGCTAAAAATTTGCCAAAAAGACACCATCGACAATAACTCCAAAACTAAAACAGCTATTCCGGATTTAACTGCATAGTCTTATTTGCGTTTATAAACTACCCTAAGTGATGCAGTATGGTTTTTCTATTCGTATTAGTTTCAGAGATAATGCAGACTATAGGATTTTGTAGCCATTTCGCACGGTCAAAAACGCTGAAAATTTGCCAAAAAGACACCATCGACAATAACTCCAAAACTAAAACAGCTATTCCGGATTTAACTGCATAGTCTTATTTGCGTTTATAAACTACCCTAAGTGATGCAGTATGGTTTTTCTATTCGTATTAGTTTCAGAGATAATGCAGACTATAGGATTTTGTAGCCATTTGGCACGGTGAAAAACGCTAAAAATTTGCCAAAAAGACACCATCGACAATAACTCCAAAACTAAAACAGCTATTCCGGATTTAACTGCATAGTCTTATTTGCGTTTATAAACTACCCTAAGTGATGCAGTATGGTTTTTCTATTCGTATTAGTTTCAGAGATAATGCAGACTATAGGATTTTGTAGCCATTTGGCACGGTGAAAAACGCTAAAAATTTGCCAAAAAGACACCATCGACAATAACTCCAAAACTAAAACAGCTATTCCGGATTTAACTGCATAGTCTTATTTGCGTTTATAAACTACCCTAAGTGATGCAGTATGGTTTTTCTATTCGTATTAGTTTCAGAGATAATGCAGACTATAGGATTTTGTAGCCGTTTCGCACGGTCAAAAACGCTGAAAATTTGCCAAAAAGACACCATCGACAATAACTCCAAAACTAAAACAGCTATTCCGGATTTAACTGCATAGTCTTATTTGCGTTTATAAACTACCCTAAGTGATGCAGTATGGTTTTTCTATTCGTATTAGTTTCAGAGATAATGCAGACTATAGGATTTTGTAGCCATTTGGCACGGTGAAAAACGCTAAAAATTTGCCAAAAAGACACCATCGACAATAACTCCAAAACTAAAACAGCTATTCCGGATTTAACTGCATAGTCTTATTTGCGTTTATAAACTACCCTAAGTGATGCAGTATGGTTTTTCTATTCGTATTAGTTTCAGAGATAATGCAGACTATAGGATTTTGTAGCCATTTGGCACGGTGAAAAACGCTAAAAATTTGCCAAAAAGACACCATCGACAATAACTCCAAAACTAAAACAGCTATTCCGGATTTAACTGCATAGTCTTATTTGCGTTTATAAACTACCCTAAGTGATGCAGTATGGTTTTTCTATTCGTATTAGTTTCAGAGATAATGCAGACTATAGGATTTTGTAGCCGTTTCGCACGGTCAAAAACGCTGAAAAATTTGCCAAAAAGACACCATCGACAATAACTCCAAAACTAAAACAGCTATTCCGGATTTAACTGCATAGTCTTATTTGCGTTTATAAACTACCCTAAGTGATGCAGTATGGTTTTTCTATTCGTATTAGTTTCAGAGATAATGCAGACTATAGGATTTTGTAGCCATTTGGCACGGTGAAAAACGCTAAAAATTTGCCAAAAAGACACCATCGACAATAACTCCAAAACTAAAACAGCTATTCCGGATTTAACTGCATAGTCTTATTTGCGTTTATAAACTACCCTAAGTGATGCAGTATGGTTTTTCTATTCGTATTAGTTTCAGAGATAATGCAGACTATAGGATTTTGTAGCCATTTGGCACGGTGAAAAACGCTAAAAATTTGCCAAAAAGACACCATCGACAATAACTCCAAAACTAAAACAGCTATTCCGGATTTAACTGCATAGTCTTATTTGCGTTTATAAACTACCCTAAGTGATGCAGTATGGTTTTTCTATTCGTATTAGTTTCAGAGATAATGCAGACTATAGGATTTTGTAGCCGTTTCGCACGGTCAAAAACGCTGAAAATTTGCCAAAAAGACACCATCGACAATAACTCCAAAACTAAAACAGCTATTCCGGATTTAACTGCATAGTCTTATTTGCGTTTATAAACTACCCTAAGTGATGCAGTATGGTTTTTCTATTCGTATTAGTTTCAGAGATAATGCAGACTATAGGATTTTGTAGCCATTTGGCACGGTGAAAAACGCTAAAAATTTGCCAAAAAGACACCATCGACAATAACTCCAAAACTAAAACAGCTATTCCGGATTTAACTGCATAGTCTTATTTGCGTTTATAAACTACCCTAAGTGATGCAGTATGGTTTTTCTATTCGTATTAGTTTCAGAGATAATGCAGACTATAGGATTTTGTAGCCATTTCGCACGGTCAAAAACGCTGAAAATTTGCCAAAAAGACACCATCGACAATAACTCCAAAACTAAAACAGCTATTCCGGATTTAACTGCATAGTCTTATTTGCGTTTATAAACTACCCTAAGTGATGCAGTATGGTTTTTCTATTCGTATTAGTTTCAGAGATAATGCAGACTATAGGATTTTGTAGCCATTTGGCACGGTGAAAAACGCTAAAAATTTGCCAAAAAGACACCATCGACAATAACTCCAAAACTAAAACAGCTATTCCGGATTTAACTGCATAGTCTTATTTGCGTTTATAAACTACCCTAAGTGATGCAGTATGGTTTTTCTATTCGTATTAGTTTCAGAGATAATGCAGACTATAGGATTTTGTAGCCATTTGGCACGGTGAAAAACGCTAAAAATTTGCCAAAAAGACACCATCGACAATAACTCCAAAACTAAAACAGCTATTCCGGATTTAACTGCATAGTCTTATTTGCGTTTATAAACTACCCTAAGTGATGCAGTATGGTTTTTCTATTCGTATTAGTTTCAGAGATAATGCAGACTATAGGATTTTGTAGCCATTTGGCACGGTGAAAAACGCTAAAAATTTGCCAAAAAGACACCATCGACAATAACTCCAAAACTAAAACAGCTATTCCGGATTTAACTGCATAGTCTTATTTGCGTTTATAAACTACCCTAAGTGATGCAGTATGGTTTTTCTATTCGTATTAGTTTCAGAGATAATGCAGACTATAGGATTTTGTAGCCGTTTCGCACGGTGAAAAACGCTAAAAATTTGCCAAAAAGACACCATCGACAATAACTCCAAAACTAAAACAGCTATTCCGGATTTAACTGCATAGTCTTATTTGCGTTTATAAACTACCCTAAGTGATGCAGTATGGTTTTTCTATTCGTATTAGTTTCAGAGATAATGCAGACTATAGGATTTTGTAGCCATTTGGCACGGTGAAAAACGCTAAAAATTTGCCAAAAAGACACCATCGACAATAACTCCAAAACTAAAACAGCTATTCCGGATTTAACTGCATAGTCTTATTTGCGTTTATAAACTACCCTAAGTGATGCAGTATGGTTTTTCTATTCGTATTAGTTTCAGAGATAATGCAGACTATAGGATTTTGTAGCCATTTGGCACGGTGAAAAACGCTAAAAATTTGCCAAAAAGACACCATCGACAATAACTCCAAAACTAAAACAGCTATTCCGGATTTAACTGCATAGTCTTATTTGCGTTTATAAACTACCCTAAGTGATGCAGTATGGTTTTTCTATTCGTATTAGTTTCAGAGATAATGCAGACTATAGGATTTTGTAGCCATTTGGCACGGTGAAAAACGCTAAAAATTTGCCAAAAAGACACCATCGACAATAACTCCAAAACTAAAACAGCTATTCCGGATTTAACTGCATAGTCTTATTTGCGTTTATAAACTACCCTAAGTGATGCAGTATGGTTTTTCTATTCGTATTAGTTTCAGAGATAATGCAGACTATAGGATTTTGTAGCCATTTGGCACGGTGAAAAACGCTAAAAATTTGCCAAAAAGACACCATCGACAATAACTCCAAAACTAAAACAGCTATTCCGGATTTAACTGCATAGTCTTATTTGCGTTTATAAACTACCCTAAGTGATGCAGTATGGTTTTTCTATTCGTATTAGTTTCAGAGATAATGCAGACTATAGGATTTTGTAGCCATTTGGCACGGTGAAAAACGCTAAAAATTTGCCAAAAAGACACCATCGACAATAACTCCAAAACTAAAACAGCTATTCCGGATTTAACTGCATAGTCTTATTTGCGTTTATAAACTACCCTAAGTGATGCAGTATGGTTTTTCTATTCGTATTAGTTTCAGAGATAATGCAGACTATAGGATTTTGTAGCCGTTTCGCACGGTCAAAAACGCTGAAAATTTGCCAAAAAGACACCATCGACAATAACTCCAAAACTAAAACAGCTATTCCGGATTTAACTGCATAGTCTTATTTGCGTTTATAAACTACCCTAAGTGATGCAGTATGGTTTTTCTATTCGTATTAGTTTCAGAGATAATGCAGACTATAGGATTTTGTAGCCATTTGGCACGGTGAAAAACGCTAAAAATTTGCCAAAAAGACACCATCGACAATAACTCCAAAACTAAAACAGCTATTCCGGATTTAACTGCATAGTCTTATTTGCGTTTATAAACTACCCTAAGTGATGCAGTATGGTTTTTCTATTCGTATTAGTTTCAGAGATAATGCAGACTATAGGATTTTGTAGCCATTTGGCACGGTGAAAAACGCTAAAAATTTGCCAAAAAGACACCATCGACAATAACTCCAAAACTAAAACAGCTATTCCGGATTTAACTGCATAGTCTTATTTGCGTTTATAAACTACCCTAAGTGATGCAGTATGGTTTTTCTATTCGTATTAGTTTCAGAGATAATGCAGACTATAGGATTTTGTAGCCATTTGGCACGGTGAAAAACGCTAAAAATTTGCCAAAAAGACACCATCGACAATAACTCCAAAACTAAAACAGCTATTCCGGATTTAACTGCATAGTCTTATTTGCGTTTATAAACTACCCTAAGTGATGCAGTATGGTTTTTCTATTCGTATTAGTTTCAGAGATAATGCAGACTATAGGATTTTGTAGCCATTTCGCACGGTCAAAAACGCTGAAAATTTGCCAAAAAGACACCATCGACAATAACTCCAAAACTAAAACAGCTATTCCGGATTTAACTGCATAGTCTTATTTGCGTTTATAAACTACCCTAAGTGATGCAGTATGGTTTTTCTATTCGTATTAGTTTCAGAGATAATGCAGACTATAGGATTTTGTAGCCATTTGGCACGGTGAAAAACGCTAAAAATTTGCCAAAAAGACACCATCGACAATAACTCCAAAACTAAAACAGCTATTCCGGATTTAACTGCATAGTCTTATTTGCGTTTATAAACTACCCTAAGTGATGCAGTATGGTTTTTCTATTCGTATTAGTTTCAGAGATAATGCAGACTATAGGATTTTGTAGCCGTTTCGCACGGTCAAAAACGCTGAAAATTTGCCAAAAAGACACCATCGACAATAACTCCAAAACTAAAACAGCTATTCCGGATTTAACTGCATAGTCTTATTTGCGTTTATAAACTACCCTAAGTGATGCAGTATGGTTTTTCTATTCGTATTAGTTTCAGAGATAATGCAGACTATAGGATTTTGTAGCCATTTGGCACGGTGAAAAACGCTAAAAATTTGCCAAAAAGACACCATCGACAATAACTCCAAAACTAAAACAGCTATTCCGGATTTAACTGCATAGTCTTATTTGCGTTTATAAACTACCCTAAGTGATGCAGTATGGTTTTTCTATTCGTATTAGTTTCAGAGATAATGCAGACTATAGGATTTTGTAGCCATTTGGCACGGTGAAAAACGCTAAAAATTTGCCAAAAAGACACCATCGACAATAACTCCAAAACTAAAACAGCTATTCCGGATTTAACTGCATAGTCTTATTTGCGTTTATAAACTACCCTAAGTGATGCAGTATGGTTTTTCTATTCGTATTAGTTTCAGAGATAATGCAGACTATAGGATTTTGTAGCCGTTTCGCACGGTCAAAAACGCTGAAAATTTGCCAAAAAGACACCATCGACAATAACTCCAAAACTAAAACAGCTATTCCGGATTTAACTGCATAGTCTTATTTGCGTTTATAAACTACCCTAAGTGATGCAGTATGGTTTTTCTATTCGTATTAGTTTCAGAGATAATGCAGACTATAGGATTTTGTAGCCATTTGGCACGGTGAAAAACGCTAAAAATTTGCCAAAAAGACACCATCGACAATAACTCCAAAACTAAAACAGCTATTCCGGATTTAACTGCATAGTCTTATTTGCGTTTATAAACTACCCTAAGTGATGCAGTATGGTTTTTCTATTCGTATTAGTTTCAGAGATAATGCAGACTATAGGATTTTGTAGCCATTTGGCACGGTGAAAAACGCTAAAAATTTGCCAAAAAGACACCATCGACAATAACTCCAAAACTAAAACAGCTATTCCGGATTTAACTGCATAGTCTTATTTGCGTTTATAAACTACCCTAAGTGATGCAGTATGGTTTTTCTATTCGTATTAGTTTCAGAGATAATGCAGACTATAGGATTTTGTAGCCATTTCGCACGGTCAAAAACGCTGAAAATTTGCCAAAAAGACACCATCGACAATAACTCCAAAACTAAAACAGCTATTCCGGATTTAACTGCATAGTCTTATTTGCGTTTATAAACTACCCTAAGTGATGCAGTATGGTTTTTCTATTCGTATTAGTTTCAGAGATAATGCAGACTATAGGATTTTGTAGCCATTTGGCACGGTGAAAAACGCTAAAAATTTGCCAAAAAGACACCATCGACAATAACTCCAAAACTAAAACAGCTATTCCGGATTTAACTGCATAGTCTTATTTGCGTTTATAAACTACCCTAAGTGATGCAGTATGGTTTTTCTATTCGTATTAGTTTCAGAGATAATGCAGACTATAGGATTTTGTAGCCATTTGGCACGGTGAAAAACGCTAAAAATTTGCCAAAAAGACACCATCGACAATAACTCCAAAACTAAAACAGCTATTCCGGATTTAACTGCATAGTCTTATTTGCGTTTATAAACTACCCTAAGTGATGCAGTATGGTTTTTCTATTCGTATTAGTTTCAGAGATAATGCAGACTATAGGATTTTGTAGCCGTTTCGCACGGTCAAAAACGCTGAAAATTTGCCAAAAAGACACCATCGACAATAACTCCAAAACTAAAACAGCTATTCCGGATTTAACTGCATAGTCTTATTTGCGTTTATAAACTACCCTAAGTGATGCAGTATGGTTTTTCTATTCGTATTAGTTTCAGAGATAATGCAGACTATAGGATTTTGTAGCCATTTGGCACGGTGAAAAACGCTAAAAATTTGCCAAAAAGACACCATCGACAATAACTCCAAAACTAAAACAGCTATTCCGGATTTAACTGCATAGTCTTATTTGCGTTTATAAACTACCCTAAGTGATGCAGTATGGTTTTTCTATTCGTATTAGTTTCAGAGATAATGCAGACTATAGGATTTTGTAGCCGTTTCGCACGGTCAAAAACGCTGAAAATTTGCCAAAAAGACACCATCGACAATAACTCCAAAACTAAAACAGCTATTCCGGATTTAACTGCATAGTCTTATTTGCGTTTATAAACTACCCTAAGTGATGCAGTATGGTTTTTCTATTCGTATTAGTTTCAGAGATAATGCAGACTATAGGATTTTGTAGCCATTTGGCACGGTGAAAAACGCTAAAAATTTGCCAAAAAGACACCATCGACAATAACTCCAAAACTAAAACAGCTATTCCGGATTTAACTGCATAGTCTTATTTGCGTTTATAAACTACCCTAAGTGATGCAGTATGGTTTTTCTATTCGTATTAGTTTCAGAGATAATGCAGACTATAGGATTTTGTAGCCATTTGGCACGGTGAAAAACGCTAAAAATTTGCCAAAAAGACACCATCGACAATAACTCCAAAACTAAAACAGCTATTCCGGATTTAACTGCATAGTCTTATTTGCGTTTATAAACTACCCTAAGTGATGCAGTATGGTTTTTCTATTCGTATTAGTTTCAGAGATAATGCAGACTATAGGATTTTGTAGCCATTTCGCACGGTCAAAAACGCTGAAAATTTGCCAAAAAGACACCATCGACAATAACTCCAAAACTAAAACAGCTATTCCGGATTTAACTGCATAGTCTTATTTGCGTTTATAAACTACCCTAAGTGATGCAGTATGGTTTTTCTATTCGTATTAGTTTCAGAGATAATGCAGACTATAGGATTTTGTAGCCATTTGGCACGGTGAAAAACGCTAAAAATTTGCCAAAAAGACACCATCGACAATAACTCCAAAACTAAAACAGCTATTCCGGATTTAACTGCATAGTCTTATTTGCGTTTATAAACTACCCTAAGTGATGCAGTATGGTTTTTCTATTCGTATTAGTTTCAGAGATAATGCAGACTATAGGATTTTGTAGCCATTTGGCACGGTGAAAAACGCTAAAAATTTGCCAAAAAGACACCATCGACAATAACTCCAAAACTAAAACAGCTATTCCGGATTTAACTGCATAGTCTTATTTGCGTTTATAAACTACCCTAAGTGATGCAGTATGGTTTTTCTATTCGTATTAGTTTCAGAGATAATGCAGACTATAGGATTTTGTAGCCATTTCGCACGGTCAAAAACGCTGAAAATTTGCCAAAAAGACACCATCGACAATAACTCCAAAACTAAAACAGCTATTCCGGATTTAACTGCATAGTCTTATTTGCGTTTATAAACTACCCTAAGTGATGCAGTATGGTTTTTCTATTCGTATTAGTTTCAGAGATAATGCAGACTATAGGATTTTGTAGCCATTTGGCACGGTGAAAAACGCTAAAAATTTGCCAAAAAGACACCATCGACAATAACTCCAAAACTAAAACAGCTATTCCGGATTTAACTGCATAGTCTTATTTGCGTTTATAAACTACCCTAAGTGATGCAGTATGGTTTTTCTATTCGTATTAGTTTCAGAGATAATGCAGACTATAGGATTTTGTAGCCGTTTCGCACGGTCAAAAACGCTGAAAATTTGCCAAAAAGACACCATCGACAATAACTCCAAAACTAAAACAGCTATTCCGGATTTAACTGCATAGTCTTATTTGCGTTTATAAACTACCCTAAGTGATGCAGTATGGTTTTTCTATTCGTATTAGTTTCAGAGATAATGCAGACTATAGGATTTTGTAGCCATTTGGCACGGTGAAAAACGCTAAAAATTTGCCAAAAAGACACCATCGACAATAACTCCAAAACTAAAACAGCTATTCCGGATTTAACTGCATAGTCTTATTTGCGTTTATAAACTACCCTAAGTGATGCAGTATGGTTTTTCTATTCGTATTAGTTTCAGAGATAATGCAGACTATAGGATTTTGTAGCCATTTGGCACGGTGAAAAACGCTAAAAATTTGCCAAAAAGACACCATCGACAATAACTCCAAAACTAAAACAGCTATTCCGGATTTAACTGCATAGTCTTATTTGCGTTTATAAACTACCCTAAGTGATGCAGTATGGTTTTTCTATTCGTATTAGTTTCAGAGATAATGCAGACTATAGGATTTTGTAGCCATTTCGCACGGTCAAAAACGCTGAAAATTTGCCAAAAAGACACCATCGACAATAACTCCAAAACTAAAACAGCTATTCCGGATTTAACTGCATAGTCTTATTTGCGTTTATAAACTACCCTAAGTGATGCAGTATGGTTTTTCTATTCGTATTAGTTTCAGAGATAATGCAGACTATAGGATTTTGTAGCCATTTGGCACGGTGAAAAACGCTAAAAATTTGCCAAAAAGACACCATCGACAATAACTCCAAAACTAAAACAGCTATTCCGGATTTAACTGCATAGTCTTATTTGCGTTTATAAACTACCCTAAGTGATGCAGTATGGTTTTTCTATTCGTATTAGTTTCAGAGATAATGCAGACTATAGGATTTTGTAGCCATTTGGCACGGTGAAAAACGCTAAAAATTTGCCAAAAAGACACCATCGACAATAACTCCAAAACTAAAACAGCTATTCCGGATTTAACTGCATAGTCTTATTTGCGTTTATAAACTACCCTAAGTGATGCAGTATGGTTTTTCTATTCGTATTAGTTTCAGAGATAATGCAGACTATAGGATTTTGTAGCCATTTGGCACGGTGAAAAACGCTAAAAATTTGCCAAAAAGACACCATCGACAATAACTCCAAAACTAAAACAGCTATTCCGGATTTAACTGCATAGTCTTATTTGCGTTTATAAACTACCCTAAGTGATGCAGTATGGTTTTTCTATTCGTATTAGTTTCAGAGATAATGCAGACTATAGGATTTTGTAGCCGTTTCGCACGGTGAAAAACGCTGAAAATTTGCCAAAAAGACACCATCGACAATAACTCCAAAACTAAAACAGCTATTCCGGATTTAACTGCATAGTCTTATTTGCGTTTATAAACTACCCTAAGTGATGCAGTATGGTTTTTCTATTCGTATTAGTTTCAGAGATAATGCAGACTATAGGATTTTGTAGCCATTTGGCACGGTGAAAAACGCTAAAAATTTGCCAAAAAGACACCATCGACAATAACTCCAAAACTAAAACAGCTATTCCGGATTTAACTGCATAGTCTTATTTGCGTTTATAAACTACCCTAAGTGATGCAGTATGGTTTTTCTATTCGTATTAGTTTCAGAGATAATGCAGACTATAGGATTTTGTAGCCATTTCGCACGGTCAAAAACGCTGAAAATTTGCCAAAAAGACACCATCGACAATAACTCCAAAACTAAAACAGCTATTCCGGATTTAACTGCATAGTCTTATTTGCGTTTATAAACTACCCTAAGTGATGCAGTATGGTTTTTCTATTCGTATTAGTTTCAGAGATAATGCAGACTATAGGATTTTGTAGCCATTTGGCACGGTGAAAAACGCTAAAAATTTGCCAAAAAGACACCATCGACAATAACTCCAAAACTAAAACAGCTATTCCGGATTTAACTGCATAGTCTTATTTGCGTTTATAAACTACCCTAAGTGATGCAGTATGGTTTTTCTATTCGTATTAGTTTCAGAGATAATGCAGACTATAGGATTTTGTAGCCATTTGGCACGGTGAAAAACGCTAAAAATTTGCCAAAAAGACACCATCGACAATAACTCCAAAACTAAAACAGCTATTCCGGATTTAACTGCATAGTCTTATTTGCGTTTATAAACTACCCTAAGTGATGCAGTATGGTTTTTCTATTCGTATTAGTTTCAGAGATAATGCAGACTATAGGATTTTGTAGCCATTTGGCACGGTGAAAAACGCTAAAAATTTGCCAAAAAGACACCATCGACAATAACTCCAAAACTAAAACAGCTATTCCGGATTTAACTGCATAGTCTTATTTGCGTTTATAAACTACCCTAAGTGATGCAGTATGGTTTTTCTATTCGTATTAGTTTCAGAGATAATGCAGACTATAGGATTTTGTAGCCGTTTCGCACGGTCAAAAACGCTAAAAATTTGCCAAAAAGACACCATCGACAATAACTCCAAAACTAAAACAGCTATTCCGGATTTAACTGCATAGTCTTATTTGCGTTTATAAACTACCCTAAGTGATGCAGTATGGTTTTTCTATTCGTATTAGTTTCAGAGATAATGCAGACTATAGGATTTTGTAGCCATTTGGCACGGTGAAAAACGCTAAAAATTTGCCAAAAAGACACCATCGACAATAACTCCAAAACTAAAACAGCTATTCCGGATTTAACTGCATAGTCTTATTTGCGTTTATAAACTACCCTAAGTGATGCAGTATGGTTTTTCTATTCGTATTAGTTTCAGAGATAATGCAGACTATAGGATTTTGTAGCCATTTGGCACGGTGAAAAACGCTAAAAATTTGCCAAAAAGACACCATCGACAATAACTCCAAAACTAAAACAGCTATTCCGGATTTAACTGCATAGTCTTATTTGCGTTTATAAACTACCCTAAGTGATGCAGTATGGTTTTTCTATTCGTATTAGTTTCAGAGATAATGCAGACTATAGGATTTTGTAGCCATTTGGCACGGTGAAAAACGCTAAAAATTTGCCAAAAAGACACCATCGACAATAACTCCAAAACTAAAACAGCTATTCCGGATTTAACTGCATAGTCTTATTTGCGTTTATAAACTACCCTAAGTGATGCAGTATGGTTTTTCTATTCGTATTAGTTTCAGAGATAATGCAGACTATAGGATTTTGTAGCCATTTGGCACGGTGAAAAACGCTAAAAATTTGCCAAAAAGACACCATCGACAATAACTCCAAAACTAAAACAGCTATTCCGGATTTAACTGCATAGTCTTATTTGCGTTTATAAACTACCCTAAGTGATGCAGTATGGTTTTTCTATTCGTATTAGTTTCAGAGATAATGCAGACTATAGGATTTTGTAGCCATTTCGCACGGTCAAAAACGCTGAAAATTTGCCAAAAAGACACCATCGACAATAACTCCAAAACTAAAACAGCTATTCCGGATTTAACTGCATAGTCTTATTTGCGTTTATAAACTACCCTAAGTGATGCAGTATGGTTTTTCTATTCGTATTAGTTTCAGAGATAATGCAGACTATAGGATTTTGTAGCCATTTGGCACGGTGAAAAACGCTAAAAATTTGCCAAAAAGACACCATCGACAATAACTCCAAAACTAAAACAGCTATTCCGGATTTAACTGCATAGTCTTATTTGCGTTTATAAACTACCCTAAGTGATGCAGTATGGTTTTTCTATTCGTATTAGTTTCAGAGATAATGCAGACTATAGGATTTTGTAGCCATTTCGCACGGTCAAAAACGCTGAAAATTTGCCAAAAAGACACCATCGACAATAACTCCAAAACTAAAACAGCTATTCCGGATTTAACTGCATAGTCTTATTTGCGTTTATAAACTACCCTAAGTGATGCAGTATGGTTTTTCTATTCGTATTAGTTTCAGAGATAATGCAGACTATAGGATTTTGTAGCCATTTCGCACGGTGAAAAACGCTAAAAATTTGCCAAAAAGACACCATCGACAATAACTCCAAAACTAAAACAGCTATTCCGGATTTAACTGCATAGTCTTATTTGCGTTTATAAACTACCCTAAGTGATGCAGTATGGTTTTTCTATTCGTATTAGTTTCAGAGATAATGCAGACTATAGGATTTTGTAGCCATTTGGCACGGTGAAAAACGCTAAAAATTTGCCAAAAAGACACCATCGACAATAACTCCAAAACTAAAACAGCTATTCCGGATTTAACTGCATAGTCTTATTTGCGTTTATAAACTACCCTAAGTGATGCAGTATGGTTTTTCTATTCGTATTAGTTTCAGAGATAATGCAGACTATAGGATTTTGTAGCCATTTCGCACGGTGAAAAACGCTAAAAATTTGCCAAAAAGACACCATCGACAATAACTCCAAAACTAAAACAGCTATTCCGGATTTAACTGCATAGTCTTATTTGCGTTTATAAACTACCCTAAGTGATGCAGTATGGTTTTTCTATTCGTATTAGTTTCAGAGATAATGCAGACTATAGGATTTTGTAGCCATTTGGCACGGTGAAAAACGCTAAAAATTTGCCAAAAAGACACCATCGACAATAACTCCAAAACTAAAACAGCTATTCCGGATTTAACTGCATAGTCTTATTTGCGTTTATAAACTACCCTAAGTGATGCAGTATGGTTTTTCTATTCGTATTAGTTTCAGAGATAATGCAGACTATAGGATTTTGTAGCCATTTCGCACGGTCAAAAACGCTGAAAATTTGCCAAAAAGACACCATCGACAATAACTCCAAAACTAAAACAGCTATTCCGGATTTAACTGCATAGTCTTATTTGCGTTTATAAACTACCCTAAGTGATGCAGTATGGTTTTTCTATTCGTATTAGTTTCAGAGATAATGCAGACTATAGGATTTTGTAGCCATTTCGCACGGTGAAAAACGCTAAAAATTTGCCAAAAAGACACCATCGACAATAACTCCAAAACTAAAACAGCTATTCCGGATTTAACTGCATAGTCTTATTTGCGTTTATAAACTACCCTAAGTGATGCAGTATGGTTTTTCTATTCGTATTAGTTTCAGAGATAATGCAGACTATAGGATTTTGTAGCCATTTGGCACGGTGAAAAACGCTAAAAATTTGCCAAAAAGACACCATCGACAATAACTCCAAAACTAAAACAGCTATTCCGGATTTAACTGCATAGTCTTATTTGCGTTTATAAACTACCCTAAGTGATGCAGTATGGTTTTTCTATTCGTATTAGTTTCAGAGATAATGCAGACTATAGGATTTTGTAGCCATTTCGCACGGTGAAAAACGCTAAAAATTTGCCAAAAAGACACCATCGACAATAACTCCAAAACTAAAACAGCTATTCCGGATTTAACTGCATAGTCTTATTTGCGTTTATAAACTACCCTAAGTGATGCAGTATGGTTTTTCTATTCGTATTAGTTTCAGAGATAATGCAGACTATAGGATTTTGTAGCCATTTGGCACGGTGAAAAACGCTAAAAATTTGCCAAAAAGACACCATCGACAATAACTCCAAAACTAAAACAGCTATTCCGGATTTAACTGCATAGTCTTATTTGCGTTTATAAACTACCCTAAGTGATGCAGTATGGTTTTTCTATTCGTATTAGTTTCAGAGATAATGCAGACTATAGGATTTTGTAGCCATTTCGCACGGTGAAAAACGCTAAAAATTTGCCAAAAAGACACCATCGACAATAACTCCAAAACTAAAACAGCTATTCCGGATTTAACTGCATAGTCTTATTTGCGTTTATAAACTACCCTAAGTGATGCAGTATGGTTTTTCTATTCGTATTAGTTTCAGAGATAATGCAGACTATAGGATTTTGTAGCCATTTGGCACGGTGAAAAACGCTAAAAATTTGCCAAAAAGACACCATCGACAATAACTCCAAAACTAAAACAGCTATTCCGGATTTAACTGCATAGTCTTATTTGCGTTTATAAACTACCCTAAGTGATGCAGTATGGTTTTTCTATTCGTATTAGTTTCAGAGATAATGCAGACTATAGGATTTTGTAGCCATTTGGCACGGTGAAAAACGCTAAAAATTTGCCAAAAAGACACCATCGACAATAACTCCAAAACTAAAACAGCTATTCCGGATTTAACTGCATAGTCTTATTTGCGTTTATAAACTACCCTAAGTGATGCAGTATGGTTTTTCTATTCGTATTAGTTTCAGAGATAATGCAGACTATAGGATTTTGTAGCCATTTGGCACGGTGAAAAACGCTAAAAATTTGCCAAAAAGACACCATCGACAATAACTCCAAAACTAAAACAGCTATTCCGGATTTAACTGCATAGTCTTATTTGCGTTTATAAACTACCCTAAGTGATGCAGTATGGTTTTTCTATTCGTATTAGTTTCAGAGATAATGCAGACTATAGGATTTTGTAGCCATTTCGCACGGTGAAAAACGCTAAAAATTTGCCAAAAAGACACCATCGACAATAACTCCAAAACTAAAACAGCTATTCCGGATTTAACTGCATAGTCTTATTTGCGTTTATAAACTACCCTAAGTGATGCAGTATGGTTTTTCTATTCGTATTAGTTTCAGAGATAATGCAGACTATAGGATTTTGTAGCCGTTTCGCACGGTGAAAAACGCTAAAAATTTGCCAAAAAGACACCATCGACAATAACTCCAAAACTAAAACAGCTATTCCGGATTTAACTGCATAGTCTTATTTGCGTTTATAAACTACCCTAAGTGATGCAGTATGGTTTTTCTATTCGTATTAGTTTCAGAGATAATGCAGACTATAGGATTTTGTAGCCATTTGGCACGGTGAAAAACGCTAAAAATTTGCCAAAAAGACACCATCGACAATAACTCCAAAACTAAAACAGCTATTCCGGATTTAACTGCATAGTCTTATTTGCGTTTATAAACTACCCTAAGTGATGCAGTATGGTTTTTCTATTCGTATTAGTTTCAGAGATAATGCAGACTATAGGATTTTGTAGCCATTTCGCACGGTCAAAAACGCTGAAAATTTGCCAAAAAGACACCATCGACAATAACTCCAAAACTAAAACAGCTATTCCGGATTTAACTGCATAGTCTTATTTGCGTTTATAAACTACCCTAAGTGATGCAGTATGGTTTTTCTATTCGTATTAGTTTCAGAGATAATGCAGACTATAGGATTTTGTAGCCATTTGGCACGGTGAAAAACGCTAAAAATTTGCCAAAAAGACACCATCGACAATAACTCCAAAACTAAAACAGCTATTCCGGATTTAACTGCATAGTCTTATTTGCGTTTATAAACTACCCTAAGTGATGCAGTATGGTTTTTCTATTCGTATTAGTTTCAGAGATAATGCAGACTATAGGATTTTGTAGCCATTTGGCACGGTGAAAAACGCTAAAAATTTGCCAAAAAGACACCATCGACAATAACTCCAAAACTAAAACAGCTATTCCGGATTTAACTGCATAGTCTTATTTGCGTTTATAAACTACCCTAAGTGATGCAGTATGGTTTTTCTATTCGTATTAGTTTCAGAGATAATGCAGACTATAGGATTTTGTAGCCATTTGGCACGGTGAAAAACGCTAAAAATTTGCCAAAAAGACACCATCGACAATAACTCCAAAACTAAAACAGCTATTCCGGATTTAACTGCATAGTCTTATTTGCGTTTATAAACTACCCTAAGTGATGCAGTATGGTTTTTCTATTCGTATTAGTTTCAGAGATAATGCAGACTATAGGATTTTGTAGCCGTTTCGCACGGTCAAAAACGCTGAAAATTTGCCAAAAAGACACCATCGACAATAACTCCAAAACTAAAACAGCTATTCCGGATTTAACTGCATAGTCTTATTTGCGTTTATAAACTACCCTAAGTGATGCAGTATGGTTTTTCTATTCGTATTAGTTTCAGAGATAATGCAGACTATAGGATTTTGTAGCCATTTGGCACGGTGAAAAACGCTAAAAATTTGCCAAAAAGACACCATCGACAATAACTCCAAAACTAAAACAGCTATTCCGGATTTAACTGCATAGTCTTATTTGCGTTTATAAACTACCCTAAGTGATGCAGTATGGTTTTTCTATTCGTATTAGTTTCAGAGATAATGCAGACTATAGGATTTTGTAGCCATTTGGCACGGTGAAAAACGCTAAAAATTTGCCAAAAAGACACCATCGACAATAACTCCAAAACTAAAACAGCTATTCCGGATTTAACTGCATAGTCTTATTTGCGTTTATAAACTACCCTAAGTGATGCAGTATGGTTTTTCTATTCGTATTAGTTTCAGAGATAATGCAGACTATAGGATTTTGTAGCCATTTGGCACGGTGAAAAACGCTAAAAATTTGCCAAAAAGACACCATCGACAATAACTCCAAAACTAAAACAGCTATTCCGGATTTAACTGCATAGTCTTATTTGCGTTTATAAACTACCCTAAGTGATGCAGTATGGTTTTTCTATTCGTATTAGTTTCAGAGATAATGCAGACTATAGGATTTTGTAGCCATTTGGCACGGTGAAAAACGCTAAAAATTTGCCAAAAAGACACCATCGACAATAACTCCAAAACTAAAACAGCTATTCCGGATTTAACTGCATAGTCTTATTTGCGTTTATAAACTACCCTAAGTGATGCAGTATGGTTTTTCTATTCGTATTAGTTTCAGAGATAATGCAGACTATAGGATTTTGTAGCCATTTGGCACGGTGAAAAACGCTAAAAATTTGCCAAAAAGACACCATCGACAATAACTCCAAAACTAAAACAGCTATTCCGGATTTAACTGCATAGTCTTATTTGCGTTTATAAACTACCCTAAGTGATGCAGTATGGTTTTTCTATTCGTATTAGTTTCAGAGATAATGCAGACTATAGGATTTTGTAGCCGTTTCGCACGGTCAAAAACGCTGAAAATTTGCCAAAAAGACACCATCGACAATAACTCCAAAACTAAAACAGCTATTCCGGATTTAACTGCATAGTCTTATTTGCGTTTATAAACTACCCTAAGTGATGCAGTATGGTTTTTCTATTCGTATTAGTTTCAGAGATAATGCAGACTATAGGATTTTGTAGCCATTTGGCACGGTGAAAAACGCTAAAAATTTGCCAAAAAGACACCATCGACAATAACTCCAAAACTAAAACAGCTATTCCGGATTTAACTGCATAGTCTTATTTGCGTTTATAAACTACCCTAAGTGATGCAGTATGGTTTTTCTATTCGTATTAGTTTCAGAGATAATGCAGACTATAGGATTTTGTAGCCATTTGGCACGGTGAAAAACGCTAAAAATTTGCCAAAAAGACACCATCGACAATAACTCCAAAACTAAAACAGCTATTCCGGATTTAACTGCATAGTCTTATTTGCGTTTATAAACTACCCTAAGTGATGCAGTATGGTTTTTCTATTCGTATTAGTTTCAGAGATAATGCAGACTATAGGATTTTGTAGCCATTTGGCACGGTGAAAAACGCTAAAAATTTGCCAAAAAGACACCATCGACAATAACTCCAAAACTAAAACAGCTATTCCGGATTTAACTGCATAGTCTTATTTGCGTTTATAAACTACCCTAAGTGATGCAGTATGGTTTTTCTATTCGTATTAGTTTCAGAGATAATGCAGACTATAGGATTTTGTAGCCATTTGGCACGGTGAAAAACGCTAAAAATTTGCCAAAAAGACACCATCGACAATAACTCCAAAACTAAAACAGCTATTCCGGATTTAACTGCATAGTCTTATTTGCGTTTATAAACTACCCTAAGTGATGCAGTATGGTTTTTCTATTCGTATTAGTTTCAGAGATAATGCAGACTATAGGATTTTGTAGCCATTTCGCACGGTCAAAAACGCTGAAAATTTGCCAAAAAGACACCATCGACAATAACTCCAAAACTAAAACAGCTATTCCGGATTTAACTGCATAGTCTTATTTGCGTTTATAAACTACCCTAAGTGATGCAGTATGGTTTTTCTATTCGTATTAGTTTCAGAGATAATGCAGACTATAGGATTTTGTAGCCATTTGGCACGGTGAAAAACGCTAAAAATTTGCCAAAAAGACACCATCGACAATAACTCCAAAACTAAAACAGCTATTCCGGATTTAACTGCATAGTCTTATTTGCGTTTATAAACTACCCTAAGTGATGCAGTATGGTTTTTCTATTCGTATTAGTTTCAGAGATAATGCAGACTATAGGATTTTGTAGCCATTTCGCACGGTGAAAAACGCTGAAAATTTGCCAAAAAGACACCATCGACAATAACTCCAAAACTAAAACAGCTATTCCGGATTTAACTGCATAGTCTTATTTGCGTTTATAAACTACCCTAAGTGATGCAGTATGGTTTTTCTATTCGTATTAGTTTCAGAGATAATGCAGACTATAGGATTTTGTAGCCATTTGGCACGGTGAAAAACGCTAAAAATTTGCCAAAAAGACACCATCGACAATAACTCCAAAACTAAAACAGCTATTCCGGATTTAACTGCATAGTCTTATTTGCGTTTATAAACTACCCTAAGTGATGCAGTATGGTTTTTCTATTCGTATTAGTTTCAGAGATAATGCAGACTATAGGATTTTGTAGCCATTTGGCACGGTGAAAAACGCTAAAAATTTGCCAAAAAGACACCATCGACAATAACTCCAAAACTAAAACAGCTATTCCGGATTTAACTGCATAGTCTTATTTGCGTTTATAAACTACCCTAAGTGATGCAGTATGGTTTTTCTATTCGTATTAGTTTCAGAGATAATGCAGACTATAGGATTTTGTAGCCATTTGGCACGGTGAAAAACGCTAAAAATTTGCCAAAAAGACACCATCGACAATAACTCCAAAACTAAAACAGCTATTCCGGATTTAACTGCATAGTCTTATTTGCGTTTATAAACTACCCTAAGTGATGCAGTATGGTTTTTCTATTCGTATTAGTTTCAGAGATAATGCAGACTATAGGATTTTGTAGCCATTTGGCACGGTGAAAAACGCTAAAAATTTGCCAAAAAGACACCATCGACAATAACTCCAAAACTAAAACAGCTATTCCGGATTTAACTGCATAGTCTTATTTGCGTTTATAAACTACCCTAAGTGATGCAGTATGGTTTTTCTATTCGTATTAGTTTCAGAGATAATGCAGACTATAGGATTTTGTAGCCATTTCGCACGGTGAAAAACGCTAAAAATTTGCCAAAAAGACACCATCGACAATAACTCCAAAACTAAAACAGCTATTCCGGATTTAACTGCATAGTCTTATTTGCGTTTATAAACTACCCTAAGTGATGCAGTATGGTTTTTCTATTCGTATTAGTTTCAGAGATAATGCAGACTATAGGATTTTGTAGCCATTTGGCACGGTGAAAAACGCTAAAAATTTGCCAAAAAGACACCATCGACAATAACTCCAAAACTAAAACAGCTATTCCGGATTTAACTGCATAGTCTTATTTGCGTTTATAAACTACCCTAAGTGATGCAGTATGGTTTTTCTATTCGTATTAGTTTCAGAGATAATGCAGACTATAGGATTTTGTAGCCATTTGGCACGGTGAAAAACGCTAAAAATTTGCCAAAAAGACACCATCGACAATAACTCCAAAACTAAAACAGCTATTCCGGATTTAACTGCATAGTCTTATTTGCGTTTATAAACTACCCTAAGTGATGCAGTATGGTTTTTCTATTCGTATTAGTTTCAGAGATAATGCAGACTATAGGATTTTGTAGCCATTTGGCACGGTGAAAAACGCTAAAAATTTGCCAAAAAGACACCATCGACAATAACTCCAAAACTAAAACAGCTATTCCGGATTTAACTGCATAGTCTTATTTGCGTTTATAAACTACCCTAAGTGATGCAGTATGGTTTTTCTATTCGTATTAGTTTCAGAGATAATGCAGACTATAGGATTTTGTAGCCATTTGGCACGGTGAAAAACGCTAAAAATTTGCCAAAAAGACACCATCGACAATAACTCCAAAACTAAAACAGCTATTCCGGATTTAACTGCATAGTCTTATTTGCGTTTATAAACTACCCTAAGTGATGCAGTATGGTTTTTCTATTCGTATTAGTTTCAGAGATAATGCAGACTATAGGATTTTGTAGCCATTTCGCACGGTGAAAAACGCTAAAAATTTGCCAAAAAGACACCATCGACAATAACTCCAAAACTAAAACAGCTATTCCGGATTTAACTGCATAGTCTTATTTGCGTTTATAAACTACCCTAAGTGATGCAGTATGGTTTTTCTATTCGTATTAGTTTCAGAGATAATGCAGACTATAGGATTTTGTAGCCATTTCGCACGGTGAAAAACGCTAAAAATTTGCCAAAAAGACACCATCGACAATAACTCCAAAACTAAAACAGCTATTCCGGATTTAACTGCATAGTCTTATTTGCGTTTATAAACTACCCTAAGTGATGCAGTATGGTTTTTCTATTCGTATTAGTTTCAGAGATAATGCAGACTATAGGATTTTGTAGCCATTTGGCACGGTGAAAAACGCTAAAAATTTGCCAAAAAGACACCATCGACAATAACTCCAAAACTAAAACAGCTATTCCGGATTTAACTGCATAGTCTTATTTGCGTTTATAAACTACCCTAAGTGATGCAGTATGGTTTTTCTATTCGTATTAGTTTCAGAGATAATGCAGACTATAGGATTTTGTAGCCATTTGGCACGGTGAAAAACGCTAAAAATTTGCCAAAAAGACACCATCGACAATAACTCCAAAACTAAAACAGCTATTCCGGATTTAACTGCATAGTCTTATTTGCGTTTATAAACTACCCTAAGTGATGCAGTATGGTTTTTCTATTCGTATTAGTTTCAGAGATAATGCAGACTATAGGATTTTGTAGCCATTTCGCACGGTCAAAAACGCTGAAAATTTGCCAAAAAGACACCATCGACAATAACTCCAAAACTAAAACAGCTATTCCGGATTTAACTGCATAGTCTTATTTGCGTTTATAAACTACCCTAAGTGATGCAGTATGGTTTTTCTATTCGTATTAGTTTCAGAGATAATGCAGACTATAGGATTTTGTAGCCATTTGGCACGGTGAAAAACGCTAAAAATTTGCCAAAAAGACACCATCGACAATAACTCCAAAACTAAAACAGCTATTCCGGATTTAACTGCATAGTCTTATTTGCGTTTATAAACTACCCTAAGTGATGCAGTATGGTTTTTCTATTCGTATTAGTTTCAGAGATAATGCAGACTATAGGATTTTGTAGCCATTTGGCACGGTGAAAAACGCTAAAAATTTGCCAAAAAGACACCATCGACAATAACTCCAAAACTAAAACAGCTATTCCGGATTTAACTGCATAGTCTTATTTGCGTTTATAAACTACCCTAAGTGATGCAGTATGGTTTTTCTATTCGTATTAGTTTCAGAGATAATGCAGACTATAGGATTTTGTAGCCGTTTCGCACGGTCAAAAACGCTGAAAATTTGCCAAAAAGACACCATCGACAATAACTCCAAAACTAAAACAGCTATTCCGGATTTAACTGCATAGTCTTATTTGCGTTTATAAACTACCCTAAGTGATGCAGTATGGTTTTTCTATTCGTATTAGTTTCAGAGATAATGCAGACTATAGGATTTTGTAGCCATTTGGCACGGTGAAAAACGCTAAAAATTTGCCAAAAAGACACCATCGACAATAACTCCAAAACTAAAACAGCTATTCCGGATTTAACTGCATAGTCTTATTTGCGTTTATAAACTACCCTAAGTGATGCAGTATGGTTTTTCTATTCGTATTAGTTTCAGAGATAATGCAGACTATAGGATTTTGTAGCCATTTCGCACGGTCAAAAACGCTGAAAATTTGCCAAAAAGACACCATCGACAATAACTCCAAAACTAAAACAGCTATTCCGGATTTAACTGCATAGTCTTATTTGCGTTTATAAACTACCCTAAGTGATGCAGTATGGTTTTTCTATTCGTATTAGTTTCAGAGATAATGCAGACTATAGGATTTTGTAGCCATTTGGCACGGTGAAAAACGCTAAAAATTTGCCAAAAAGACACCATCGACAATAACTCCAAAACTAAAACAGCTATTCCGGATTTAACTGCATAGTCTTATTTGCGTTTATAAACTACCCTAAGTGATGCAGTATGGTTTTTCTATTCGTATTAGTTTCAGAGATAATGCAGACTATAGGATTTTGTAGCCATTTGGCACGGTGAAAAACGCTAAAAATTTGCCAAAAAGACACCATCGACAATAACTCCAAAACTAAAACAGCTATTCCGGATTTAACTGCATAGTCTTATTTGCGTTTATAAACTACCCTAAGTGATGCAGTATGGTTTTTCTATTCGTATTAGTTTCAGAGATAATGCAGACTATAGGATTTTGTAGCCATTTCGCACGGTCAAAAACGCTGAAAATTTGCCAAAAAGACACCATCGACAATAACTCCAAAACTAAAACAGCTATTCCGGATTTAACTGCATAGTCTTATTTGCGTTTATAAACTACCCTAAGTGATGCAGTATGGTTTTTCTATTCGTATTAGTTTCAGAGATAATGCAGACTATAGGATTTTGTAGCCATTTGGCACGGTGAAAAACGCTAAAAATTTGCCAAAAAGACACCATCGACAATAACTCCAAAACTAAAACAGCTATTCCGGATTTAACTGCATAGTCTTATTTGCGTTTATAAACTACCCTAAGTGATGCAGTATGGTTTTTCTATTCGTATTAGTTTCAGAGATAATGCAGACTATAGGATTTTGTAGCCATTTGGCACGGTGAAAAACGCTAAAAATTTGCCAAAAAGACACCATCGACAATAACTCCAAAACTAAAACAGCTATTCCGGATTTAACTGCATAGTCTTATTTGCGTTTATAAACTACCCTAAGTGATGCAGTATGGTTTTTCTATTCGTATTAGTTTCAGAGATAATGCAGACTATAGGATTTTGTAGCCATTTCGCACGGTCAAAAACGCTGAAAATTTGCCAAAAAGACACCATCGACAATAACTCCAAAACTAAAACAGCTATTCCGGATTTAACTGCATAGTCTTATTTGCGTTTATAAACTACCCTAAGTGATGCAGTATGGTTTTTCTATTCGTATTAGTTTCAGAGATAATGCAGACTATAGGATTTTGTAGCCATTTGGCACGGTGAAAAACGCTAAAAATTTGCCAAAAAGACACCATCGACAATAACTCCAAAACTAAAACAGCTATTCCGGATTTAACTGCATAGTCTTATTTGCGTTTATAAACTACCCTAAGTGATGCAGTATGGTTTTTCTATTCGTATTAGTTTCAGAGATAATGCAGACTATAGGATTTTGTAGCCATTTGGCACGGTGAAAAACGCTAAAAATTTGCCAAAAAGACACCATCGACAATAACTCCAAAACTAAAACAGCTATTCCGGATTTAACTGCATAGTCTTATTTGCGTTTATAAACTACCCTAAGTGATGCAGTATGGTTTTTCTATTCGTATTAGTTTCAGAGATAATGCAGACTATAGGATTTTGTAGCCATTTCGCACGGTGAAAAACGCTAAAAATTTGCCAAAAAGACACCATCGACAATAACTCCAAAACTAAAACAGCTATTCCGGATTTAACTGCATAGTCTTATTTGCGTTTATAAACTACCCTAAGTGATGCAGTATGGTTTTTCTATTCGTATTAGTTTCAGAGATAATGCAGACTATAGGATTTTGTAGCCATTTCGCACGGTGAAAAACGCTGAAAATTTGCCAAAAAGACACCATCGACAATAACTCCAAAACTAAAACAGCTATTCCGGATTTAACTGCATAGTCTTATTTGCGTTTATAAACTACCCTAAGTGATGCAGTATGGTTTTTCTATTCGTATTAGTTTCAGAGATAATGCAGACTATAGGATTTTGTAGCCATTTGGCACGGTGAAAAACGCTAAAAATTTGCCAAAAAGACACCATCGACAATAACTCCAAAACTAAAACAGCTATTCCGGATTTAACTGCATAGTCTTATTTGCGTTTATAAACTACCCTAAGTGATGCAGTATGGTTTTTCTATTCGTATTAGTTTCAGAGATAATGCAGACTATAGGATTTTGTAGCCATTTCGCACGGTCAAAAACGCTGAAAATTTGCCAAAAAGACACCATCGACAATAACTCCAAAACTAAAACAGCTATTCCGGATTTAACTGCATAGTCTTATTTGCGTTTATAAACTACCCTAAGTGATGCAGTATGGTTTTTCTATTCGTATTAGTTTCAGAGATAATGCAGACTATAGGATTTTGTAGCCATTTGGCACGGTGAAAAACGCTAAAAATTTGCCAAAAAGACACCATCGACAATAACTCCAAAACTAAAACAGCTATTCCGGATTTAACTGCATAGTCTTATTTGCGTTTATAAACTACCCTAAGTGATGCAGTATGGTTTTTCTATTCGTATTAGTTTCAGAGATAATGCAGACTATAGGATTTTGTAGCCATTTGGCACGGTGAAAAACGCTAAAAATTTGCCAAAAAGACACCATCGACAATAACTCCAAAACTAAAACAGCTATTCCGGATTTAACTGCATAGTCTTATTTGCGTTTATAAACTACCCTAAGTGATGCAGTATGGTTTTTCTATTCGTATTAGTTTCAGAGATAATGCAGACTATAGGATTTTGTAGCCATTTCGCACGGTCAAAAACGCTGAAAATTTGCCAAAAAGACACCATCGACAATAACTCCAAAACTAAAACAGCTATTCCGGATTTAACTGCATAGTCTTATTTGCGTTTATAAACTACCCTAAGTGATGCAGTATGGTTTTTCTATTCGTATTAGTTTCAGAGATAATGCAGACTATAGGATTTTGTAGCCATTTGGCACGGTGAAAAACGCTAAAAATTTGCCAAAAAGACACCATCGACAATAACTCCAAAACTAAAACAGCTATTCCGGATTTAACTGCATAGTCTTATTTGCGTTTATAAACTACCCTAAGTGATGCAGTATGGTTTTTCTATTCGTATTAGTTTCAGAGATAATGCAGACTATAGGATTTTGTAGCCATTTGGCACGGTGAAAAACGCTAAAAATTTGCCAAAAAGACACCATCGACAATAACTCCAAAACTAAAACAGCTATTCCGGATTTAACTGCATAGTCTTATTTGCGTTTATAAACTACCCTAAGTGATGCAGTATGGTTTTTCTATTCGTATTAGTTTCAGAGATAATGCAGACTATAGGATTTTGTAGCCATTTCGCACGGTCAAAAACGCTGAAAATTTGCCAAAAAGACACCATCGACAATAACTCCAAAACTAAAACAGCTATTCCGGATTTAACTGCATAGTCTTATTTGCGTTTATAAACTACCCTAAGTGATGCAGTATGGTTTTTCTATTCGTATTAGTTTCAGAGATAATGCAGACTATAGGATTTTGTAGCCATTTGGCACGGTGAAAAACGCTAAAAATTTGCCAAAAAGACACCATCGACAATAACTCCAAAACTAAAACAGCTATTCCGGATTTAACTGCATAGTCTTATTTGCGTTTATAAACTACCCTAAGTGATGCAGTATGGTTTTTCTATTCGTATTAGTTTCAGAGATAATGCAGACTATAGGATTTTGTAGCCATTTGGCACGGTGAAAAACGCTAAAAATTTGCCAAAAAGACACCATCGACAATAACTCCAAAACTAAAACAGCTATTCCGGATTTAACTGCATAGTCTTATTTGCGTTTATAAACTACCCTAAGTGATGCAGTATGGTTTTTCTATTCGTATTAGTTTCAGAGATAATGCAGACTATAGGATTTTGTAGCCATTTCGCACGGTCAAAAACGCTGAAAATTTGCCAAAAAGACACCATCGACAATAACTCCAAAACTAAAACAGCTATTCCGGATTTAACTGCATAGTCTTATTTGCGTTTATAAACTACCCTAAGTGATGCAGTATGGTTTTTCTATTCGTATTAGTTTCAGAGATAATGCAGACTATAGGATTTTGTAGCCATTTGGCACGGTGAAAAACGCTAAAAATTTGCCAAAAAGACACCATCGACAATAACTCCAAAACTAAAACAGCTATTCCGGATTTAACTGCATAGTCTTATTTGCGTTTATAAACTACCCTAAGTGATGCAGTATGGTTTTTCTATTCGTATTAGTTTCAGAGATAATGCAGACTATAGGATTTTGTAGCCATTTCGCACGGTCAAAAACGCTGAAAATTTGCCAAAAAGACACCATCGACAATAACTCCAAAACTAAAACAGCTATTCCGGATTTAACTGCATAGTCTTATTTGCGTTTATAAACTACCCTAAGTGATGCAGTATGGTTTTTCTATTCGTATTAGTTTCAGAGATAATGCAGACTATAGGATTTTGTAGCCATTTGGCACGGTGAAAAACGCTAAAAATTTGCCAAAAAGACACCATCGACAATAACTCCAAAACTAAAACAGCTATTCCGGATTTAACTGCATAGTCTTATTTGCGTTTATAAACTACCCTAAGTGATGCAGTATGGTTTTTCTATTCGTATTAGTTTCAGAGATAATGCAGACTATAGGATTTTGTAGCCATTTGGCACGGTGAAAAACGCTAAAAATTTGCCAAAAAGACACCATCGACAATAACTCCAAAACTAAAACAGCTATTCCGGATTTAACTGCATAGTCTTATTTGCGTTTATAAACTACCCTAAGTGATGCAGTATGGTTTTTCTATTCGTATTAGTTTCAGAGATAATGCAGACTATAGGATTTTGTAGCCATTTCGCACGGTGAAAAACGCTGAAAATTTGCCAAAAAGACACCATCGACAATAACTCCAAAACTAAAACAGCTATTCCGGATTTAACTGCATAGTCTTATTTGCGTTTATAAACTACCCTAAGTGATGCAGTATGGTTTTTCTATTCGTATTAGTTTCAGAGATAATGCAGACTATAGGATTTTGTAGCCATTTGGCACGGTGAAAAACGCTAAAAATTTGCCAAAAAGACACCATCGACAATAACTCCAAAACTAAAACAGCTATTCCGGATTTAACTGCATAGTCTTATTTGCGTTTATAAACTACCCTAAGTGATGCAGTATGGTTTTTCTATTCGTATTAGTTTCAGAGATAATGCAGACTATAGGATTTTGTAGCCATTTGGCACGGTGAAAAACGCTAAAAATTTGCCAAAAAGACACCATCGACAATAACTCCAAAACTAAAACAGCTATTCCGGATTTAACTGCATAGTCTTATTTGCGTTTATAAACTACCCTAAGTGATGCAGTATGGTTTTTCTATTCGTATTAGTTTCAGAGATAATGCAGACTATAGGATTTTGTAGCCATTTGGCACGGTCAAAAACGCTGAAAATTTGCCAAAAAGACACCATCGACAATAACTCCAAAACTAAAACAGCTATTCCGGATTTAACTGCATAGTCTTATTTGCGTTTATAAACTACCCTAAGTGATGCAGTATGGTTTTTCTATTCGTATTAGTTTCAGAGATAATGCAGACTATAGGATTTTGTAGCCATTTGGCACGGTGAAAAACGCTAAAAATTTGCCAAAAAGACACCATCGACAATAACTCCAAAACTAAAACAGCTATTCCGGATTTAACTGCATAGTCTTATTTGCGTTTATAAACTACCCTAAGTGATGCAGTATGGTTTTTCTATTCGTATTAGTTTCAGAGATAATGCAGACTATAGGATTTTGTAGCCATTTCGCACGGTCAAAAACGCTGAAAATTTGCCAAAAAGACACCATCGACAATAACTCCAAAACTAAAACAGCTATTCCGGATTTAACTGCATAGTCTTATTTGCGTTTATAAACTACCCTAAGTGATGCAGTATGGTTTTTCTATTCGTATTAGTTTCAGAGATAATGCAGACTATAGGATTTTGTAGCCATTTGGCACGGTGAAAAACGCTAAAAATTTGCCAAAAAGACACCATCGACAATAACTCCAAAACTAAAACAGCTATTCCGGATTTAACTGCATAGTCTTATTTGCGTTTATAAACTACCCTAAGTGATGCAGTATGGTTTTTCTATTCGTATTAGTTTCAGAGATAATGCAGACTATAGGATTTTGTAGCCATTTGGCACGGTGAAAAACGCTAAAAATTTGCCAAAAAGACACCATCGACAATAACTCCAAAACTAAAACAGCTATTCCGGATTTAACTGCATAGTCTTATTTGCGTTTATAAACTACCCTAAGTGATGCAGTATGGTTTTTCTATTCGTATTAGTTTCAGAGATAATGCAGACTATAGGATTTTGTAGCCATTTGGCACGGTGAAAAACGCTAAAAATTTGCCAAAAAGACACCATCGACAATAACTCCAAAACTAAAACAGCTATTCCGGATTTAACTGCATAGTCTTATTTGCGTTTATAAACTACCCTAAGTGATGCAGTATGGTTTTTCTATTCGTATTAGTTTCAGAGATAATGCAGACTATAGGATTTTGTAGCCATTTGGCACGGTGAAAAACGCTAAAAATTTGCCAAAAAGACACCATCGACAATAACTCCAAAACTAAAACAGCTATTCCGGATTTAACTGCATAGTCTTATTTGCGTTTATAAACTACCCTAAGTGATGCAGTATGGTTTTTCTATTCGTATTAGTTTCAGAGATAATGCAGACTATAGGATTTTGTAGCCATTTGGCACGGTGAAAAACGCTAAAAATTTGCCAAAAAGACACCATCGACAATAACTCCAAAACTAAAACAGCTATTCCGGATTTAACTGCATAGTCTTATTTGCGTTTATAAACTACCCTAAGTGATGCAGTATGGTTTTTCTATTCGTATTAGTTTCAGAGATAATGCAGACTATAGGATTTTGTAGCCATTTCGCACGGTGAAAAACGCTGAAAATTTGCCAAAAAGACACCATCGACAATAACTCCAAAACTAAAACAGCTATTCCGGATTTAACTGCATAGTCTTATTTGCGTTTATAAACTACCCTAAGTGATGCAGTATGGTTTTTCTATTCGTATTAGTTTCAGAGATAATGCAGACTATAGGATTTTGTAGCCATTTGGCACGGTGAAAAACGCTAAAAATTTGCCAAAAAGACACCATCGACAATAACTCCAAAACTAAAACAGCTATTCCGGATTTAACTGCATAGTCTTATTTGCGTTTATAAACTACCCTAAGTGATGCAGTATGGTTTTTCTATTCGTATTAGTTTCAGAGATAATGCAGACTATAGGATTTTGTAGCCATTTCGCACGGTCAAAAACGCTGAAAATTTGCCAAAAAGACACCATCGACAATAACTCCAAAACTAAAACAGCTATTCCGGATTTAACTGCATAGTCTTATTTGCGTTTATAAACTACCCTAAGTGATGCAGTATGGTTTTTCTATTCGTATTAGTTTCAGAGATAATGCAGACTATAGGATTTTGTAGCCATTTGGCACGGTGAAAAACGCTAAAAATTTGCCAAAAAGACACCATCGACAATAACTCCAAAACTAAAACAGCTATTCCGGATTTAACTGCATAGTCTTATTTGCGTTTATAAACTACCCTAAGTGATGCAGTATGGTTTTTCTATTCGTATTAGTTTCAGAGATAATGCAGACTATAGGATTTTGTAGCCATTTGGCACGGTGAAAAACGCTAAAAATTTGCCAAAAAGACACCATCGACAATAACTCCAAAACTAAAACAGCTATTCCGGATTTAACTGCATAGTCTTATTTGCGTTTATAAACTACCCTAAGTGATGCAGTATGGTTTTTCTATTCGTATTAGTTTCAGAGATAATGCAGACTATAGGATTTTGTAGCCATTTCGCACGGTGAAAAACGCTGAAAATTTGCCAAAAAGACACCATCGACAATAACTCCAAAACTAAAACAGCTATTCCGGATTTAACTGCATAGTCTTATTTGCGTTTATAAACTACCCTAAGTGATGCAGTATGGTTTTTCTATTCGTATTAGTTTCAGAGATAATGCAGACTATAGGATTTTGTAGCCATTTGGCACGGTGAAAAACGCTAAAAATTTGCCAAAAAGACACCATCGACAATAACTCCAAAACTAAAACAGCTATTCCGGATTTAACTGCATAGTCTTATTTGCGTTTATAAACTACCCTAAGTGATGCAGTATGGTTTTTCTATTCGTATTAGTTTCAGAGATAATGCAGACTATAGGATTTTGTAGCCATTTGGCACGGTGAAAAACGCTAAAAATTTGCCAAAAAGACACCATCGACAATAACTCCAAAACTAAAACAGCTATTCCGGATTTAACTGCATAGTCTTATTTGCGTTTATAAACTACCCTAAGTGATGCAGTATGGTTTTTCTATTCGTATTAGTTTCAGAGATAATGCAGACTATAGGATTTTGTAGCCATTTCGCACGGTCAAAAACGCTGAAAATTTGCCAAAAAGACACCATCGACAATAACTCCAAAACTAAAACAGCTATTCCGGATTTAACTGCATAGTCTTATTTGCGTTTATAAACTACCCTAAGTGATGCAGTATGGTTTTTCTATTCGTATTAGTTTCAGAGATAATGCAGACTATAGGATTTTGTAGCCATTTGGCACGGTGAAAAACGCTAAAAATTTGCCAAAAAGACACCATCGACAATAACTCCAAAACTAAAACAGCTATTCCGGATTTAACTGCATAGTCTTATTTGCGTTTATAAACTACCCTAAGTGATGCAGTATGGTTTTTCTATTCGTATTAGTTTCAGAGATAATGCAGACTATAGGATTTTGTAGCCATTTCGCACGGTCAAAAACGCTGAAAATTTGCCAAAAAGACACCATCGACAATAACTCCAAAACTAAAACAGCTATTCCGGATTTAACTGCATAGTCTTATTTGCGTTTATAAACTACCCTAAGTGATGCAGTATGGTTTTTCTATTCGTATTAGTTTCAGAGATAATGCAGACTATAGGATTTTGTAGCCATTTGGCACGGTGAAAAACGCTAAAAATTTGCCAAAAAGACACCATCGACAATAACTCCAAAACTAAAACAGCTATTCCGGATTTAACTGCATAGTCTTATTTGCGTTTATAAACTACCCTAAGTGATGCAGTATGGTTTTTCTATTCGTATTAGTTTCAGAGATAATGCAGACTATAGGATTTTGTAGCCATTTGGCACGGTGAAAAACGCTAAAAATTTGCCAAAAAGACACCATCGACAATAACTCCAAAACTAAAACAGCTATTCCGGATTTAACTGCATAGTCTTATTTGCGTTTATAAACTACCCTAAGTGATGCAGTATGGTTTTTCTATTCGTATTAGTTTCAGAGATAATGCAGACTATAGGATTTTGTAGCCATTTGGCACGGTGAAAAACGCTGAAAATTTGCCAAAAAGACACCATCGACAATAACTCCAAAACTAAAACAGCTATTCCGGATTTAACTGCATAGTCTTATTTGCGTTTATAAACTACCCTAAGTGATGCAGTATGGTTTTTCTATTCGTATTAGTTTCAGAGATAATGCAGACTATAGGATTTTGTAGCCATTTGGCACGGTGAAAAACGCTAAAAATTTGCCAAAAAGACACCATCGACAATAACTCCAAAACTAAAACAGCTATTCCGGATTTAACTGCATAGTCTTATTTGCGTTTATAAACTACCCTAAGTGATGCAGTATGGTTTTTCTATTCGTATTAGTTTCAGAGATAATGCAGACTATAGGATTTTGTAGCCATTTGGCACGGTGAAAAACGCTAAAAATTTGCCAAAAAGACACCATCGACAATAACTCCAAAACTAAAACAGCTATTCCGGATTTAACTGCATAGTCTTATTTGCGTTTATAAACTACCCTAAGTGATGCAGTATGGTTTTTCTATTCGTATTAGTTTCAGAGATAATGCAGACTATAGGATTTTGTAGCCATTTGGCACGGTGAAAAACGCTAAAAATTTGCCAAAAAGACACCATCGACAATAACTCCAAAACTAAAACAGCTATTCCGGATTTAACTGCATAGTCTTATTTGCGTTTATAAACTACCCTAAGTGATGCAGTATGGTTTTTCTATTCGTATTAGTTTCAGAGATAATGCAGACTATAGGATTTTGTAGCCATTTCGCACGGTCAAAAACGCTGAAAATTTGCCAAAAAGACACCATCGACAATAACTCCAAAACTAAAACAGCTATTCCGGATTTAACTGCATAGTCTTATTTGCGTTTATAAACTACCCTAAGTGATGCAGTATGGTTTTTCTATTCGTATTAGTTTCAGAGATAATGCAGACTATAGGATTTTGTAGCCATTTGGCACGGTGAAAAACGCTAAAAATTTGCCAAAAAGACACCATCGACAATAACTCCAAAACTAAAACAGCTATTCCGGATTTAACTGCATAGTCTTATTTGCGTTTATAAACTACCCTAAGTGATGCAGTATGGTTTTTCTATTCGTATTAGTTTCAGAGATAATGCAGACTATAGGATTTTGTAGCCGTTTCGCACGGTCAAAAACGCTGAAAATTTGCCAAAAAGACACCATCGACAATAACTCCAAAACTAAAACAGCTATTCCGGATTTAACTGCATAGTCTTATTTGCGTTTATAAACTACCCTAAGTGATGCAGTATGGTTTTTCTATTCGTATTAGTTTCAGAGATAATGCAGACTATAGGATTTTGTAGCCATTTGGCACGGTGAAAAACGCTAAAAATTTGCCAAAAAGACACCATCGACAATAACTCCAAAACTAAAACAGCTATTCCGGATTTAACTGCATAGTCTTATTTGCGTTTATAAACTACCCTAAGTGATGCAGTATGGTTTTTCTATTCGTATTAGTTTCAGAGATAATGCAGACTATAGGATTTTGTAGCCATTTGGCACGGTGAAAAACGCTAAAAATTTGCCAAAAAGACACCATCGACAATAACTCCAAAACTAAAACAGCTATTCCGGATTTAACTGCATAGTCTTATTTGCGTTTATAAACTACCCTAAGTGATGCAGTATGGTTTTTCTATTCGTATTAGTTTCAGAGATAATGCAGACTATAGGATTTTGTAGCCATTTGGCACGGTGAAAAACGCTAAAAATTTGCCAAAAAGACACCATCGACAATAACTCCAAAACTAAAACAGCTATTCCGGATTTAACTGCATAGTCTTATTTGCGTTTATAAACTACCCTAAGTGATGCAGTATGGTTTTTCTATTCGTATTAGTTTCAGAGATAATGCAGACTATAGGATTTTGTAGCCATTTCGCACGGTCAAAAACGCTGAAAATTTGCCAAAAAGACACCATCGAC